>OZ005658.1:184375384-184720384 GCA_963930645.1 Salticus scenicus
TCAAATTTCGCTGACGAACAGTTATATAAATAATTTTACAAAGAAGGTAATTTCACATCATCATTATTATTTTTCACAGAGTTAACTATGATACATCCAAATGTTGAGAAATTAAATAAATAATTATTTCAGATGTTGCAAGAATTGAACAGAAGTACTGTATTTTTACCGTTTAAGAAAGCAGGGATCCCAGTTTATATTACAATTAAACCTCGTTAACATGAACACTGTTAACGTGAATTACTTTTAACATGAACTGTTTCCACATTCCCCGTCAAAATGAAGATTATTTTGTGAGTTACTGATAGCATGAACTACTGATTACATGAACAAATTTTTTATCCCCTTTAGGATTCACGTTAACGAGGTTCGACTGTATTTAGTTTCCTGTAAAGACAAAATTAGTCAATGCTTCGGTTCGTTTAAATAACAACAAAAAAACGTCAATAATCTTTAAAAAAAAAAAAAAAAAAAAAAAAAAATCTTATACATTATTGTTTATTGAAGTAGGATGAATCATTTAGAACAGAATTTCGTTGTAATTTTTATTGAATATCAAATTTCAATTAATTACAAGAATTCAATTACCTAATTATTCGCATCTTTCGTTTTAACTCCATTGATGAACAGATATAGAAATAATTTTACGAAGAAGGTAATTTAATGTCATCGTCATTATTTTTCGCACAGTTGACTGTATGATCTATCCAAATGTTAAGAAATTAAATAAAATACTTATGCTCCATTACTTGCACATCATTAGTTAGCGAAAATAATAAAAAATATTGCTTCAGGATTTTTTTTTTTTTTTTTTCATTTTTTTTTTTTAATGCTCTGGGAATATTTTTTCTATCGAAAACATTCAAGGGACTTTGGCTTAGCTGCAGAACTACGGCTTAATTGAAAAACTAAAATCATATACATCAGATAAAAAAGCTTTGCGAACTTAACGACGTACTCTTGTAAATAAAGCACCGGATGAAGCAGGATTATATGAAATTGAAATTGTTAACACCACATTATTTCTAGTTATAAACTGATATAGGTATACTTTTTCAAATGCCTGAAAAAAATTCAGTATCCGATAAATAGAATACATAGGTTTTATACCCGCATAGGGCTGGTTTGTTTTACGCATGACTTAAATTGTATTGATTTTATTTTCCCTTTCTTTCTTTTCTTTCTTTCTTTCTTTCTTTCTTTTTTTTTTTTTTTTTTTTTTTTTTAACTTTTCGTAAAACATCCTCCTTTGCCTAGTAAACGAAGCTTATTAATCTTTAGTTAACTTGGTAAAAAGTTGTCAATTAATGAGCACAGTTGCCAACTTAGCATTTTTTAGTTACCGGAAAAACGTAATATTTATTTTATTTAATCAGTGAATTGTAGCAGTTTTCACTGGTGAAATAAAAGAAAAAAATATTAAAATTTCCCAGTAGCCAAAGTGTGCTAAGTTGGCAACTATAGTAATGAGGTCCCATATATTACTGATTCATTTATAGCTCATTGAACTCGATCAAAATATTAATCACGACTTGTTAATTTTTCAATAATTATTTTAAATAAAAGTAAACGTCAGGAAAGGAAAATTTTGTCCAAAATTTTACAAAAGAAATATTACGTTTTGAAATTTCAGTTTCTGTAAGCTTTATGTATCCTGATCAGAAGTGGGGTTCAAATACAGAAGGAAAGGTTGTAATTATAAATTATATAAAATAAATAGTCACCCGAAAAATACCACTTTTCTTATTGTCATTTTATGTACTATTGTTATATTTTAGTATTTTTCTCTTTTCTCTCCCACCACTTCAATGACAACCATATCTTTTTGTTTTCGCCGTACTATTTACACACGGTTCCAACGACTATGCAGTTGTTAAAGAACACTTCCACAGTTCTTTTTTAAAAGTTAAATCTTTCTTAAACCTATAGGCTTATTTCACAAGAAAGAATGCTATCTTAAATTATTCAAATTAAAGTATTAAAATATTTTTTTAAATATCTTAATTATTCTAATAATTTAAATTTATCAATTCATAAAATATTCTAATTACTGAAATTTTAAAAATGAAATATATTTTCAATAATCAGTAATTGGATTTTTTAACTTAAATTATTATTATTATTTTAAATTCTGAACAGTTTTCTGGGAACATACTTGGAGGAATTTCTTTCTGGAGAGGTTCTTACCTTAAGAAGTTTAGCTGGGGAAAAATTCTCAAAAACACATTGTCAATATTTTATAAAATGTCCTTTTAAGAATATTCCATAAAAAATACTTGATAAAGATTAAAGGAGTCGCACTGCATTTTGTAAACAGGAATATTACAAACACATTTACAATCCAAAACTGAAAACACTTTTTTTTAACTAATATTTTTTCTTCATAGTACAACATTTTTCAAATTATTCATGATTTTTGAAGCTAATCTCATTGAAATTAATTTAAGGATAATCTATTTTGAGAACTGGAATCATTAAAACACCTATGCAATACGAAAAAAAAAAAAAAAAAGAAAATAATAATAATAATAAATAAATAAATTTAAAGAAAAAAAATTAATTTTACGGAACTTTTACTTAGAAAATTCTTTGAAAATTACAAGGATTAAAAAAATAATAATAAAATAAAATAAATAATTTATACAAATTTAGTTGAACTTTTGGGAACAGGAACTGCATGGCAAACATTAGATTGTTATTTTGTTGAGATCGAAAAGTCAGTGTCTATGAAATGTTTAAATGGAATTTCATTGAATTAAACAGTATGGTGTCGATTATCGCATATTCTAAAAAATAAATTATCATATTTAAAAATAAAATAAAATAAAGTAACGAACACATTTTTATGATCTCTAAATTGCAACTTAAATTCACAGACAGTATGTTGTTTAAATTTTTACATCCCCCCTTATCCCACATATGTGCCTTTGCTAATTGTAACTCTATGAAAACCTTTGACCATGTATTTTTCTTCCTTTAACGTAAATTCTTTCTTTAACGTAAAGCAGATCTACAATAGCATGTTATGACTTTTTCTAGTTTGGTTTCATTTCATCTTGCAAATAAATGCAAGTAGCAGCCATGTATACATTCTTGTTTCACAATACGGTACGTTATTTTTTGCTTAAAACTTCCGCCTTCCCATGGCGAAGGTTGACTTTTATTAAAGACCCTTTGAATACCGAAACTGAAGCCAGTTTTTCTCTATTACACATAGATTTTACTGAATATAGTGTATCCAACGACGCAATTTCTTACGTGACTTTTTCCCCAATATTATTATATGGTAACTTTTATAGTAGGTTTCCATGATTAATTATAATTAATCATGAAAAACCACTAGAAGCTTTCGAAAATGAATATATTGCGTTTGTAGACACCCTGTATTGACAAAAATCTATACGTGATAGAAAAGAAGCTTGCTTCATTTTCGGTTTCAAGACACACACAAAAAAAAAAAAAACATACAGTCGGTAACAAAAGTACCGGAGCACTAGGAAAAATTCCTATTTAAAAAAAGTACACTTAATACTGTTTTGTTAAATAATCCTTGTCGAATCATGCTCTTAGTCAGTCTAAGAACATGATTCGACAAGGATTTATTTAACAAAACAGTATTAACTCTACTTTTTTTACATAGGAATTTTTACTAGTGTTCGGATACTTTTGTTACCGACTGTATATGTATCAGCTAAAATTATCAAATCAAATTTTGCGAACATTATTCTTGCAGGCCGGTGTTTTAGACATTTCTACTTTTACATTCTACAACAAAACCTGATTTTGTAAGAACATATACGATTTTCCTTGTGTTCTCTCTCTCTCTCCCTAACTATTTTTTTTTTTTTTTTTTTTTTTTTTTAATAACAAAAAAATATTTAATGAATATGTGTTATTTTAATTTTAAAAAAAAAATTACCATTGAAGATATCGTCGTTAATTTAGAAAAACGGCGTTTTAATAACAGTAATAATAATATCAGAATTCAATATAACTTTCCTTATGCACTTGAAGACTTTTACAAATTGATTTAAAAAAAAAAAAATCAGTTAGCTTTATTTCTAGTATAGCTTATGTTAAGTTGTAAAGAAACATGTTTTTATTCTCGTTACCTTAAAATAACAGTAAAATTCAAATTTGTTTTTGTCAGTTAAACTTCTTCGAAATTTTGAATCGTTAAATATGCATTTCAAACTTAGAAAAAGAAAAGATGTGTCGAATATGATGCCGATCTTTATATCCGTTTTTCCTATTTTCTTAATTCTGTATTCTTTAAGACTAAATTTATTTTTTCTAATTTGAATCTGTTTTTGAAAGTTTTTTTTCCACCTCACATGGAATCAGGTCAAACAGGAATAATTACAAAAAAAATTAAGAAATTTATTTGCATGAATGTTGCAGTTCACACTGTTAAAATTACAACGTTTCACACACACACACAGGTACAAACAAATAAAATAAGTTCCAATTTAAATAAATTTAGCTGCAACTGATATATTTTTTAAAGAAATTTAAAGCTATTTTTTAACATTCTCTCAACAAGCACTACTAAGACGGTGAAACTTAGCACAGATTTAAAAACATGAAGCTAAGTTAGCTTAAATTGGCCAATTTAATCAATTTAGGCTACGTTAGATTAAACTGTGCCAATTTAAATAAACTTAGCTGCAACTGTTACATATGTTGTAGAAATTTGATGCTAATTTTTAACTTTCTATTAACAAGAATTACTAAGACGGTGAAACTTAGCACCGAATTTCTTAAAACCTGTTGTAGCTAAGTTAGCTTAAACTGGCACCATTTTTAATGAAAAATTTAATTTTGCTTTTAGCAGTGCAGTACCTGATTTCTGCAGCTGTAAAATTTCGAATACATTTTTCAGTTTCAAGGTCCTTTCTCTCTTTAACGTAATCAATCTTTCAGCAAGTAAATCATAAACTATATTCAATAAGTTATTCTTTAAAAGGTCTAAGGAATCTAGACAGTTTTAACCGTTATTTTTATTTATTTATTTATTTATTGAAAAAAAAAGTATATGTTGAAATATGAACAATTTTGAACAATTTGAGGTCTTAGTTATTATTTTACATACTTTGGTACAAAACTTATGAGCAGAATCGTAACTGATGTCAAGTATAGAACTTTATTGCATTTTTTCACTTTAATGCTTCTTTTTTCAAAAGAGCATTTTTGATTCTCTCCGCAAGCTATCTTATTGTGAAATTAACTTATTTTCTTTATTATAATCTTAAAATAAACATTTTAAGATTATAATAAAGAAAATAAGTTAATTTTAACTCTCATAAACTCATTTCATAAAATTTATTAAGGGTTTTGATATATTTTAAAATTTATTATTTTTTTAAATTATGTAAAATATAAAAATTTGAAATTTTTCTAAAAGTTCAAATTTCTGTGAAAATATATATATATACATATATATTTGAATTAAATAAATTAACTTTACTAATATTAGTTCATTTTTTAGATATCAAAATTTTATACTAATATGCCTTTTTTTTTTTTTTTTTTTTTTTTTTGTCAAAATCTTGCTGATATTGGCAAAAAAGCCTTTTTCAGAAAAGAAGCCTTAAAGTTTAAAGACCCAATGAATCTTTGTCACTGTATCGGTCAACAAGCTCATAACTTTTGAACTAAATTATGTAGAATAATAAATGAAGCATGAAAATATTCATAATTGTTCGTATTTTAACATATATATATATATATATATATATATATTACAAAGTAGATCAAAACTTCCTAGATCCCTTAAAATATTAAAATAATGTATATAGTAGCTTCCTGAATATATATATATATATATATATATATTATAAATAATTTAAAAAAATCTGCATTACTTTTATTTCCTAAGATAATTTATATGAAACATACATTCCTGCATATAAGTTATTTTTAATACGATCTTTGTCATGCAGTAATTTATATGCTGCTATTTCGTAGCTTTTTACACTGAGAAAAAAAAATAATATGCTGCTTTTATCTACAACGATTAAGTCGCTAATTTTTGAATTTCTAAATTAGAAATATAAATTTCTGAGTTATGCACATAAGGTAAACAAATAAGCTGGATAGACAAAACGGTCGAGTATTCTTATGATCTACACTTTTCTAAATGGTAAAACAATATCATGAATATTATGAATCCTTTATGTTGTGAGAAATTCTTTCTTGATTTCCTAGAATTGGGGTCATAAACCAAAATTACAGTTACTAAAAATTTCCTCTTGTGCTCGCATTTTCAGAGATTTTTAAATGAGATTGACCACTATAATATTAAAAAGAAAAAAACCACTCTAGAATTCTAATATTGGTTTTTTGAACCCACTAGCAAAGAGAACTAGAATTTTTAAGGATGACATACAACTTTTTTTAATAGAGCCACAAGTTGGTTTATAGATGTCCCAAATAGCACAGGAACGTTCTGTGAACGTCTAATAACGGTTTCAATAGTTCAAACACCGTGTTTCGTGTCAAAAGAACGTTCTAAAACACGTTCAGAAATAGTATTATTTAGAACGTTCTGAAAATGTTTGATTTGTACCATCTATAAAACGTACAATTCTAGTTCTATATAGAACGTTCAAGTGTGACACCGTCATAACACGTTCTGTAACAGTGTAATTATAACGAATATGACAAAATGACTTTTTAGTACTATTGGTTGGGAAAATAGGTTAATCATGAAAATTTTTGACTTCAGTTTTTGATTTTTTTACACGTTTTGTGGCGTGAGGAATCCGGAAGTCAAAAGGTTGGTATGGTATCTGTTAATGTGTATCGGCTTCGGCACCTATTAGTGTGATAGCCCGTTCCGTTAGTTCATGTACACGATATCTCAAGAACAAATGATTGCAGAGAGATCGGACCAGTTTTAAAATATCACTTATGATATTGATAAAAATCTTATTGAGAGATTTGCAACATTCTAATTTAAAAACTTCGTAAGTTATTCGAAATTTATAATTTTTAGCAAGATAGAGAATAGAGCATTTTTTACATTTTCAGTTTAACGTTTTGTTAGCACGTCAGTAAAGAATGCTTCTCAATAATCAGTAGCGGTGAGGGGAAAAAAAATTACAAAATTTTAAACTCATGGAAAAATTTTGTCGATTTTGTATTTCAGGAATCAATGTATGGAATTCAACCAAACTTGTTACAATATTAGATCTTGCCCTAAATTGGAGTTTATTTGAATTTCATTTGGGATATATCGTCCGATAGATTGCGGTGCTATATGCAATGAAACCCTCCATTTATGGGACGGCTATATCTCAGCTTCAATAGTGTACAAATGCATTAAACTTGATATATTGGCATGTATCATCATAACCTCTGCTAATACAATTTGGATGTATACATTGTCCAACAGGTGGCGTTGCTAATCTGCAATTTAATCATTTTAACGGAAAGGCAATATTTTAACTCTTGTGATTTAACAATAAATTTTGTGATACACTGAAGTTATAAGTGAAATCGATTTTATGTAAAGCTTTACTGGTCCATTTTGGATGCACATCGGCCAACAGGTGGCGTGGCTATGTTGCAATTTAATCTCATAACGGAAACGGAAAATCTCAACTTCTGTGATTTATAAATATTGTAAATTTGGTAAGTGAAATTAATATTACGTAAAACTCTACAGATTGCCTTTGGGTGCATATTGGACGACAGGTGGCACTGCCACGTTCCAAAATTTTCCATTCACAGAAAGGCTATCTATCAGCTTCTGTAATATATATACTCACCAAACCTTCTGCGTGACATACATTTGATATATATTATTGATTCAATTTGGATGTATAACGAGTAATAGTCAAACAGTTTTTTTTTTTTATTATTATTCGTAGGACATTGTTTTTTCCCCTAGGAATAAGTATACATCATCCCTGGGGGATGGGGGAGGGGTGGATAAAAATTTTCACTATGATTATCTTTCAAAAGAATTCGATATCACCCTTAAAACGAATAATTGAAACATCGTTTTCTGATGATTTAAAACAAATTTACCGTTTTTTTTTTTTTTTTGTAATAATAATAATAATAAACCCTTAGAAAAATACATTTTCTAAGATCTTCTATACAGCATAAAAATGATTGTCTTCTGTCATGAAAATCTATGCATTCCCCAGACCCAGAGTTTAGATACAAAAAGCTAATCACGGATGTTATTGAATAAGTAATATAGTGCTTTACGCGAGTTTCAAAGAAAATCACGGGAAAACTCCGAAAACCTAAGTCGACGAGCGTGACCAGGAATCGAAACCAACACTTCCCGTCTGTAACGTTCGAGAGTAGAACCTCGCGGTCTCTAATACTCATCGGGAAGTTACAGAAATGAGTTTTTTTCTTCTTTTCTTTAAGTTATGGTTCTATTTAAGTTTAAATGTTACTGATAAATTATCAATATTGATCATGTTGTTAAATCATTACTCTGTTTGATTGGTCTTATTTTATTTTATTTATTTTCACTGAATATTTTGTTCAATACTGAAATATACACTAAAACAAGATATGCTTTTCCGTTTAATTCGAGATTTTAAAATGGAAAAATAAAGTGATCTCATAAATTTTTAAAATACTTTATAAAAATTTAAATAATTGTTTAACTCCACTAAATTTTTCCTTAAAATATTGACTACAGCTATAAATGCTTAATAAATTTCTGTTTCAAATGTTGAACTTTGAAACATGATTATTGCGGATGCAAGAAGGAAGGGAGAGCATATGATAACATCGACATCTGTGGATTGCATTTATTTAATTTTCGCTGACCGTGCAACTGCAAAGTCAAACGCCAGGCGCGGCGCCAGGTCTTGGGAAAGTCGTGTCGTTATGTGAGGCGGTAATTTTAAAACATGTGATCTGATTTGTTCAGTTTTAGCGTTATAAAGACTAGGATAAGCTTTAGAAAAGGTAAAAATGTAATATTTTGAACCTGTAATATTCTCTATGTTCTATTTATTAAAGTCTTATTTTAATATCAATTAAACAATCATTTTCATATCTGCGTATGTTCTTAAGCCTAACTTTTGATAGTTGAAAGTTGAATCGCAGAAAAAACTGCTCCTGTTACAGACAACCGCTTAGAAATTATTGATTCATTATATTAATTTAGTCTTCTGAGATGGAATTTGTAAAAATAACTATTTTTGGTTATTATAATTCTGAATGAAGTATGAAGAAGTCACAAAGACTTTACAAGATAAAAGCTAATTTTAAGTGAATGCCCTTCCGACTGGTCATTGTGTATTTTAAAATGCTAGTTGGAAGGATGTTTTCTTGAAGAAAATTCTTATGAAAATTCAGAAGGTTCGTAATTCTTTTTTTCTTTTCTTTTTAAATTCTGAAGTATTTATTTAATGTTTATATGATAATATATATACAATCTAGGTTATGCAAATTGCACATTTTTAAAATAATATCCTAAGTTTCACCGACTTACAATTTTAAATATCTCTTTACTGTTATTTATTAAATAAAATATATGAAATTGTTTAACTGCATAATAAAACAAAGATTCAATTCAATTTTATTCCACATCTTTATAAAAAAAAGATATTCTGCTTAAAAAAAAAGGACGATTTACTATATTATTTATTAATACTAATAATATTTACATTTATCAATTATTTAATATGCCATATGATAGCATAATTACATCAAATGAGGTAAAAATTGCGTTGACTCAATTTAAAGAAATTTAAACATTTAAAGAATACCAATTACATTGCCATGTGGAATAAATTTAAATACCTGCAAACATCTTTTTTGTAAACTGCTGCTGTAAACTGAAAATATTTATACACACATCCACTGAAATTTAAAAATATGAAGTATGTTAAATATTTTAGAAAAATATTTTGATTAAAAATATATATATGTATTTAAGTATTTGGAAATTTTTAAAATTTCCTCCTTCTAACTAATTTTTAATTTTTTGTTTCAATTTCTTATTATTATAAATTAACAATATATTCTAAACTCAATTATATATTATTTTAGCGGTGTATTGGTACATTCATTTTTGAAATTATTTTTTATGTTGGAATATGAACTTCAGCATTCAAATATATTTATAAACTATCCATGGACTTACAAAGTAGTACCCAGAAATGTTTAGAATATACAGGGTGCAAAGTTGAGAGCAGGCCTTTATTTGCGCAACAATTGGTCTCAGACGTCCTCCAATAAGAAAATGTATTTTTAAAAAAATGTAAGAATTCATTATATGACATGTTTAAATTAAAAAAATTAATTTATTAAAAATCACAAAAACTGATAATTTTTATACAATTTTCATGACACTAATAGTGAAAGTTGAGTTCCAACCTAAAAAACCTATATAACACAAAAAGTTTCACTTTTGTGCACCCAAAATTGTCTGAGATAGTTAGTTTCAAAATTTAGGATTATTTCGCATTTTCTCGGGCTTTATTAAAAAGTCATGAAAAATTCTTTAATAAGCCCAGGGAAAATGCAAACAAAGTCCAATTAGGATTTTTAAACCGATCCCTTATTGAAGGCCGAAATATGTTAGAAAATTTAAACTTTAAATATCTTGTTCCATTTTGGGAGAATATAAATGAAACTTCTTGTTAGGATGAGTGTCAATTTTTCTAAATATCACTATAGGGGACTGGGACTGTACAAAAATTTAGTTTTTGTAATTTTGAAAAAATAGATATTTTAAATTTAAACATGTCATACCGCAAATGCTCATATTTTTTAAAATATTTTGTAACTGAAACTATATGTTTGCGACCAATAGTTGCGGAGATAAAGACATTCTCGTGACTATCTTTGCACGCTGTATTAAAAAAAAAATAATATATATATATGTATAAATGAATTTTTAATCGTAGTTAAAACCAGGCAACCGATATAAGATCTCTGAAACCACATAGAACAATGAGAAGGAAATTACAACAAATTTAAATAACCTGTGGAGACTGATTGTGATTTATTGAAACATTTATTTTTTGTTTAGTGATATTTATTTTATTTAACTTCAATCTAATCATACATTTATTCCTAGATTATCCGTTGCAATTTTAATAATTTTGCCGGTGCGTAAAAACGACATGAAACTCAAATCAAAAGATACAAACAAGCAACGAGAAAAAAAAAAAAAAAAAAAGCATTTTTTTTTTAAGGAAAAGCTCAGAACGGTGAAAAAGAAGAAAAAAAAAAGAAAAAAAACTCGTCAGTGGTGACCTTTTTCACCATTGAGCACCAATGTACGATTTCGTTCGTTAGAAGCTATAATAGCAAATCGCCAGCAGACACCAAATCGTACAAGAAATTAATTGAAGTTAAAAATGAAGAATAAAGTGGAATAAACCAGGGGTGCAGAATATCCCCGAACGAGGTTCGGGGGAAATTTTGAATATTTTTTTAAGAGAAAATAAAAATGTAAATCAAAAATAACAATTTGCTACTTTGAAGTGCTTATACACTAACAGCGATATTTTTATGTTACACTGTATATTTATTCTCTTAAAGATTTATTACATAGAACAAATGACTTTGTATAGCAAAGTAGATTTTTGCATTATTGAGGGAAATTTATATTGTGTTTGGGGGAAATTTCCGAGGTTTGAACATTTTCTGCATCCCTGGAATAAACTATTAATTCAAGAAATCAGAAAATCAAACAGAAAACAACTATAAAAAACAAACATTACTCACAAGATGATGCATTCGGAATCCCAAGGATTAAAACAAGCAAAATAATTCAAGAGTTTAGTTGTACATAGCAGATAAAGAATGATACAACACAGCAACAGGGATATGAATTACTTTTTTTTAAATTCAAATAATGTTTGTGAAATTTTAACATACTTAATTTCAACGTATGTGCATGAGAAACTCCATATTCTACGACAGTAATTCCCAAAAATTGTCATAACGTCTCTATATCCCTTAAAAAGTTCCTTAAATTTTTGCATTTAAAAAAAATTTCTTTTTTTCCCCTAATCTGAAGATAATGGCGTTATAGTATTAATTACGAAACTTTAATAAACACCATAAAAGGCAAGAACTCGCAGCTGCTACAAAAAAAAAAAAAAAAAAAAAAAAAAAACCGGCAACGCATTCAACACACTCAACGTGCTTGTTTGCAGCTCTCGCGCTTACATTGTTCGCCTGATGAAGGGTTGTGTCTTCTTTTAACCCGAAACAATTGTTTCGAGTTCTTCCATTTTATGGTGTTTATTCAAAGTTTTGTAATTAATACTATAACTTCATTATCTTCAGATCAAGGTAAAAAAAGAAATGAAAAAAAAAAAAAAAAAAAAAAAATTAAGAAATTTTTTAAGGGATAAAGAGACGTAATGGCACATTTTTCGGAAAACTGTCATAGAATATAGACTTTTTGATTCATATACGTTAAAATAAAGGAATAGTAAGTATGTTAAAATTTCTCAAACATTATTTGAATAATAAAAAAAAAAAGTAGTTTATATTCCTGTTCCTGTGTTGCATCATTATTCGTCATCAGCTATGTACTTTTTAATAAAAAAACACCACAAAACTAGCGTTGTAAAAATTATTACTTACAAACTTTGAATAAACACCATAAAATGCAATAAACTCGCAACAATTGTTTCGGGTCGAAAAAACACACGACCCTTCATCAGGCGAATAAAGCAAGCACGAGTGCTGCAGTCAAAGCGGCAACGCAAACGCCCGTACTGTGGTGGTTTTTTTTATAATGACGTCACAGTTTTTTTTTTTCTACACTATTTTAGAACGTTTAAAGTACGTTTTCTAGAACGTTCTGAAAATGTGTATAACGTTTTGAAAACGTTCTAAAAACGTTTAGAACGTTCTGAGACCGTATACGTAGAACGTTCTCAGAACGTTTCTATAACACCGATGGTGATAGTTACACGTTCATTGAACGTTCTCTGAACCGTACTATTGTACGGCTTCAAGATGGACAAATAGACGTCTATAACACGTTCAAAGTGAACGTTCTTAGAACGTGTTTGTAGAACAATTTTTGAACGTTCAGAGAACGTTTCGGTGCTGCTTGGGGTCTGTCACAGAACTTTTTTTCAGTGCAGCTACCATCCCTTTCTTTAAAAAAAAACTTAGTTATACATCTAAAAATTTATGAGCAAAATTATTATTATAAAATATTTCTAACTTTGTAATTATTAATACTTTTTATATTGTAATATTTCAACAGCAATATTTGTTATGCATTTCATAGCTGAGTTGTTCACAAGTCATCCGGTTCTTTTACATAAATCTCTACAAAGCCACATGATGGTATTTTTCTAAGAACGCAACAACATACAATCAAAATTCTGTTCTACTAATTTAAAATTTTAAGCAAAAAAGGAACATTTATCGCAACCTAACAGTGATAAATTTGAGGTTTTTTAATATTATCTCTATCTTCATTAATTTTAAGTACTTTGTTTATATAAATATATATGTATATATTTAAGAATTCAGTAGCGTAATAAAATATAGCATTTAATAGATACATGATAATACCAACACCACAAAAATAAAACTGATTGTAACACAGTTCAGAAGTTGCACAGAAATTTTATGATTCATTTTTAGTACAATTAAAAGCCAAAATCAATTTAAACTACTTACGCCAACACGAGTAAAAGGACCATAAAACTTTGACGGAGAAAAATTGATGAAGGTTCTCAATAAATTTATTAAAAATATATCTGGAAATTAGAATTGAATTAAAAATAATATGATAAAAAAAACCTCAGGAAATAAGAATTGGATTAATAAATGCTTAAAAATAGAAGTATTAGCTGATCAGAAAATATGTACTTCCATAAGCAGAATAAGCTGCTATATTTCGTAAAACTGTATAGCTAATTCTGGCCAAAAATACAGCTCATGTTTATATCTTGCAACAAAACCATTTTGAAAGAGGAATGAAATAAAATATTAAAGCAAACCATCAAGGAATCCAGAGAGAAATAAGGAAAAAAATCAAAAATGAAAGACCTATCTATATATAATCTAAACTCGTACATAAGAATTTACTTGAAATTGTGACTTCTCCAAAATTTATTTATATATACATATATATTTAGTCTTGTAGATTTTTTAGCCAGTGAAGGGTTAATAACAACATTTTAAAAATATCTTTGTCAATCCGAAAAATGTGCAAAAATTTCACCACAAAACTATTACCTCTTAAAAATAAATTTATATAAAATTTATGAAGAAAATTTCTAATTACACCTTGAAATTTATTTTATATTTAAATTATGTAATAACTTAGTATAAAATAATTAAGTTGTGTACTTAAATGAGCTTTTTTTTTTTTTTTTTTTTTTTTTAATTTCTTCTTTTCTTTAGAAAAAAAGTATATATTAAAACATGATTTTTCTCGATTATTAATTCTTTTAATTGTTCTAACTAATCTCGTAATTCTTATTCAAAATGTTACTAAAACTTTTTGTTTGCAAACTGATTAGTTAAAATTAGCAAAAATCTACGTCACCTGTGGAACAATTATTTAATGAATAACACCACTGTAACGGCCTAAAAAAAAATTTATTTGACACTTTTTTGGAGCAGAAGGAAAGGTGGTAGAGAAATAATTTTTCGGGTAGTTACTGAGCACATATTTAAGTATATTACTAAAACTTTTTGTAGGAAAATATTACAAAATGGTGATACTGCCGCAATTCTCCCGAAGCATGTTGAATTTGAGACGATCTGCGGCACTCACTATAACTGGTGAAAGTGAAATGCGTTATAGGCATGAACAAATAAGAAAAAAATTTCTACTTCTTAAAATGCTTCGTACTATACCCAGACACTACACTATCGGCATCTATTTAGGTATTGATGAATATATAATTCAAAAAATAGTGATTTCTCAGTAGTTATTGAGTTGGCGCAGATAGACCGTTTCGGATCGTCCGAGGAGCTAGAGAAGGAGTTCGAAATTCCACAGAAATAATAATAATAATAAGATATTACATTTTTCGCCACATATTTTAGAAGGTTCAAAGCATCTTTAAAGCCAAAAAAAAAAAAAAAAAAAAAAAAATTGAGAATTTTGCTTTGGTATTACCCTTTAACAAATTGATAGATTTAGTTAAATATTTTTCGTCTTAATTTTATTTATTTTTTAAATATCAATGAGTGTAAAATTTAATTTAAATAGAAAACTTTAAAAATCTCATGGTTACAATGATCGATGATACGTCTATGATTAATAAAGTATTAATCGGTTAAGGTGTATGTGACAACATTATTCAATAACAATTTGCAGTAAAATGCAAAAAAAAAAAAAAAAAAAAAAAGATGTGGATTGATAAATAACAATTTTTTGGCATATTTTTTAAAGCTCATAGCGTTCGATTTCAAGGTTATTATTATTCAATAACACGTGTTAGTTTAATTAGTTTATGTGTCAGATGCTAAACTGAGTAATAATAATATAGAATAAGAATGGCAGTTAAAACCCTAAAACAAGAGCAGAAATTATTCTTTTCGGAATTAAGGATGAAAAAATACGAAGAAAAAATAATTAGCTATAACATAGCTATTTAAAAAAAGTTTTGAATAAGAATTTAATTACTTAAGGGCCCTTGGTAGTTAGATACGCTACTTTCTCATTCCCCATGTAATCCAATGGGATTTTTGTTGCTTTGTATTATGAGGTTCTCGTTCAAAAATAAAGTTTTTTTAATTCTGTTTTTTGACATCCCCTCTTCGAACATACAGCCTTTTTTCTTCGGGAACAACGTAAAACAATAAAGTAAATTTCAAATTACATATATATATATATATATATTGTATTGACTAAGCAAATTAAAAGGTCTAATTTTTTATCTCGAAAAGAATAAGTCATAAAAAAAAAAAAAAAATGATTCATAAAATAAAATGTGACATGTTCAATGAAATGAATTAAAAAAAAAACAGAATTTCAAAACTTTATTTTTGAACGAGATATCCTGGTAATATAAAGCAAAAAAAAAAAAAAAAAAAAAAAAAAATCTATTGGATTACATGGGGAAAAAGAAAGCAATGTGTAAGACTACCAAGGACCAATTAACAGCTTTATTAAAAATAATATGGATACCAACTACTCGACGAAGCCCTGCGAAAAATTTCTCTACACCAAGATAAAGTATTAAAACGTTTTTTCTAAGAATTAATTACTTGGACAGGTAAAATATTTGTAATTTGGGCAAAAAATCCTCTTGCGCAAAGTATTGATGGCCAAGGTGGCAATTGAAATCTAAGAAAATTAGCTAAAAGTAGGATAATTAAAATACTGAAACAAAGTATCTTTTTTAAAATATTAAAACAAAGCATCTTTGTTAAATTATTAAAACGAAGTATCTTTCTTAAAACATGAAAATATAATAGCTTAACCCTTAAATACTGAGTGTTGCCTGTCGGCAACATACCCAGCTTTGCCTTCTAAAGTATTATTAGAATAATACTGAAGCTCTAACGACTCATGTTTTCTGATTGGCAACAAGTTGCTTTTTCGCAGTAAACCATACTTACAATAAAGTATGATTTTTTAAAAGTATTTTTCCCGTGATTTAATTTAATAGAGGTAAGAATAAAACATTTTTAAATTGATTAAATAAATAATCAGGCATTTAAGGATTAATATATTAAAAGAAATTAGCTTTAAATATTTTTAAAAAATTACCTTTGTTGAAATGCAAGAATAATGTATCATTGTTGAAATATAAAAACTAAATAGCTTTGTTAAAATACTAAAACAAAGCACCTTTGTTGAAATATTAAAATAAAATGTCTTTGTTAAAGTAGTGTAACAATATATATTTGTTAAAATAGTAAAACAAAGTATCATTGTTATAATATTAAGTAGAAGTACCTTTGTTGAAATATTAAAATAAAATATCTTTGTTAAAATATTTTTTAAATACATCTTTGTTAAAATATTTTTAAAATATATCTTTGTTAAAATGCTAAAACAAAGTGTCATTGTAAAAATATTAAGTAGAATCTTTTGTTGAAATATTAAAATAAAGTATTTTTGTTTTAAAAATATATTTTTGTTAAAATACACTACTGGCCATTAAAATTGCAACACCCAGAAGGAATGAGAATATCAAAATGATATTTATTGAGCACATATATTATAGTAGGAAGAACATTTGATTCAAATTTCAGGAATTTTGGAGTAATATGAACTGAGAAAATAGTACTTAAAGCAGCGACCTCTATGAGCAAAAACAGCACTTATCTGCCTACGCATTGAATCGAAGAGCGATTGGATGACATATTCGGATACAGAACTTCTTGAAGCTTAAACGGGATGCCATAGTTCATAAACCATAGTTACTGGTGAGTGGTCGCTTTTCAACGATTAAACAACGATCGTTTCCATTAGTGTGAGATCAAGGAAACGCGCTAGCAGGAGCAACGGTTTAACACATTCTGTATCATGGAAGGTCCATACAATACAGACAACTAGCCTTATCCTGCTTAAATGTTGCGTTACGGAAGCCTTGAATATAGGGCAGGCGGGCCTTAACTCACCAGAAATTTAATTGCCGCTATTCAGAATGCCGGAAATGCGAAAAAAAAAAAAAAAGTAATCGAGACGTTTATCCAATGGGACCCCATACCATCACTCCAAGTGATGGACAGTGTGACCATGTCGAATCCCAGCTGGTAATGTGCATTATTCACAATGTTGTTAAATACGAATAAGGCAATCCTGATACTGTAAACAGGATTGTGATTTGTCTTAAAGGCGACTCAACGCCATTCCTGCGTCCAAGCTCTTCGTTGATCACACATTAATGGCGCCCATATCAGTGACGCAGTTTTGCAGGTAATAATTTTTTTTAGCTGCATACTGGGTCACCACCTGGAATGATGGTATGCAGTACCAATGAATACACGTCTCGATCACCTCTTGTTTTCACTTACGCCACTCTGAATACCAGCCATTACATTTCTGACGATTTAAGACCCGTCGATCTGCCCTATATTCAAGGCTTCTGAAGCGCAATATTTAAGTAGGACAATGCACGACCGCAAGGTGTCCATATTGTCCGGACCTTCCTTGATGCAGAATATGTTCGACTGATGCAGAATATGTTCGGCATCGCGTTCCTTTGATCTCGCACCAGAAAAAATTACTGTTTAATAGTTGAAAAGTGATTGGCCCCCCAACCACTCACCAGTAACATAGATCGATGAATTGTGGCATCGTGTTGAAGCTTCATGAAGTGTTCTACCCGTTTATGTCATCCAATCACTGTTTGATTCAATGCCTAGGCGGATAAGTGTAGTCTTTGCTTACAGATGTCGCTGCTTTATGTACTGTTTTTTCAGTACATATTACACCAAATATCCTGAAATTTTAATCAATTCTTCTTCCTACTATAACGTATGTGGCCATTAAATATCATTCTGATGTTCGCATTCTTTCTTAGTGTTGCAATTTTAATGGACAGTAGTGTACTAAAACAAAGTATCATTGTTAAAATAATAAGTAAAAGCACTTTTGTTGAAATATTAAAATAAAGTGTCTTTGTTTTAAAAAGATGTATATAAATATATTTAAATACGAAAACAATGTTCCTTCGTTAAAATATTAAAACAAAGCATCTTTATTAAGACATGAAAAGAAAATAACTTTGTTAAAATACTGAAATTATGTATCTTTGTTACATTGCTAAAATGAAGTATTTTTGTTAATATACTAAATTAAAAAAGCAGAAACAATTCACTTAGCAGTTAAGAATGAAGGATGCGAAGAAAAAAATAAATTCTAACATAGTCGTTTGAAGCCCCCCCCCACACCCACACCCACACACATACACAAAAAAAATAATAATTAATAAAAATTAATTATCTAAATAATCGAAGTAACCTATGAATTGCTGAAAAAAAAAAAAAAAAACTCATTAAAATTCAATTTATTGAGACTTTTTTCTCTTTATTAATTACTTGGTTTTGGAAAGAATAATACTTTGTCCAAGCTATCCTCTTGCATCAAGTTCTGGTGAAAAAGTGATAATTACAACTGAGAAGAAAACACTTAAAATCCTAAAAAAGTAAATGCAGTAATTTTTTATTGAGCATCAAAAATGAAAACACGCAAACTTTCTTTTCTTTTTTTTTTTCTTTTTTCTTTACTGTAAACTGAAAATTTGAACGGTGTTTCATGGACTATGCCGTTTTTCCTCTTCTTTTTATTGATAAAGAATTTCAATAATAAAATTATTTTTAACAGGAGTTTGAAATGTCTATGTGATAGTTTATTAATTAATTTTCTTGTTCGTATCTTCTTATCCTTAATGCTCAGTGGATAATTACTGCTCTCGATTTTTAGGATTTTTCCAAGTCAAAACAATTTGCTACTGAAAATTTTCTATAATATGTATGTATATATATATATATATATATATAATAGTTTAACGGCCAAGCTCATATTAAAAAAATAATTTCATTTTTAAATTTCTTTATTAATAAAAAGAGGAAAAAGAAGAGGAGAAAACGAAACAGTTCATGAAGCACCGTACAAATATTTAATGCATTGTAAAAATAACAACAACAATAATAATAATAAAATCTTGTTATATTATAGAAAAATTCCTGCAGAAAATTTTTAGAAAATATCTGTATGCCATCGAAAAAACCTACGGCGATATAAATTTTATAAAACAAAAAAATGTAGAAAATATTTCCACACAACACATTTTGTCCGTAGGGAAAGAAACTGTAAAGAAAAGATTTGAGTTTAATAAATTTCTCTTCTGGGAACAATCAGGACAGAACAAGGAGCTGCCGCACAATAGGCGACGCTGTTATATTTCAACTATGAAAAAACATTTCAAGCTAATTCTAGTTTGATACCAAGTTCTTCGTATGAAAAACAAAAAACATTCGTTACAACGAGATAAAATATGTATCATTGATTACACATTTTATCTGGTTGCATAAGAACTGTTTATTTTCATAGGTTGAGATGTAATTTTATAGCGAATTTATGTAGTTTTAGAAAGCAGACATTTTCTGTAGGAAAGTTATATTTATTTATTTATTTATTTATTTTGCAATGTATATTAAAGAACAAGTGTTGAAAACATTTTGCTGTGCATTAACTTCTTGCACTTGGAGAGCATTAGTACATTGTAAAAAAGATTCTTCCTCAAAGTGAAATAGTAAATTGTTGTAGTGAGAATGGCGCGAATGATGGAAATGTGATAAAAAATGCGCGAAAAATGGAAAAATTTGCTGGCAGTGTTTGTTTTTATTCAATCTTCAACTTGAAAAGTACTCGGTTATATTTTCTCTGGAAATGCCCAATAATTCCTAAAGTTTCTCTGACCTCCTCAGAGCATCAAAATCTTGATGCAATTTTTCCGACTACCCCAGACTACTAGACCATCGCCAGTTGCTACAGCTCTATCGCGGAATGAAAACCAACTCAACCCATAATTTTCTTGAAATTCTCCGTCCCCGAAAATCCGTGTACCCCTCCCCGCTTTTTTACCATTGGCTAAAGTTAATTTATAATAATTTTCGTTTCCAATCACGGTAATAGAATTTTTGTACAAATTTCACATCCTCTATACAAAGAGAATTTATTTGTACAACTCGTAGCTCGGTTAAAGACGCAAATAACAACGTTTACAATGTTGTTTCGCTAAAAAATATTATGTAAATAAAAATCAAATTATGTTTAAAAGGCACAATCATTCGTTCTTAATACACTCTCAGGAATAATATACTCAATTTTGACGATTCAGATATCCTCGGGCTTAATTTCGTTGTTTTTGACAACCATTTCGTCAAGCGATCACCTGATTTTTGACGAAACGTGAACTCTCAAATATTTGACGAAACTGTTTACTCACAATAGCACGTGCTATTAGTTTCCCTTACCGCCATATTGGTTTTTTTCCTGTGTTGTTTCGACGTTATGTTACAATGACTTTTATTTGTTTGCTCTGTTTTATTTGTATTTTCATCAAATATAAATAGGATTTAATCGTCCAAAGCAATGAACTTGCACGTAATTTCACAATTCTATAATTTGTATTTTATTCTGTATAACGAAAACTAGGAGGAAAAAAATGTTTCTTTACTTTTGACGAAATTCGTGTGTTCAAACAAGTGACGAAAGTAATTTTCTTAATTTGACGAAATAATCGCTGGGAGTATTTCCCTGGAAACGATTACGTCAAAATTAAGAAAAATTTCGTTAAATTTGAGTTAATTCAATTAATTACAAGAATTCAATTACCTAACGATTGGCATCTTTCGTTCAAACTTCGCTAATGAACAGTTATAGAAATAATTTTACAAAGAAGGTAATTTAACATCATCATTATTATTTTTCACATAGTTAACTATGATATATCCTGGTATATCCTAGTATAAAGAAAATTTTGATATATGATATATGATATGATATGTTAAATTTTTCTTCCCATGCTGTTTCTATGGAGTTTTTTGCTTCCCCCCCCCTCTTTTTCTACATTCTAAAGTGGCGGTGGTTCCCGCCATCCCACCCTCACCACCGCCGAGACACATACTAGGCGAGTCGTATTAATCCTCGACGATATATTTGACGCCCCAGCCCCCCCGTTCCCGCTGTTCAATGTCTTTTTCTAGTCAAATTTGTCCTTTTATTACTTCCGGTGTGAGTATGTTTTTTTTTTTTTTTTTTTAACACACTTGACATTGTGAGTTTTTTTGCTTTTCTTCCCATGCTGTTTCTATGGAGTTTTTTTGCTTTTCTTCCCATGCTCTTTCTATGGAGTTATTTGCTTCCCCCCCCCTCTTTTTCTACATTCTAAAGTGGCGGTGGTCTCATCCACCATTCATATTGTTCTCTCATCCTAGTATGATATATCCTAGTGAGTCGTATTAATCCTGGACGATAGGACCAATGCCCCTGCCCGCCCGTTCCCGCTGTTCAATGTCTTTTTCTAGTGAATTTATTCCTTTTATTACTTCCGGTGTGAGCGTGTTTTTTTTTTTTTTTTTTTTTTTTTTTTTTTTTTTTTAACACACTTGACATTGTGAGTTTTTTTTTTGGTTTTCTTCCCATGCTATTTCTGTGGGTTTTTAGCTTTTTTTCCCCCTCTTTTTCTACATTCTAAAGTGCTAAAGTGGCGGTGGCCGCCACTTTAGAATGTAGAAAAAGAGGGGAAAAAAGGCTAAAAACTCCATAGAAATAGCATGGGAAGAAAAACAAAAAAACTCACAATGTCAAGTGTGTTAAAAAAAAAAAAAAAACACGCTCACACCGGAAGTAATAAAAGGACAAAATTCACTAGAAAAATACATTAAACAGCGGGAACGGGCGGGATGGGGCATGGGCCCTCTCGTCCAGGATTAATACGACTCGCCTAGTATTTGTCATATTTTCTGAGTTAAGTAGGTTAACTCAGGTTAAGGTAACTTAAGGTGGTCATATACATACATAATCCATTTCTGAGAGTATACCTGTATTCATAAATAATTTACATTTAAACCTTTGATTATAGTTATCATGTTATTGTATCAATAGAATAACTTAGAAAAGACGGCAAATGTGAAATAACATCGGCTATTTTTAGAAATTTGAATTTGAAATATACATTGTATCAATTAGAAAATATTTTGTAAGATGCTCACTAAAACATTACTTGAATAAAAAAATATTCTTTAGTCATGCAATTTTGTGATTTTATGTTAATTCGAATGTTCTTCTACGCAAGAAAGTTTTATAATGCAGCGTCTGAATTATATGATTAAAAGAAGGAAGTTGGAAAAACGTGAGTATAGATGAATCCTTTAGATTTCTAATGGAGTTAAGAAAGAAATAACAATAAGAGATCGAGTTACTCACGTTTCTTTGAAGGTAAAAGAAAAAAAAAAAAAACTCTTTGAAAAGAAAAGGTATCGTATTCATAGGATCGCATTTCGCTTTTACTTGCCACGTAAATTGCGCTTGACAAAAAACACAACTTGTTTACTTTAAGAATTATAATTGGGAATAAGTAATAGTTATCGCTTAAATTATTAGAAGAACAACTTCTTGGCGATGATAAGTTTGAATACCATTTCGAATTTTTATGGATTGAGTAAATTTCTTTTTTCAAAACTAGAATTTTAAATCTATTTCACTCAAAATTATCAAAGATTAACAGAGTTTTTCGTTAATTTATTGATTTAACTATTTCTTCAGTATGTTTCTCCGAATCAACTTTTGAATAATATCAACTGTACCAACTAAACATTTTTTGCTTCACAAAAGGCACTCCTATATCGCTGTGTTATAATTGATTTTGTTGATATTTTATATAACTATGACGCATTTCTACCCAATAATATTCTAATATTATTGACAGAATACCAATAATATTTTCTATTAATCCGGTATTATATTGTTATATTTATTTATTGAACATTGACATAGTATCAATTTGTACAGTCACTTACAAAAAATAAGAAATATGCTACTAAAAACGTCTGTGTTCCACAAAATATTTCTTTTTATCTCTGTGTTATATAACATATTTTAAACATTTTTAATAAATATGGTGAATTTCTACTCAATAAAGGCTAAAATACAGATGCAATGTTCATCAAGGCACTAACATAACAACGCCTCTTACTGAACGGCAAAAAAGCACAGAGAATTAATATAGTTTTTTGTATTATAAGTACTTTAAAAATATAGATTCGTGAAATGCTGTTTGTTCACTGTCTAGCTATTCCTGGCACAAATATTATATAAAGTTATATAGAGTGGGAAAAAATCGCTATTTAGTTAGTGATACATAATAAAACAGATACAGTTTAGTTTTTAATTATAAGAATCGTAGATATTAGTTTTATCGAAATTCTCTCTATAAGTATCAAATTAAACTTATCACAATAATTTCATAAGTATGGTATAGTAATGTCATCTCTTGAACGATATATAACAAAAAATATTCAATAAAATTCCTGTCAGAAATTATTTAAATAGTTATGTAAAAATTCGTAAAATTTCTTTCTTTCTTTCTTTCTTTCTTTCTTTTTTTTTTTTACAATTATATCATTCAAAAGTTTGTGTCATCTTTAGTTAAATTTACAGCCGCACAAAAATAGTCACATCGTATTTAGAAGATCTGAAACCGAGAAAATTTATCAAAAAGAGGGTTCCAATATTTTTCACTAATCTTATGCTTTCTTTGGTTCAATATATAAAAAAAAATAATATAAAGTATAACAGTATGTATCGAGGCACACAATTATTGCCACATGACACGCAAACTTTTAATGCATTTTTCATTTAAAAATGAAAGTATTTTATTCCAAGCTATGTTGGGATTATTTTTTTTTCAACAATAACAAAATATTATAGGTAAACTTTCAACCAACTTATCTTGCTTTAGATAAAATAGAATGACGAGAAATTTTGTCAGGAAACTATACAATATTTACTAGTCACTCTAGTAGTATTAATGCAGTTTTCAGTTGAATGGCCAAAATCAAATCTGAATAAGTATGCTTTTTTTTTTTTTTTTTTTTTTTTTTTTTTTTTCATTACTCAAAAATTTCTGTCAATCACTAGTTCTGATTCTTTCGTAACAAAGCCTCTGACGTTCCACGTAGTGATGTGCAGTCGGCTGCAAAATTATTCGAGCAATAGCCAATAATTCCTATATTTAAAAAGTACACTTAAGACTGTTTTGCTAAGTAAATCCTTGTCGAATCATGTTCTTAGACTGATTAAGAACATGACTCGCTAAGGATTTATTTAACAAAGCTGTATTAAGTGTACTTTTTCTTGGCAAGGATTATTGCTAGTGCTCGAATAATTTTACAGCCGACTGTATAATATGTCTGCAATTCCAAAATCCTTGTCCTCTTTCTTTCCGCGTAGAGTTAAAGTTAAGCAGTTCGGTGAGTTTTTCCTTTCAAGCTTACGACTAAGGACTAGATGTGGATTTTACATGATGAGGAAACCAACCTCATACAAAACCCCGAACCTGGAGGACCAGGGTGTTCTTTATCGCATGGCACCTACACTCAGACCTGTTCGCCTTGGGAGACCCTACCAGTGGCTAGGCAACCGCCGGCATAGCTCATTGGGTAATTGGTGCACGAAAGCTTCACCTCCCCCCGGTAAAGCAGGAACATCTAAATGCTAATCTAGTGAAATACCCACAGATTGGCAAACAGCGGAAATCATCTCCATCTTTTCAAAAAGGGAGATAGAAACTGCTGTGGAAATTATGGACAAATTAGCTCACTTAATAGCAACCATAAACTATATAATAAAATTAATAGAATAATGACGATAATGGATTCACTACTTCTAGAGAAACAAGCTGATTTCAGACGAGGCAGATCCCGTATTGATGATGTTTTTGATGTGAAATAAATAATTGAGAAACGCTGATAATTTTTCCTTGAAACGCATATTATCTTCACAGATTATGAAAAGCTTTTGATACAAAGAAAAAGCAAAAGATACAGAAAGTTTATGGATTAAAATGAAAAAGATAGGAATCCCAGAACATTTAATTCAAATATTCCAATCCCTATACCAAAATACCAAAATGCTAATTGGTACAGAGGAAGTAGAAACTAATCAAGGAGTTAGACAAGACTGTGATCTATCCCTAATCTTGTAAGGTTGAGGCTGTGGTAGGTAACCACCGTTTTAAAATACTGCTGGATCCAGCTTTCGTAATAAGTTTGGGAGGCTAAAAATGCTTCGGCGTCAGTCTCGGCGAAGTCTTAGATTAGAATAGTTTTGTGTCAACATAGCAACGGAGAAAGTAAGTAGCAAAGTATAGGCAAATGTGAAGAAGCTTTAAAGTTTGGTTGAAGTGAAGAGACGAGAAGTTAATTGAAGGAAGTATAAGTAGGAGGTTATTTTCGTAAGGTGTGTGGTGGTCGTGGTGTGTTCTGGTCTAGTGAAGATAATTCTGATGTCTAAATACGCTATATTTTAGGGCACAGCTCTTGAATTAAATTAATGTCGGATAGTTTAGCTCTAATGCTGTTGGAGCTAATTAGTTTGATGTGTGTAGAAGTACGGTGTTGTTAGATATAGTGAATAGAAAAATCATCAGGCTGGGAAGCCACCGGGTAGTTTAAAGTTTACGTAAGCTAATGAAAAGAGTGCATCCGTCGCTAATCTTCTGCTGCCTTTTGTGGTGAGGTAGCTAAACTTATTTAAATTATTTCTTATGTCTATTTTCTAAAGTATTTATTTTACGTTGATTGAGTTTATCACGCCAGTTTACCCTGCCATTTATTCAAGTCAAATAAAACTCTTATTTTATTTTGCTCAGTTGTCTCACGCTCATATATTCATTAGTTATTTCTACTTTGTTTAGTTAACTAATATGGAGGTTGCAACAAAGCAAACCTCACAATCTTCTTCAATATTTATACTGATGACATTATACGAACGTGGAAATTATCAATAAAGACTGGCCTCCATTTGAATATATCAACTTGTGTAAATACACTACAGTTTGCAGAGACCAGATCATAATTCAATCGAATGAAGATGACCGTCAAAGATCTCTATATATACATCATAAAATATGCCAAGACTATGATATAAAAATATCCATTTCAAAATCGAAAACAATGGCATTTAAGGGCAAAGAACCAGGAAGAACGAAAATAGTTATTAATAATAAAATTACCGGACAGATACAACACTTCACCTATATGGGATGTGACATCACCTCTAACTATGATAATGGTTCCCAAAAACGGTACACAACTTCCAACATATTTGTGGCACTCTCACAAGAACACTAAACTGGAAAACTAGAAAAGAAACAAAGCTGAAGCACAAGTTTTATAGGGTATGGCAGCGCACACTTTTCTGTATGGATTAGGGACATGGACTTTAAGGGCCCAAGATAGAAGCAGAATTCCAGGCAGCAGAGATGCGGTATCTACGATCTCTAAGGGGTTACACAATTATGGACAAAATCAGAAATGAAGGTATTAGAAGACAATTAAAAGTTTTTAGCCTCTGAATATGGCACTAATTGAAAAAAACATGTCCAACGTATGACACGTGGAAGACTGCCTTCTACTACATTCTAAGCAGCAAGAGGAACCGCGGCAGACTCATAAAAAGGTAATTAGACCAAGAAGCCGGAACAGGCTTCCAGCCTAATTCTTTAGGAAGATGATGATGAAAAGCTGTGTCATATATAGTGTAAGAGAATATTTAGTATCGTATTTAGTAGATCTGGAAACGTGCAAATCTATGAAAATCATAAGTCAGTTTTTTTTTTCATTAATCCTTAAGCAAATTAAAATCCATCGCAAATTTTCATGAAAATCTTTGTGGATTGCAATATTTTGTTATAATCATATAGCATTAAATTATTTTCATTTTTATACATTTTATCAGCTACTTAGTGTTTTTTAACAGTCCGAGAAATGTCGTGTTATTTGAAACAAAGAATTCCACACCTGAAAAAAATCATTGATTTATGATTTTTTTTCTTCTTTTTTTTTAAGATAATATTATTAATTTATTTCAACACTATTGAAGTTGTGGTGCTGGTTTAGTCGAAACATCGTATGAGTTTTAACGCACTGTGTTGATCTAAAACATGGTATTTCAGTATGTGCAACCATAGGACTGTAAAACTTTCTACCACGATTTATTTCTAATTGGTTAAAGAAAAGCACCAATTCATTTTAATTGATTTCACGAGTTGTTGTAGTAATTCTAGCACCTGGTTGTGGTTCAACCAAGCACCAAATCATATTGGAATATTTCAGTGTTTTATGGTTGCAACTACTCAAATACCAATTTCGGTTCAAACCGTATTTTTCTTATAACCGTATTTTAACGCGTATAATTCTCAGATGAGATATATCAGTTTTACACCAGAAATTTTAATTTCCAGAGAAATGTGTATTTATGCTGCGAATCGTTTCATAATATATAAATTTGTCTGCTGATTAAATTTTCCGGTGTGAAACTGATATAACTCACCTGAGGATTATATGCACGAAAATGCCATAATAAATTTTAACAGTATATATGATATTCGTTGTTAGATGTAAAAAGGAAATATATATATATATATATATATATATATATGGGAGAATAACAGAAATTTTAAATGGGTAATTGTCTCAAGTTCTTAATTTAATGGATGTCTAAAAGCTAAATTTTCTTATGTTTTACTATTTTATGGTTGGAACTAATGAAGTACCAAGTCCTGGTTCAACTAGTACTGTATTTTACTGTGCATAAAGGATAAATCAATTAATTTTACACCAGAAAGTTTAATTTAAAAAGAAATGTATATTTATATGACGAGTTGCTTCGTATGTATCAATAACTTTGTCTGCTAATTAGAATTTCTGACGCAAAACTGATTTATTTGGCCTGGGAAGTATCCGCAGTAAAATACGGTACTAAATTTTTAACAGTATAAGTGATATTCGTTGTTAGATGAAAAACAATTCGTGGTAGAATACCAGAAATTTTAACAGGATAATTGTCTGAAATTCTTAAAGTGAAGGAAGCCTCAACGCTGAAAAGCTTAAAATTTAAAGCAAATTTAATATATATTTTTTTCCTTTTAAAGAATTAAATTCATTAAAACTCATTTAAAAAATTCCGCGCATTCCTCTAATATGAATTTGTTTAAAAGCTGTAAAAATGAATTATCAAATATTTCTTTCCACTAAACATTATCGATTTTTAATTCAATCTTATTTATAAATAAATTTTAGTTCAGTAAGAGTTAAGAATGAAGATAAAGTAAGTAAGGTATGAAATATTTACATATTTTAATATGTAAATATAGAAATAATGAATAAAAGTACGGTAATAATAGGTAATGGTATATATATATATATATATAAATATGTTAATTTACAATAGTGCTTATTCAATGTCTCTTTATAACAATTTTTTGTTAAAAATAAATGGTCGAGATTTTCAGTTGCATCTTATATATATTATAAATGTGAATGTCCGTTTATTTGACTGAGTTTCACGCTAAAACTGCTCGATGGATTTCGATGAAATTTGTTATGGAGATAGCTTATACCCTAACTTAAAAAGTTGGCTACCTTTTATTCCGAAAAAAAATTTGTTTTTGCGATTTTTATGCATAAAATAGCAATTTTGTAAGCTAATAATAGCAAAAAATTAGCCATTTAAATTTATCCATAATTTAATTGTTGCCAAAAAAAAAAAAACGAATTTATTTATTTTTTTCAACAGGAAAATAAATACATTTCTCTAAACGTGAACAAAAATTAATAAATAAATAAATAAATAAAAATAAATAAATAAATTATGCATCTCAAAAAATTGACGTCATTTTTAATTTAAAAATTCTTTTACAAAGTGCTAATATAGTTTAAGATGCTAATGTGTGTTCTACTAAAATCAGTTTTATTTATAGTAGATCCTCCTGGGTGATTTTTTAAATTGTTGCGTTGAAGTACACCGAACATTTTTCGCCAAGAGGCTTAATTTAGCATTTTTTAATCTAGGTAGTTCAAGAAAAATATAAAAGAGGTTTAATTTAGCAACAGCAATTTTAATCTAGGTAGTTCAAGAAAAATGTAAAATTTATAAAATACTACAAAACGAAAAAAAATAAACTGAAATAGTAGTCACATAAATGATCTATTTTTATCTGAGTAGATAATTTTATAGAAAAAAAAGTGCAGTTTTAAAAATAGAAAATTTATTTCATTAAGCACTATTTTAAACCTAAAAACCATTAATAAAATAAACAGAATATGAAGGGTTCTTATATGTTAACGAAAAGGTGTCCGATAAAACGCTTTCTATTTTTATGCAAGAAATTATACAAAAAAAAAAAAAAAAAAAAAAAAATCGCTAATATGGCGACAAAAATTCAAAAGCCGCCAAGGGAGAGATTCAATAAAGTTGTGTAGCACGATAATGTTTAGTTATTTATTTATTTTTTTATATACCAATCACTACGCTAATTGAACATACAAATAAATGAGCTGCTGTGTGTGACTGCACTTGCACGCTGTCGGGCAGAAATATTTGATTAATTCAAATTAATATTTAAATAACTAAACAAAGATATGTTTAATAGAAAGCATAGTCTTGGAGACAAACTTGGCGAGTGGGTTATTTGCTTTACTCCTGTGGAACAAGTGACTATTTTTAGACTGTCCCAGAACATTCATCGAATAATGACTTATACTGTACGAGTAACAGCTTCAACTGTTTCCAGAATATTCGAAGAATTAACACCAGCTATTGGACTATTTTCGAAAATATTTGTTTTAATAATAGTTTTGTTGTACAGATTCGAGAAGTTCAAAAAATGTTTGATATTGCCAAGGAGGTCCCATACTAAAGCTGTGACGAAAATAGTCGCCAATCGAAATATATTCAGTTACAAAGAAATCATTTAAATATAGTGTCCAGCGAAGCGGGCAGAGCCTGCTAGTATTTATATATATATATATATTTTTATGTTTTATCTCTAACAAAAATTAAAAATGAAGATTTCTTCCGTAGAAAATATCTTATAGATCACTAATATGCTTTAGGTAACAATTAATTACAATTAAAAACATACTATCTGGAACACGTCGAATTCGACGATCACTTTATTGACCTTAATGTTTCAAAAATCGTCGCATCATTATTTAAATGCATTTCAAGTTAAAACATCTAACATAATTTACATTTCACTTTAAAAAAAAAGAAAGTCGGAAAAATGCTTATAAATAGAATTACTATATATGACATCACTTTCAAGTCAATTAAAAATATATTGTGAAGAGCAACGTGCAGTTACTGCTACGCGATGAGTATCTTTGCGCCTACTCAATCACCATATGGCTGCCTAATCGCGACTCTCTGGTAAGAGATGAGTTGAGTTGTTTGGAATACGCTAGCCATGATTATTATTTTAAGTTTTGGAACCCGAATGTAACATTTGTGATAGGTTCTTGACACTTTCATCGAAAAATAAAAACGAATGAGGAAATATTTAAATATTCCATTCACCGTTAGTAAATATGTTTATAATTATAACAATATAAAAAAACAGATAATGAAATTTTTACAAGAGTTTCATGATCAAGCACGTATTTCTGAATACTTAAAAAAAGGTTTAATTATTATCGTTGTTTATACACTTATTTTGAAATTTAGATTCAGAATTTAAGTTTCAGCAGTTATGTGGCTAGACGTCTTAGTGATAAAATTTGGTTAAAAATTCTCTTCTATTAACTTTAGTAATCATACGAACTGCATTAATCTCTTATTTAATATTAATTCATTTTTTAATTTCCTCTTTCATTTTTCAGAACCAAAATCATTGAACAAACAAACTAACAAGAAAAAAAATGTAAAACAAAATCTTTATAATAACTTCAAAGTTTTATTTATATTCTCAAAAAAAAATCTCTATTATAAGCAACAGCAACTAACTAAAACAAATAAATTATAATTTAACTAAAAAAAAATATATATATATTTTTTTTTCTTCTTTTATTTTTAAATGAAATACATCAAAGTAGTCAATAGCTAAGTTGTGTCAGTTTTTAAATTACAAATTTTTGTAAATATATTTATTTTGAAAATATTAAATATAACTATGTCTCAGGCAGCTACTTTATGACAAAACTTGTTTTTTAAATATTGAGTAACTGTAAAATATATATATATGTATATGTATATATATATATATATATATATATATATATATATATATATATATATATTACTTTTGGTAATATTTTACTTTGGTACTCAGTCTTTTACTTAAAGCTGCACACTTATGATGGATTATTGCGAATTAAGTTCGTTAAACCTGCTGGAAGGAAAGATAAAAAAATTTCAAGTTTGCTCGGAAACTGTGATAACAATTGTTGAATTCTTAAATTTTAGATAGCGATACTTTCAGATAAGGCTTCCTTGCTGGATTTTTTTTAAACATATAATATTCTTCACAAGCTTCATTTCTTTCAGTACTTTTCGCTGAAAGATCTAGATTATTTTCCTGTTTTCGTTATAACTAAAATAATAATAATAATAATCGATCTAAATTTCTCTTTTACTTCTAATGGTTAAAGGTTAAAATTCACAATTAGCAATCAAAGTTTAATAAATTTAAATTGAAAAATTCAGTTATATTATTTATTTACTTTTAATAACGTAATCCAAATGCGCTGTTGGTATAGATTGGTTAATAAATTGCAACAAGTAAAATAAATATAAATATACTGAATAAATATTTTCCTCCGTCCATTATGAGTGGTGTCAGAATATCAGATAGTGTTTCGTTTAAATTTGATTGATTATTGTATAAATTGCGACTAAATAAAATTTTATAATTAAAAAATATCTTTTTTAAAATTCGTTTAATAAAAAAATATTATAAATTATTATCCACTAAATGATTTTTATTGATTTTAAAACTTAATACATTTTCGTAAAACATAAATAAATAAATTTTGCATTATGTTCCATGAATTAGGATAATTTTGTCCCTTCATGTACGTTTTATTCAGTTTAGTAATTTTAGATAAAATCGATCAAAATTCAAGTTTTATATGTAAAACAAAATTTATATTTAATATAGTTTCGTTCATTAAAAACAGTACTTAAATTAGACCCTTTAATGTACTTTGCGCTTAGATAATTCTAGTTACTCGTACAATGTAATCCATTTCTGTCATAATATGTTTCCGAATTATCTAATATCCCTTAAATCATAACTATTTTCTTCGACAAAATGTCTATTTTAATATATGATATCCATTCTGAATAAATTTGAAGACTTAATGACCTTTATTAAATATGTAAGAAAATATCACTCTCTCCACATCTTTTAAATATTTATTTTAACTTAGTAGATTATTAAATGCAATGTGTCAAAATAATGCTACAGCAGTTTATTAAATATTTATCAATTTTGTCATCGTGAGTTTTGTAATATTTTATCATTCCGTGATTAATATTTGAAATTTCAATGATTTTAACTTTAATTTTTTTTAATTGTAACTTATTATAATAAAACTCGATTATTAGATTAAGAATATATATATATAAATAATGTAACAGAGAGGTTCCTTTGGGTATCGTCTGGAACGATTACAAATAAATTAATATCGACTAAAGAATTTTCACCATAGATTACACAGGCTTGCAACCAAAAAAGTGTTTAAAAATCAATAGCTGATATTGATAGATTTTTGGACGCTGATTCCAAAAAAACTAGTAAAATAATTCCATGACGTATCATTTTTTCAAAAAATTTAAAATTTAAAACAGATGGAGTGTAGATACTAAGGCAAATGGAACGTTAATATGATGGAGGATTGTTCTCTGGTGCTACACAAAGGTTGGTTGGTTGGTTGGGTTTTACGTCGCACGTTTTACGTTGGTCGGTTGGTTGGGTTTTAGTGCTCCGCAGATGGGCAATTGGCGACGGTCTGGGACTCACCCCTAGAGGTGGTCCGGAGACATGCCATCGCAATTTTGATCATCCACGGAAGGGATGTCTCTCCCGCTTCAGTGACCCCAGAGATATAATTTTGGATGGAAACATGGAGGACATTGCGTCCACGACAGATTTTACGTGCACCAGCCACCATTAGTGTACACGACGGTCTTTGGTCGGCTCGAGTACCGAACCCGCAATCTTCCAATTACGAGGCCGGCGCTCTACCGACTGGGCTACCGTGGTCCGCTACACAAAGAAGTCCTCCGTAATGTCACAACTGACAAAGCGCCAAAAAGAACTTTCCGAGCAAAAGGAAAAGAAGCATTAAGAATATATGAATTTAGGATGTATTAAGCAGTGTTAACTATTAATTGTTCTAATTAATATACTTTCCAATTAATATAAAATCAATATACATTTAGTAAATCGTTTCCAACTGTTTGATATATTAATTAATTTGTAAATAGAATACTTAAAAATAAATATTTTGAAAAGACCTTCTTTTCCCCAGAATATGTAGAATACGCTTTCTTGCCCATATATTTAAGCCCATTTTGTGAAAAAGTCTTACGCGATTGAGAAAAAGGATGCCATATTTGAAATCAACGCACTAAATAATATCAAAATCAGTCATTACATTGCAAACAAATTTTCATGACTGAAATTTTGCAGGTCAGCGTTATGAATGATATTAGAATATAAATTTGTATTTTTACATTAATACTTATTTAAATTGCATCGAAATAAATTTTTATCTTTAAAGCATTTTTTAAATCATTTAATAAAAATAATGTTTTTCTTGAAATGCATTTCTAAATAAGGACTGTGACGAATGATATTGGTCAATTTTGAAAATGTATAATTAATTTATTTCTACATCTATGCATCTAAAACAAATTTCTTTTTCATGTATCAACCTTTAAGAATACAAGTTCATGATATTTATACTATAAATTTCAGTAGTTTGAGAAAAAGAAATGAATGAAGATGAAAGTAGAGAAAGGATTGTTGCCGAATTCTTAAAGAATCCACAGAAACCATGACATAACATTGCTATAAACTTAAAAATTCTCAGAAGTACTGTAAATAGAGTATTAAATAGATTTAATGAAGCATTGCCAACGAAATGGAGATCTCGTTGTAAAGAAAAATTTGGAGCTCATGATATTCAACTTGACAAAAATATAGAAAGAATAGTATGTCGAAATCGAGGAATGTCAGTCAGAGATGTGGCAAAAAAATGTGAAACAAATATATCAGTCGTTCAGAGGCCTAAAAAATGACTGAACTTAAGAACGTATAAAAAAATAAAAAAGGCCTGAAGTGACAGAAAAACAAAAAATATCTATAAAACTAAAAGCTAGAAAATTGTATGAATATACTAGCAAGAATAAATTTCATTGGATTTTAGACGATGAGATCTACGTCAAAGCTGACTTTTCTACTCTTCCTGGTATTATACAAAAAAGAACTTTGAACATCTGTCTAAATCAGAGACATCCATTAGTTTGGAAAATTTTTGAAAATAATATCTTGTTTGGATCGCTATTTGTCAGTGTGGAAAAAACACTAAGCCATTTGTAACGGAAAGTACAATTGATCATAAATTTATGTAAATGAATGCATCAGGAAACGTTTGATGCATTTTTTAAACAAACATGATATGCCTACATTATTTTGATCTGATTTAGCCACAGCTCATTATTCAAAAAATGCAACAAATTTTATGAAACAAAATTTCATCAATTTTGTGCCAAAAACCATAAACCCACCAAATGCCACACAGTGTCTCCCCATTGAAAGATATTGGACTCTATTAAAAAAAAAAAAAAAAAAAATTAAGATTCTTAAAGAAATGTACCACCAGCAAAGAATATTTCACTCGTTTGATCGAAAAAAATATCAAGGGGTTCCAAAAGAGATCGTCAAATAACTAATGAAAGGCATTCGTACAAACCTGCGAAAAGAATATGAAAAACTGCAAAAAAAATTTGTTTTCACTACTAACATATTTTTGCACACACAATTCATCATATTCATGCAAAGATTGCTGAATAAATTTAGAATTAATAAGCGGTATATTTATTTGAAAATGACCAATATCATTCATCACAGTCCTTAATTCGCACTTATCTCAAAATTTAATACGCTTTTTTAACAAACTACTAAAATACCATGCAGTATTCGATAAATAAAATATATTTTTAAAAATATAAACTGCAATTTATATTTAATAAATTTCTGATAAAAAGCGTGAAAAATTAGTTTTTGTTTTATAATTTGTATTTTATATAGTTATTTTAGTTAAAAACTAATGTAATCTTTTAAATTATTTGAAGCCTGAGTAAATTTAGCTGATATGACGTAACATATATACAATGTAACATTATGTACTATGTATTGTAACAATGTCTTTCTAAGGGATAATATTCCACAAATCATAAAAGCTTTCCTTGACAAGCTGTTTGTTTTAATAAACGATGTCTATATAAATTTAAAGACAAAGATCTTTATTAAATAAGTAGGAAAACATTTTACTCTAAATATCTTAATCATATATTTTTATTTTCTAGATTATTAGAAGAATATTTTAAAATATAGTAAAAAAAAAATTAGTATTTTCCTCAATTTTGTCACAGCGACTCGTGAAATATTTAATCCTTCTATATGTAATACTTGAAATTTAAAGTTTTTTACTTTTATATTTTTATTTTACTTTATTTTATTTTTTAATGTGTCTTTTCAAATATTTTATCATTTGAATCTAAGCATGTTTTATTCGATTATAAAAGTACGTTTATATATATATATATATATATATATATATATATATAATTAAACAAAAAGGCACGATGGGATAAAAATTCAGTATATTAGAATGAAAGAAATATCGAGTAAAAATTTCATATATGCTTAATATATAGTGTTAGAAAAAAAGTCTATATTTTATTTGAAGAATATGGGATCTTTCAATGTAAATAAGGTTTATTAAACTGAAAATTCCCATTTTCTTTCACAAAAGGCACGTTTCGATATAAGTTTAGTATTTTAGAAATAAAATAACATTGATTAAAAATACACATTTAATCTAAATAAAGTTTATTAGACAAAAATTCCTTTATTTTTTCTTTTGTATAATTCAACATAAAGGTGCGTTTGGATATAAATTGAGTATATCAGAAATAAACAAATACCGAGTAAAAAGTTTCTTTCCGGCTTAAAAAAAAAGGTGCGAGTAAATGAATTTTTATTTTATTCAAAGTTCAGTTGCTTATTGTACGAAATGCATTATACTTAGGTTATGCGCGCTTAACGCAGATGTCTTAATGCCCCAATTTAAAAAATAATTTTTCTTTTTTTCATAATTTTTTTTTATCTCTAAAGTTCTGAAAAATACAACTGTAAATAGTAATATTAATTTTTCTAAAAGAATAGAAAAATAAGGAGTTATGCATTATAGTAAATTTTGATGTTAATATATATATATATATATATATATATATATATATATATTCCTTTAGCAAAAGTACTTCAATTCTATATTTCTTTGTAAATATCGCCTAAAACATTCTCACCTATGTTAAAGTTAAATATTTGTAACAAAATAAAATAATAATAATAATATATATATAGTATTCCATGAAATACTGATAGTTAACTTAACCCTTTCAGGGGTTTAATTCAAAATTTGGAAAAACTGACCCCGGAAATTTTTTATAAAATTTTTCTTTTATAACTTACAAGGAAACATTCAGAAGGTGTCATCTTCAAAAAAGATTGAAAAAAATATATGTAACACCAGAAAGTGAAAAAATTATTGGCTTAAATGAATTACAGCGACCACAAAAAATTATCAAAATTAAGCATATTTGGCGATTTTACACTGCTAGGCGATTGATTTTGAGTACTTGGTGGAGAAGCAAAACACAGTTCTGTTCGTACATGGCAATCTCGGTGCTATCAAACTTATCGCCTAAGAGCGCTAAATCGCCAAAAATGCTTAATTTTGATAATTTTTTGTGGTCGCTGTAATTCATTTTAGCCAATAATTTTTTCACTTTCTGGTGTTTTATGGAGAGTATAATCACATATACTTTTTTCAATATTTTTTGAAAACGACACCTTTTGAATGTTTCCTTGTTAGACGGAACACTTCATTTATTTCTTGTCTTTTAATATTTTTTGTGATTTCTGGTGGCTGTTTATTTTAAGTGAAGAAAATTTGCTTGCCCCTGAAAGGTTTAAGCATAGTTTCTTTATTTAGTGAATTTTTATATTAATCTTCATCTAAAATGATTAACTGGTGATTTTCTGAAATCCTAAACTAGAAATATAGATTTTCCAAATGTGCGTATGAGATAAATAAACAAACTGAATAGAGGAAATGATCGAGAATTTCTAGTCCATACATTTTCTAGATGGTGAAACGATACATTATATGATGACTTCATTGTATTGCGAGAAATTTTCCGTTAATTTCTAAAATTCATTCATAAACTAGAATTATACTTTCTGAAACTCGCCGATTTTTAAATAAGTTTGACCGTGTTGATATAGGAAAATGATCTAGAATTTTAATCGGATTTTCTAGAACTCGCTAGCAAAATAAGCTAAAATTTATAAGGATGACATGGAACTATTCTTATTAGAGCCACAATTTACTCTTTAGTTGTGAGTCGTCGATTTTTTTTTAAGTGTGTGTTTTTAAGTGTGTGTTTTTAAGAAGAGTTTTTTTTTTTTTTTAATAGGTTAAAAAATATGTATTTCATAATTTTATTTACTAATACAATACTTAAATTAATTTTTTGAATAATAACTTAACATTAATATATTTGCTTATTATTACAATGTAACACATATCTGTAATCAGTTATATAATATATAATGAATTTAAAAAATATATTCCTTTATATCTGTATTAAATAGGTAAAAAAATATTTCTCTCCACGTCTCTTAATTATTCATTTAATAAATTATTAGATGAAATGTGTCAAAAAAAATCTATAGAAACTTACAATATTTCTCAATTTTAGCAAATTAATCTTTGAAATATCACTTCATACACAAAATTTGGAATTTTAAAGATTCTAGCTTTTGTAAAATGTTTTGTAAATATTTTACAATTTTTATTGTAAAATAATCATCAATTATTTGCTGAAAAAGTTGGATTTTAGACGTTTTGTCATACATTTTGAAAAAATGCATGAGGAATATTTCAGAAACTTTTGGCATGTAAACAACATTTTGTATTATGTCCCATATTTCAGTGAAAGTTTTGTTCCGAAGATAAAAGGACAATCAGTAATAAATTGAAAAAAGAGATATTGTTTAATATGTACCGACTTCCTATTTAAAAAAGGGAAACGAGAGTTTTTTTCCCCCATAGTTATTAACAATGCACGTACACTATATTATTATTGGTTAAATTAAAATAAATATTTCTGTAAATCACTTTACAGCTGTGCTCTTTTCGAATCAAACTGAAACTCAATTCACTCAATCGATTACATCTATTATATTTTAATGATTTCATCGACTTTATATCTATTATATTTTAATGATATAATACGTTTGCTTCGGGTTTGATATAAGTAGTTCAATCATTTGGCCAATAAACTGTGCAATGAATTAATAAATAAATAAATAAATAATATTTATACATGCAGTTAAAAAATATTTAAATGAAATTATCACAAATCATCAAATATTTAATACGTTTATATTCTGATTGCAGTAAGTTGGGCCTAATGCTGGTTGACAAGTTTTATAAAAATTACATTACAGGTCAAGCATCTTATAATCAAACCACAGGTAATTTTTTAAGCTGTTAAAGTATAAATAAATAATAATAAAAATGTTTATATCACTATGAAAATATAAGCTATTTCAAAACAAATGAATAAGTATAATTAAAAGAAGTATCATGGTCATATACTATTGCTACAACCCATTTTAGGCATTACATGTTAAAGTATCTACTTTATCTTTAAAATTTGCTACTGCTCCCATTTCTGTCTTCGGTAAAATATTTTCGTTTAAATATAAACATTGTAATAAGAGATGTAATATGTTCTTCACAAGCCAGGAGTTTCAGGATATTTCGTTAAGTATTTTTCTAGATATTCGATAATACGTCTAAAATTGGCAGTGCCAAGTCATTTACAACTAAGGGTCTTTGAATTATTATTTTGAACAAGAACAATACTAGTGTTATTTTTTGAAATGTATAGAATGTACAGGTAACCCCAAAAAACACGATTAATTGTTTCAATGTTCTTTGGAACTGTGTTGTTCGAGACTACAAAAAATGGGATCCCGTGTGCATATATATATATATATAATACATTTAAGTAATGATAAGTGATGATATGAGAGTGAAATGTAATAAACAACAAGAAAAATTATTTAACAATGTCAATAAACAAGAAAATTAGTTAAAGTTAAACACTATTTAAACCAAAAAATTCAATTATGCTGTGCCATTCTCTTCAGCAGGTGGGAACACAACTATTAATAACTATGTAGTACTAGCAGGTTTCAAAAGATATGCAGGCTAGCATACTCCAATTATATTTCAAATTGTGAAATGAACTAATGAAAAACTTAAAAATTGTAAAATATGAAAGGAGATTATAAAAGTATTTCTGTTTCTTGAAAATTAAATATTGAAATTTGAAAACCATATATTACAGCCCATTGAAACCAAAAAGCTGTTTATAATAAAACTTATTTATATAGATTTTTATATGAAAATGCTAGCCAAACATACCCCCACCCGAACCTGCCAGAAAAAAGAAGAAAACTCACCAACTGCAAGAAACAACAACTGCAAAATCCATCCTAGCTTAAAAACCTTTTAAACATTGAAATTTATTTTCCATATCCATAGATGTCCAAAAAACTTTCCAGGTCTCGCGAAACAAAATAACTCCAAACATCAGCAAACGATCGTCCAAAAAAGGCTTTGAAAGCATCAAACTGGACATCTATATGGATCACCAAGCAAATAAAGCTAGAAGCTGCGGTGTTGACACTAAAAATTCAAATTACTAGTATAATGAGAAGTGAAACTGCCAGAAAAAAAGAAGAAAACTCACCACTTGCAAGAAAAAACAACTGCAAAATCCATCCTAGCTTAAAAACCTTTTAAACATTGAAATTCTTTTCCATATCCATAGATGTCCAAAAAACTTTCCATGTCTGGCGAAACAAAATAACTCCAAACATTAGCAAACGATCGTCCAAAAAAGGCTTTGAAAGCATCAAACTGGACATCTATAGGGATCACCAATCAAATAATGCTAGAAGCTGCGGTGCTGACACTAAAACTTCAAATTACTAGTATAATGAGAAGTGAAACTTAAAGGATACAAATTTTTATAATATAATAAAGCTTGAAAATTATATACTTGTTTATTAAAATTGAATTTCAACTTACATAATCTCTTACATCTTAAAAACAATATTTATATAAATTCTATTGCTCAGATTAGAATACCAATGCGGCATACAGTTAGTAACAAAGTTGAAGTTTTTTCTTTTGTTAAATAAATCAGCACATAAATTATTATTTTATAAAACAAGTGAAATATCCAAAAAATCAGCTTCAAAATTATTATTGTTGGCTTTATTTAATTTTAAAATGCTTGGATAAATTAAATAAAAAAATTTATCAAAATCAATGTTAAAAATAATCAAATCGTTAATATATCGATAAGCATGTAAACAAATATTATGAGTTACAGTGAACTTATATTCAAAGAAAAATAAGAAAATATTAGCCGCACTTTAAGAATAATTAGTTCCCGTACCAATAACATGTGACTGTTTGAAAATTTTATCATGAAAAAAGATATAATTATTATTTAGACAGAAATGACACAAACTAAGAAAAAAATCTCTAGGAATATTCAATTCATCTTCAATATAAAAAATGTCAAATATTTTTTTAATGATATCATAGAGTTCATTTATAGGAATATTACTAAATAAGTTTTCAAAATCCTAAATTTGAATAGATGAAGGTTTAAAAGTGATTCGATTAATTAAATCAATACTATTATCAATAGACCAAAAATAACTTGTATTCTTATATTTTAATTTTAGAAAATCATAAATTTTCTTCAAAAAAAATTGCAATTTAATATTAAAATTTTTACTAATACTATTAGTTGTACAACAAATAAATTTAAATTTAACAGGATTTTTATGAAACTTAGGTGCCATAAATAAAAATGAAATATTACTTTCATTAAAGATTTTAATATTATATGAAAAAAGAGATTTAATCTGTTTAGAATAAGCAGTAAAGCATTTTTTAACAATCGCAGATTTCAAATTTAATTTTGTGTAGTAAAAATCATTAAGTTCTTCTATAGTTCTTTCAAAATATATATATATATATATATATTTTTTTTTTTTCAAATGATACCATAATTACTCGCAGCTTTATCAACAGGAACTGAAACAAAATATTTTTTAAATGATTCTAAGTATTCATTATCTTCCCTATAGAATTTTTGATAATTATAATTATCACTATTTAAACATTCAATTACAAAATTGTCAAAATAAGCAATAAGATTATATTTCCATTTATGAAAAGCTTCTATGGGTGTTTTGTATTTATAACAAATTTTATAAAAAAAATTTATTTATATCTTTCAAAAATATTTCCTTGATATTTGATCTTTTAAGTTTTTTATTTAATCTAAATTTAGTACCCAGATTCATTAAAAGCCTTATATTATCATTTTTTATTATATTACGATCTCCAGTTATGATATGTTTATAATTATTATCAATATAAGAATTAAAATCATTACTATTACATATACAATTATTCGTATTGGAAGGATCAACTGATAAAGCAAATTCTCTGAAATTAAAAATATTTTTACTGAAAGGTTTATTATATTTAAAAGCAGTTATAATATTTATATTTTTTACTGGAAAAAGGAAATAGCTTTTAAAAACAACTGTATTCAGTTTCAAGTTATCAATTGATTTTTGAAAGAAAGAAACTGTAAAATACTGCTTTAAATGAATATTAGAATATTGTAAAATACTGCTTTAAATGAATATATACTGCTTTAAATGAAAAATACAGCTTTAAATGAATATTTTACAATTTCTTTCTTTCAAAAATCAATTGATAACTTGAAATTGAATAAAGTTGTTTTTAAAAATTATTTCCTTTTTCCAGTAAAAAATATAAATATTATAACTGCTTTTAAATATAATAAACCTTTCAGTAAAAAGATTTTTAATTTCAGAGAATTTGCTTTATCAGTTGATCCTTCCAATACGAATAATTGTATATGTAATAGTGATGATTTTAATTCTTATATTGATAATAATTATAAACATATCATAACTGGAGATATTAATGTAATAAAAAATGATAATATAAGGCTTTTAATGAATCTGGGTACTAAATTTAGATTAAATAAAAAACTTAAAAGATCAAATGTCAAGGAAATCTTTTTGAAAGATATAAATAATTTTATTTATAAAATTTGTTATAAATACAACACACCCATAGAAACTTTCATGAATGGAAATATAATCTTATTGTTTATTTTGACAATTTTTTAATTGAATGTTTAAATAGTGATAATTATAATTATCAAAAATTCTATAGGGAAGATAATGAATACTTAGAATCATTTAAAAAATATTTTGTTTTAGTTCCTGTTGATAAAGCTGCCAGTAATTATGGTATCATTTGAAAAAAAAATTATTTTGAAAGAACTTTATAAGAACTTAATAATGATTTTTACTACACAAAATTAAATTTGAAATCTGTGATTGTTAAAAAATGTTTTACTGCTTATTCTAAACAGATTAAATTTCTTTTTATATAATATTTAAATCTTTAATGAAAGTAATATTCCCTTTTTATTTATGACACCTAAGTTTCCTAAAATCATTTTAAATTTAGATTTATTTGTTGTACAACTAATAGTACTGGTAAAAATTTTAATATTAAATTGCAATTATTTTGAAGAAAATTTATGATTTTCTAAAATTAAAATATAATGTACAAGTTATTTTTGGTCTATTGATAATAGTATTGATTTAGTTAATAGAATCACTTTTAATCCTTCATCTATTCAAACTTATGATTTTGAAAACTTATTTAGTAATATTCCTATAAATCAACTCTATGATATCATTAAAAATATTTTTGACATATTTTATATTGAAGATGAATTGAATATCCCTAGAGATTGTTTTCTTAGTTTGTGTCATTTTTGTCTAAATAATAATTATACTTTTTTTCATGATAAAATTTTCAAACATTCACATAGTATTGGTATGGGAACTAATCATTCTTCCAGTGCGGCTAACCTTTTCTTATTTTTCTTTGAATATAAGTTCACTGTAACTCATAATATTTGTTTACATGCTTATCGATATATTGACGATTTGATTACTTTCAACATTGATTTTGATAATTTTTTTAATTTAATTTATCCAGACATTTTAAAATTAAATAAAACCAACAATAATAATTTTGAAGCTGATTTTTTGGATATTTCATTTGTTTAAAAAAATAATAATTTATGTGCTGATTTATTTAACAAAAGAAAAAACTTCAACTTTGAAACTAACTCTATGCCGTATTGATATTCTTATCTGAGCCATAGAATTTACATAAATATTGTTATTAATCAAATTTTAAGATTTAAGAGATTATGTAATTTGAAATTCAATTTTAATAAAAATTTGTATCCTTTAAGTTTCATTTCTCATTATACTAGTAATTTGAATTTTCAGTGTCAGCATCGCAGTTTCTAGCTTTATTTGATTGGTGATCCATATAGGTGTCCAGTTTGATGCTCTCGATTTAAAGCCTTTTTTTACGATCATTTGCTGATGTTTGGAGTTCTTTTGTTTCGCCAGACCTGGAAAGTTTTTTAGACATCAATGGATATGGAAAAATAATTTCATTGTTTAAAAGGTTTTTAAGCTAGGATGGATTTTTCAGTTGTTGTTTCTTGCAGGTGGTGAGTTTTCTTCTTTTTTCTGGCAGGTTCGGGTGGGGGTATGTTTGGCTAGCATTTTCATATAAAAATCTATATAAATAGGCTTTATTATAAACAGCTTTTTGGTTTCAATGGACTGTAACATATGGTTTTCAAATTTCAATATTTAATTTTCAAGAAATAGAAATACTTTTATAATCTCCTTTCATATTTTACAATTTTTAAGTTTTCATTACTATTCAGTTTGAAATATAATTGGAGTATGCTAGCCTGCATATCTTTTGAAACCTGATAATACTACATAGTTATTAATAGTTGTGTTCCCACCTGCTGAAGAGAATGGCACAGCATAATTTAATTTTTTGGTTTAAATATAGTGTTTAACTTTAACTAATTTTCTTGTTTATTGACATTGTTGAATAATTTTTTCTTGTTGTTTATTACATTTCACTTTCATGTTATCACTTATCATTACTTAAATATATTAGTGTTTTTGTATATAAATTTGTGCTGCTTTGAGCGCTTTTTTTATACAAATTAATTTTTGTCATCTATATTGAATTTAATATATATATATATATATAACTAAAAAAAAAAAATGATTTTGGTAAACACATCTAAGAAATATTGTTTTATTGATACATATTTTCTTTCATTTTTTATTATTATTATTGTTATTGTACGAATAGTAGCCTCATTCAAGTTCTCTGTCTTTGCAAAAACTGATAATTTTTCTCCTTTCTTTAGTCGGTCCAAAATTTTTACTTCAGTTTCAAGTGAAATTGTACACAATTTTCGAACTATCTTTCGATGTTCTGAAGACATTTTGTAAATTAAGGAATTAAAAAAAAATAATTAATTGATCAAACACATATAAAAAACTTGATTGAAAATATAAAATATTCGAAACTCAGGATCGCCTGCACTTTATACTCAAATATGTTCAAACGTCCATCTAAGGAAAATTTCAATAAATTCATCAAATTTATACAATAAATTACAGTTGACGAGTATTTCCCTTATTTTTCACAAAATAATATAACGGGTAAAAGTTAAAAAAGATGAAATTTCAAAGAAATATCGCAACAAGATTTGAATTACATACTTATATGTACATTTTCAAGTAATGTGTATGTATTGTGCATTTATTTCAATTAAAATGGAATGGAATTCAGAATTCATAGACGCGAATTTTCAAACTTATAGTAAAAGTTATAATTCTAAGCAATTTTACCATTGATCATAACTCCCTGTTTTATCAAACAAGTGACATATTAGGATATAATTTTGTATTAAATAATATATGTATTTTATTCTTTTTTTAAAGAATTACTCAAAAATAGTGTAGTTTAAAACCGTGTAATTCGAAACTCGTGTCAATTACCGTGTTCTTCGAGGGTTACCTGTACTTATAAAATTTACATTCATCATCCTATAATGCCATTATTTCTGTCAGTGTTGCGAGATCTGGCGGATATTTTATTCAATAATCACCAATAATTTTGAATAGTGATATTTGATATACGTAATAGACTATCATTATTCGAAGGCAAACGTTAGGCAAACGTTATAATTAAAATTTATTGGTGGTTATTGAATAAAAATCCGCCAGATCTGGCAACACTGATTTCTGTGCATGAAACATAAAATCTCCTTAATTAATGTCGTATACCCTGTCGAATTACCTGTTCTATTTAACATTTTATATTCAGATTATGTTCTAAGTATGATAATTTTTATTACTGTATTATCAAATAGTTGTATGGAAGCTTTTTAAAAGGAGTAACATATTAATATAAGCCATAATGCTAACAATGTTAAATTTTTAATAACAAAAAAGTCGAGAGTGACTCCACTTGAATTCTCGAAAATTGAGTAATTAACGGTTGTTAAAGTAAATTAAATCAAGACAAGTCCGAAATCAATTAGCACTATTGAATAGAGTGTTTAGCATTATTCTACTTCAAACAATTTGAACCTATAGTAGATAACAATAAAAACATTTTCGCCGTTTCCCTGTAAAAATCTATTAGTGCTAGATTTACGAAAGTCTATTCAGTTTGTGCAATGATGACCTATAACATGTATATAAATTTTCAGCTCAGTCGGATAAGTCATGTAGACGTTATCGAAATTTAAATAACTTTAGCTCATAAACCCTAATAATAAAGAAATTTTCTTTGTTTCCCTGTAAAAAATCCTATAAGTTCTAGATTCTTTAAAATCTATACAATTCATTCGGCATCAGCGTATAACATGTATTAAATTTTTAATTCATTTTAATAAGGTGTTTAGACGATATTGCTCTTTAAATAATTTGAGACCATAGGCCATAATGTTTTAAAAAAATCTTCATATCCTTATAAAACAAAACTGCAATTGGTAGATTCACCAATATCTATACAGTTTCTGATACGGTAACCTATAACATGCGTACAATTTTCAGTTCTTTCAAAAGTTGTGAGAATGAACTGAAAGTTGGTACCTATGTTACAGGTTAAAGCTTCAGTTTATTCGTACAAAGAGTAGAGACGCTATCGTGTTCACTCACAGACGTGCATACACACACACACACACACACACACACACTCATGCATACATTACGTAAAATGGTGTAAAATCGTAGGTATTTCTAAAATGGGAGCTTGTATCAGAACCAAAGTTGGAGGGATATAACGAGACGCCATGACAGTCACAAATATAAATTAGCAACGTTCTATGACAATTCGTTTTTTATCTAACTGAGATATAAAATCCATTTCGCAAATCATGATTACAGTAGTTTCCTTACAATCTGTGTTTAGGTTATATGAAAGTAAAGTCAGGAGTTAAAAGCGCGACAAAATTAATAATATTTAAACTAAATACTTTAAAATAATATTCGTTTAAATAATTTGTATTATTAGTGCAATGTATTTTTTTTTTAAATTGAAAATAGGCTTTCTCTCTCTCTTCCGGAAAATTGGTTATATTCAAATAACAATTTACAACCTACATAAATTTTAAAGCGTAATAACATTTTTATTTGAATTCAACAATCAAAACACACCAAAAAAAAAAAAAAAATGTTTCGTGCTATCGGTTAATGTGTTTATAGTCCAATAAATTATAAAATGAAATGCCTTAAAATGTGTATAAGGATTTATTTTAGTATAGCTCATTATTAAAACAATAATAATAATCTTTCAACTGAATTTTTACAGTACTTTACATCTGAATAATTTTACTTACCACTAATAAACCCAAGGCTTGTAAGACCACACAATACTATATAGCATAATACCTAACAAATTAGAATATTATATCATAAAAGAAAAGATTCATAATAAACAGTCAGCACTCTAAATAAATTTAAAGCGATAACAATTTTCATTAATGAATTATAGACTTCGGAAATCAAATATATTCCTATAACAGTTCCTGAATAGATTCCCTTTATTTAATAACTTGTTAGACCAAATATCTAAAATGGATATTCTTGTTCAAACCGGAATTTTAATTTAACAGTTCATTAAGTAAAACTAATGCTTGAATTGAACAATTGAAACGTATTTTGAGTTTGGATTATTTCAATCACTGCTGCTAAGTAATGGTGTAAATATAATGCTTTACAATTTACATTCTATTAATTTTTATTTTATATGCAATGACTATATTTGTAAATGATATGCCTTAAATAGAAATGTTAAACACTTTTGTTTCAATAACAGATTACAAAATATAATAAAAAATATAATTGTCTAATATTTCTATATTAGACAATTTATGATGAATATTTATGATCTATTTTTATAAAAAGTGCAGTGGCATATAAAAAAACTATTAACATACAGCAAAACGTATATTATGATGAAAAATAATCTGGTGTGTAATACTATAAATATAGATTGCGTATAACGTTTTAAGAACAACAGCGTAAGACAATACATTTCAATGTATTTTTAAAATAATTTAAAATAGATTTACGTACAGTTTTATTTGATATGCAAAACCGTCTCCCCCAAACCCCCCATTCAATTATAGTGCATACAATTATTATAAAAAAAAAAAAAAGCTGTTATTAATTGGCCTTCCCACTTAGTTGCATAATAATTATACATATATATATAGGAATAGATTATTAATGAATATATATACATATATATATAATATACATATATATATATATATAATATACATATATATATTTTCAAAGACAGTAATTTTTTTATCGGATAAATGAACACACACACACACACACACATATATATATATAGTATGAAGCTGTAATATACAGCTGTAATACACATATTATATATATATATATATATATAAATTATTATTGTAAGTTTAATCTACACGAATTTAACTACAGTACTGAGCTTGAAAAAAGTATTGAGATGTTAAAAGATAAATTTATTATTGCTACAGTAGATAAAGCAAACAGTAATTTCGCAGACATTTGTAAAGTTTTTTATAAAAATATTCTTTTAAAGGAATATTCAAGTAATAGTCCTTTTAAAAAGTTAACCAACCACCCATCCATTATCAAAAAACGTATTTCGGCCTTTGATAAAAAATTAAATTTAAGCAGAAATTGTTTTAATTTTCCATATCTTTTCGTTACCGTAAAATTCATAAAAATCCAGTTAAACTTCGTTTTGTTACCTGTGATACTAATGGCTATAACAATAAAGCCAGTAAAATCTTGTTTAAATATCTAAATTCAGTCTTAAAAGTGATAAATTCTAATGGCAATTGTAACATTATTAACAATAACCTGAAAGTTATTGAATATTTTTAATTTTACCCAGAAAGCATTACTTCAGTAAGTACCTACTATTTTGAAAATTTGTTTGGAAGCATTCCGCACAATTTAGTTATAAAAGTTTTTGAAAGCATTTATGAGGAATTTGGCAGTTACTTAGATTGTGAAAAAACTACTGGATTAATCCTATTAAGTTCTGTATTTTCGGAAATGTTTTATTTAACGGGAAAGATTACTTTTTACAAAAGAGGGGTATTCCAATGGGAACGAGTTTCTCCAGTGCTTTCGCTAATTTATTTTTATATTTTTTTGAAATTCTTTTTATAAATATTACTTTCTTCAGGTATATTGACGATTTGATTGTTTTTAACTGTAATGATTTAGAAAATATTGCTAAAAAAATACAGTGGAACCTGTAAAAGTGACCACCTTGGTAAAGTGACCACCTTACTAAAGTGACCATTTTCCAATTTTAAAGAGACTTTATAAAGTGACCACCTGCGTATAGTGACCATTTTAGCCGGTCCCTAGGATGGTCACTTTAGACAGGTTCCACTGTATATCTTAAAGAATTAGTTTTAAACCGTACAGATACAGATAAAATTTCATTCCTGGATCTTAACATAAAACGAAATAAAGATAAATGGCTTATTGGTTTATACGATAAAAGGAAAGATTTTGATTTTAAAGTCTCACCAAAAACAGTCTCACCAAATAGTTTTCAAATATCAGTAGAAATGTTCTTAAAAATATCATGTTCGCACAGTTAAAAAGAATTCGCACTATTTGCAATAAAATATGCTCTTGAAGATTTAAAAAAAAACTTTGCAAGTTAACTGTTACCCGTCTCAATTTTTAACCGAGTGTTTCCAGTTTTTTCCTCTTTCGGTTTGTTCTAGTTCCTAAATTAAGGCAGATATTTAAGTACCGACGAGTAAGCCCTCGTCGGCCGAAGAGGGTTAGTTTATCAGGTGGGGGTTTTCATTTTATTGTATTTCATTATATTGTATTTTGTAATTTCTTATATTCTTGTATATTTCATATATTAATTTGTTGTAATTGTACTACTTTTGTAATTTTGGTAATTTTATAATTGTTTTTGGAATGTTTAAATTATATGTATGTCAGATTTCTTCTCAGTTAATCGTGGTTTTTTGTTTGGTAAGAAGTTGGGGGCTCAGGACAGTTATTAGCTAATTGCTACTGTCCTTTCAGAAACTTCTCTTTCACCCCTACACTGAGGGGCCTCCCTGATGAAGACTTCGGTGTTTTTTGGGGTTTTATTTCATTTTATTCATTGATAATTTATTTTATTCATTTATAATTTATTCTTATATTTAAGTTTTGCCTTTCCTTTTGCAGCAATTCTGCGCATTGGTTTGCAATTCTCCTTTTTTCTATTTCTTATCTTTAAACTCATAAGTTCGTTACAATAGTTACCTATATATATATATTTATATATGGAATCAGGATTGAAGTTTATTACAACAAAGAAATAAGAATAGTTTTTACAGAATTTTTGTAAAAAATAAAAAAGAAAAAGAAAATAGGCTGTCACTAAATTATATGGATTTTTCGAATATTTTGTATCTAAATTTAAATATTGGGTCCATTCTTTTGAATTATTTTAAAAATACTAACAGGCATGCTTTAACCCGTTAACGCCCAAATTAATTTTGCAAAATATTATTAGCTGGTTATTTCACTTCTAAATTAATATAGACAACTGACAGTAAATTATATTAGATTAAACAATTTTTCTGATAGTTTTAAATTTAAAGCCTATATTCATTTACTGACGTTTAGTGTTCTAGCGAGAAAACTTCGAGATAGAAAAACTTTGAGATAACAGATTAATTTCCTATTATATGTTGACAAAGGTCTCGAAAGTAAAGTATTATAATATATATTATTATTCAACTTGATTTAAGTTAGTATACCTGCGCAGAAAGCAAATATATGTGCGACGAATGAAAAATCATAAAATGACTATCCAAATTATGAAATAATAATTAATAGTAGGCACATAAAACATTCAGGGATCATTTAGAGTGACGCTATAAACTGTCACTAAAAAGCAGAAATCGTTCCAAGAAACCGCGAAAAATATACGTGCCATTTTATTAGCTGTCCCCAAATGAGGACACTGGGCGCTAACGGATTAAACTAGTGTTTAGAGAAAGAGCGGCTGTTAGAGAATCAACTCTGCTTTACTTGTTGTTGTAATTCCTGAATAATCAAAAATTTACCACCATTAGCATACACCTCTCATGCAGGTACTCTCTAAAGTCTTTGAGTTCGATGTAGTTCTGGAGTGATGACTGGCCAGTCTATAATAATCACTTGATTCTGCATAAACCAAGCTCTTGTTTAGTGGGATGTGTGAACCGACATATCGTCCTGATGGAATTTCCAGTTTTTCTCTCCTAAGTTCTTCCAATTGGGTGTAGATTTCTTTCAAGGACATTTATGTTTTGTACGATTTGTGTGTGATAACAACAATAATATACCACACAAAATAAATAAAATGAAAAAAGTTGTAAAAGTACTAAACTGCAAAAGTATACAATTTAAATTTAAATACCTTATATTTATCCTTTTCATAAAAACGAATATATTTCGGCATGCTTATCGCAGCCCTCTTCAGCGTTGAAATGACGACTTCACAATGCTGGCACCTCCAAAGTAAACGTTCCTCCCTTGCAGTCGTTCCAACTTCACTTCATTTTTTGATTTTTAATAGATGTTGCCAATCTTCAGGAATTAAGCTGTGTTCACGGTCGTTAACAGAAGAAGTGGTTAGGGTTTCGACCGTGAACACAGCTTAATTCCTGAAGATTGGCAACATCTATTAAAAATCAAAAAATGAAGTGAAGTTGGAACGACTGCAAGGGAGGAACGTTTACTTTGGAGGTGCCAGCAATGTGAAGTCGTCATTTCAACGCTGAAGAGGGCTGCGATAAGCATGCCGAAATATATTCGTTTTTATGAAAAGGATAAATATAAGGTATTTAAATTTAAATTGTAAACGATAATACTTTAGTATTATACCAATGCAAAAGTCTATATTACTTTCTTTCCAGGTTGTAGCATATTATAAAAGAAAATAATTTTTTTAAATAAAAATAACTGCATTTATCATAATATTTTTGTATGTATTATTAAATCTGTTATTTACTATTTCATATTTAAATTAGCATAAAATTTATAACGAAAACAATGACATTTTCCGCTTGGATTTGACATTTTTTTTTCCCGCACTGTAGTTGTTGAAAAATTACTTCGTAAAATATGTTCAGTTTCATTTTCTAAATCTGTTTATCTTCCTAAAAAGTACTTTTATTATATTATTAATATTGTTGTGAAAGAAAAAATATCCCTTTTTTTTATACTTCAATTTTGCATAGAGACAAGAATATTTAAAAATTTAACTTCCCATAGTCTTTTTCTAGCAAATTAAGGCAACAATAGCTATTTTAAAATATCAAAAGATGACTAAAAATTCGATATTTTAATTTTACTAAAATATAGAATTACATAACAGCAGAAATATGTCACGAAAAGTGTTTTCACTTCTAACCATTCTATACTGGGTGAAAAGCATTTATATTTATAAGTTTTATATTATAAGTGTTTATATAAAAAAAAATATATTGCAATTACCGTAAAATGAAAGCTTAAAACATCATTTTCTCGAAACTAGTGTTTACGAAATTTCATCAAGTTTAAAACGTTCCAGGCTTTTTATTTTTTGTTGAATTTTGATTAAACTTCAGTTAATGTTTTTTCTTTATGTATATTTTAGTAAAAAATGTAGTTATAACTTTCCTTAAAAAAAAAAAAAAAAAAAAAAATCTATCAAATTTTGAAGTTAAAAATAAATATAACGAAACCTTTTCTTGAAATAATAATAATAATAATAATAATAATCGCATTAATATGATTGTAAAATAATAATAATAATAAAATAAAATATATCAACTAACTTTTTTTTAATTATCTAATGCTACCTGTAAAAAATGTTTTTCGAAATTTAAGTTAAAAATTAATTAACTAGGAACATTTTAATTTTAACGATTAATTAATAATTATTAACATCTTAATAAATTATAATATGAATGTTACTTTTACTATGGTATTTCTCTTCTACAAATAGTATTTTATGAAACTGTTTGCAGTTATAAAATTATAATTGTAGATTTTTTTTTTTCTTCTTAAGTTTCTTCTTAAGTTTAAACGCTTTTATTTTTCTCTGTCAAAACCAATTTTTGATACATTATTTTGCAATAGTAAGAGAGGAAAAAAAATTATTATATAAAAACTTTTACCTCTAAAAATATTTTTCCCTTATAGCAAACGAAAAACATTTTAATTATATAGAAAATAATTTCCTGAAATAATTTAATATTTTTTTTATGATATCATAATTAATGGTACTGCTCATACAAATTAAAATTTGATGGTAATAATGATGACATCTAACATTTTTACACGAATCGTATTAATGCTCACGCTGTGGCGATCACAAAATTTTCTTTGGTGTTTTCCTGTACAATTTAACGCAGTACCAATTATTTATCTATTTATGTATTTACAGGAAGAAAGGAACTGCTCTAGAACAACTGTAGAGCATTATCACCCCTCCCCGGAATTATCAAGCACGTCGTTATTCGTGGGTGGATAAGAATCTCCCGATAAGAAGATAATACATAGTGCCATACAGCAAAATACTTTTAGGGATATTTTCTACGGATCACCCCAAAGAGGTTGTGAGATTTGCGTTGTTGCAACCTCCATATTAGTTAACTAAACTAAGTAGAAATAATTAATGAATGTATGAGCACGAGACAACGGAGTAAAGTAAAATAAGAGTTTTATTTGACTTGAATAAATGACAGGGTAAACTGGCGTGAAAAACTCAATCAACGTAAAATAAATACTTTAGAAATCAGACATAAGAAATAGTTTAAATAAGTTTAGATATCTCACCACAAAAGGCAGCAGAAGATTAGCTACGGATGCACTCTTTTCACTAACTGATGTAAACTCCAACTTACCCGGTGGCTTCCCAGCCGGATGATTTTTCTATTCACTACATCTAACAACACCGCACTTCTACACACATCAAACTAACTAGCTCCAACAGCATTAGAGTTTAACTATCCGACAATAACTTAATTCAAAAGCTATGCCCTAAAATATAGTGTTTTTAGACGTCAGAATTATCTTTACTAGATCAGAACATACCACCACCACCTTACTAAAATAACCTCCTATTTATACTTCCTTCAATTAACTTCCCGTCTCTTCACTTCAACCAAACTTTAAAGCTTCTTTACATTCGCAACATACTTTCTCCGTTGCTGCGCTATGTTGACACAAAACTATTCTAACCAAAAACTTCGCCGAGACTGACGCCGAAGCATTTTTAGCCTAACCCAACTTATTACGAGAGTTCGATCCAGCAGTATTTTGAAACGGTGGTTACTTACCACAGCCTCAACCTTACAAGGTTAGAAGAATATAGAAATGGCGTCAACCTTAAAACTAGGTATGCAATGTGAAGCCGGTTATCGCTCAGAATTAAATGCCCAAATGTAGCCCAAACTCGTGGGTGTGGTCGAACAGCGTAGTGATTTTCCGACTTAATTATGCATGGAAGATTGAGCTACTCTTTACTGCATTCACTAAAAGTGAAAAAGTTTGGGCTATATTTGAACCGGTTTTTAGGGTTGCACTGGGCTTCACACGGAAGACGTTCATTTCATCTCTATATTCTTCTAACCTCTTTGGGATCACCCTCAAAGCGTGACCAAGGGCCGGTAAGCAGGTAATACTTAACAGGGAGCAGCCCCCGCTCATCACTCTTGGAGCGATGTAGAGCGCTTCTGAGGGGACTACTCGCAGTTTATTGAAAACTCTAAAAAAAAAAAAAAAAAAAAAAAAAAAAGAAAAATACAAAATTCGCCAGGCCTAATTAACCTTAAACGCGACATTGGGCGATGGATAGAGACAGAAATTTAATAAGTAGATATTTACAAAACATGGTTGGTCTGCATACCGGGCCCAGCCGGCCCCACGCGACAGTTGGCATGCAGACTGAAGTTGCCAGGGAATTCACCCTCTCACGACTAGGAGCAACTTTTGTAAAATCATATTTTGCTTCTGCTAACCTGCAGCAGTACAGGTAACCAAGTATTAAAAAAATAAAAATAAAATAAAAATAAAATAAATAAAGATAAAATAAATATAAATAAAATAAATAAAAATAAAATAAAAATAAAACAAGAGTTCACATATTTAAATTTAGGGAAATAAATAAAAAGATGTTTCAATTAGTTAAATTGGTAATATCCATTAGTAGATCAAAAATTTTATTAAGCTTGAAGATAAGGGGTTTACGTGTAATAATGTCTTCAAGCCAATTTAGTGGGCGGGGATTTGGATTTCTAAGATGGTAATTTTGGGTTAAATGGCAATGGTAATAATAATGGTTTGGAGTCCCCTCTTCGCCGCAGGGACACAGGGCAGATCGTCGACAATGAAACCTATGAAGGTATGAAGGAAATGGACCATGGCCAGTGAGGAACGCTGTGATGGGAGGGGAGAGATTCCAAGAATTGTGGCTTACCTGTGGAACCAAGTTAAAGGTAAACCTACCTTTTTCAGAATCGTTCCACAGGTTTTGCCATTTAATATTCAAAATTTGTTTAATTTTCGATTTTACAAATGAGGGAGGGGCTGGGAGGGAGACATTGACTGTCGGGAACTCGGTTGCCTCCTTGGCCAGAGAGTCCGCGAGCTCATTGCCGGCGACTCCCTTGTGGGCAGAAACGTGTGCCAGGGAGATTTTAGTGGATTGATTCATTAGAAGTTTTTTGATTTCTAGTATTTGTGGGTGTCTGCTCCTGTGGCGGGCAATTGCGAGCAGACCCGAGAGACTATCGCTGAAAATGCTGATTTCTGGATACTGGGGAGCAGAAAGTGCCCAGTCCAAGGCCTTCTTAATGGCCAATAATTCGGCCTGAAAAACTGAGTTATAGTCCTCGAGTCTGCCCGCCCACCGGTGGATAACTTCATCCGAGACGAAAATGCAGAAAGCTGCACCCACTCCATGATCTGTCTTAGATCCATCGGTGAAAACAGCCACCGGAGCAGAGGGAGAGAAGCTATTTTTAGAACAATTAATAAGAAGGGAAGCAACGTCCTTTCCTGGGTGAATGTTCCAACTGCAGGTCATAGTTTGGATTGGGGTCTGGGGGAAGACTATTGAGGCAAGGTCTGTGTCTTTGAGCTGAAGGATATTTGTTTTGATGTAAATTTGGGAGACCTGCAGGTGGGCATGAGGAATACCAGTGATGACTGTGAGGGCGTCAGTTGAGATAGTTTTGAATCCTCTTGCCATTTGCAAGAGAAAGGGCCTTTGTGCAGAATTAAGTTGAACTATTGCATCTGTTCTTAGGTGCCCACCCCAAATGCCAGCACCATAGGTAATGATCTTTTCTATGATCGCGGTATACCAAAATTTCAGGAGTGAGGTTGAAATTCCCCATCTTTTCCCAACCATTTTCATGGAGCTATGGTATAGCGCAAGGGTCTTAAGTTTTAAGTATTTGACATGGGCCAGCCAGTTGAGGTGGTCATCGAAAATTATGCCCAAGAGTTTTAGCTGCCGAACATGATGCACACTGACGTCCTCAATCCGCATCTTGGGACTCCTCTTCAAAGCTTTTGGGAATGCCAAAGTTAGTGCATTAGATTTTGAAGGGGAAAGTTGTAGATCAAGATCTTTAAGGATATTACTGAAGAAGTTGAGAGCCACCTGGGCTTGGTCCTCCAGATCCTTCCTCCGAGGACCCGAGAAAATAATGGAGAAGTCATCCGCATAGGCAACGATATTGAAACCCTCAGCGGTCATCTTGCTGAGGATTTTGTTGGCTATGATTATCCATAAGATAGGACCTAGGCATGAGCCCTGAGGGCAGCCTTTAGTTTGGGGTAAAACTGACATGCCCTCGCCCCAGTTAACAAGGATTTTTCTCTCTGAGAGGTAAGAACGGATGACTCCCGCAAGATTCCCCGGGCAGTTAATTTCTTGAAGAGTGCGGAAAATATGGGGCCACTCTATATTATCAAAAGCCCCTTTTATGTCCAGGGAGACGATGGTGGTGTAATTCTTGGCGTTAGCGCTTATGGCGCAGGAACTTTTGATTGTTTGCAAAGCCTTTTCGCAGGATCTGCCCTCTCTGAACCCAAATTGATTTTCATGGAGGAGTTGATTTGTTTCGAGAAAATAATTTAGTCTTGTTACTATAAGTTTTTCTAGTAATTTTCCTAGAGTGGGGAGCAGGCAGATCGGTCTATATGATGTGGGTTCAGAGGGAAGTTTCCCTTGCTTAAGAAAGTACACCACTTCGCCTCTGCGTAGGGTTTCTGGAAAATATTGTAAATCGAGACATTTATTCGTCCAAGCTATAAGTATTTGCGGCATGGTATTAAATACGTTTCTTAAAATTTTGAAGTCAATGTTATCTGGACCAGGGGCCTTGTTAACATTGAAGCTAAAAAGAGTGGCTTTAACTTCGGCCTCCGTGAAAGGCACATCCGAGGGAGCCGAGAAGGTGGGTTCAGTGAAACGCGGGTAAATTGAATTTGGAAAAAGAATTTCGGTTAGGTATTCAAGGTTATTTTTCTTAGAGGACAGAGCTGGAGGACGTTCAAGTTTCAGCTCTGTGGGTGTGAAGTATTTGTTACTGAAAAATTTCTGTGCTGTGCCAAAAGTACGTGTTTGTGAGGTGCAGAATTTCTTCCATGCGTTGCGTTTTGCTAAATTTACTTGTTTTTTAAAAATGGCCGCGTGTAGTTTTATTTTCTGATTATGTTGTTGTTTAAGGGAGGGATCCAGATATTTTAATTGTCTTTTTAGTGCAGTTAGGTGGTGGTAAGCAGGTAATAAGTACAAAACTTTGTATAAATACCATAAAAATGCAACTTTAAAAGCTGCGTTCAGACTCTGGAAACAGCAAAGTGATTAGTGCGGCTCTATTGAAATTTCTTTGGTGTGTGATTTGGGTCGTCACGACGCTGGAGAGATGTTTTCTGTTCTGACAAACCTCCTACTGCGATAATTGCATGGGGAACTTGGATTTTTTTTTTTTTTTTTTTTTGGTAAAAGAGCGAAAAAAGTAATGTCCTTCATTGTAAGAATGTGCAAAATTTCAAGGGTCACTTTCGGACAATGGATTATTTATGACTTTGACCCTCTGCATCGTTGCCAGTGTTTGAACGCAGCTCAAAACGCCAGTTCTGTGGTGCTTTCTTATTATTCAAGTAAGAAGGTGTTAGGATTACAAGTAACCAGAACTCCAATGCAACAATGAGTAATTGAAGAGTACCCAATAAAAGTGCAGATGGAAGAGCTGAAAAAAAAAAAAAAAGTGAGCATTGGGAGAACTGCCTTACCAAAGATAGCCGCTACCAGGTGATGCTAGTGTTAAACTTGATAATTTACATTTTAAACTATTGCAGAATGTTCTAAAAAAAAAAAAAAAAAAAAAAAAAATTAAGAAGTATATTATTGATTGGTCAGTCTACATAGATTGCTCCTGGTTTTATTTGTTGCGAAGAAGAAAGAGTTGATTTTAGGAAAAGGCAACTTAGGTTAATGACGATTGAAAAAAATATTTTTTTTTTTTTCTCCTTTGATGACAGTGGGCTCATAGATCTTAAACACAGTTTTTTTTTTTTTTTTTTTTTTTTTTTTATGTGGTTATGCACCTTCGGATTTTAGGCACAGTCCATATTCTTTTTTAAATATTTTATTTTTTTTCTGTGCACTCTATATTCCTGGAATTGTTAATTTTAATTTTTCAAATTGAAATATGAGCTGCAGAGAGGTTTAGATTTGAACATTGATGCTCTCTGTAAGAATATAGGTGTGCTGAGAGATGGTATAACTGAAGTTATCGAGAAAATTATAATTTATTATTATTATTTTTATTTTTAAATAACAAGTATTTGAGAATATTTAGTAGCTAGTCTGGCAAAGTTGTAACTAGACAGCTTATGCGCCACAATATAACACGTAATATGACACATAAGTCTACAGTAATAGTATTGTTTGAAGCTGTAACTCTTTCTTCACACTCACAGAGATCAACACGTGATCAGAGGAACCTATGCATTTAAGATCTATATAATGCATAGTCTGTATTATATGTATTTAATTTTAATTGTTGAATTGACATGCGTTTGATTAAAACAATTGTAGAATTTTTAGACATTTAGAAAAGTATTCTTAATGGTCCTGCCATGACTGTAACATTAATTATTTTAGTTTCCATTTAATATGTGAAGGAAAAAATGTTGATTAAAAATATTGACAATGGTTGATTAAAATTAATCTTTATTCTGTACATTTACACACATTTTTCACTAAGCTTCAATATTAAAAATATGGATAAAGTAAAAAAAAAATAGCATCACCAGTTGAGCCGTATACACCACTTTACACTAAGATGCAATTAAATACAAATTTTTATTAACTTCTAAGCATTAGTTGTTAATTTAGAGCTGTCATAAATTTTTTGTCACACATGTATCAAAGAGACAAATTATTTAAAGATGGTGAAATCATGTTCTGGACGCCTTAAAATGCATAAATCCATCCAAAACTAGAAATTAAAAATTTTTATGAATTCAGTTCTTTCTTTAATTGAGTAGAGAAGAAAGTAAAAATCATTTTAATTTATAAAAACTTTTTTTTTCCGCTCAAAATCTATTTTATTTTCCTAAGAGTTAATAAGCCTAGTTTTTTGGTTGAGAGAATTTTCACATGTAATTACATATTATTTGCTTTATTATTATTATTATATTTATTTAATTATTTATGTCTAAAACCATGTATTTTCTACAGTTCTTTTCTTTTCTTTCTTTCTTTCTTTCTTTTTTTTTTTTTTAATCCCTAAAACTAAACACAAAATAAAATAAAATGCTATAAAATATATAAAACACTTTAACTATTGAAGAAAATGTATATATATATATATATATATATATATATATATTGAATGTATATTTTAAAATTTACTGTGAAAGAATATGAAATTTCTACGTTTAGTTTTTCATGAATAATGAAGATACAATTAAAATTGGTTAAATAAAATAAATAAATAAAACAGCCATGTTAACTATGTTAGTAAGTTCAACTTTTCAATTTATACATCCGGTTCTTGACCTCACGGCAGTAGCAACAGAGTGATAAAGCCTGGTCTGACCAATAAGTCGTTTACACTAAAAAAAAAAAAAAAAAGATTAAATATTTTCATATTTATTTATTTTATGAAATTAGTTTTTCAAGATTCAATGTAAAAAGAAAGTATTCATACAGTTAAAGTGAGTAAAATTATTATTACTAACCGGTCTTTCCCGGCTAGTAGTCGATATTTCCAAATAAACCCATTTCATTTTTTTTTTTTTTTTTTCATAATAAAGGAATTCGAGTAATGAAATGTTATTTGAATTATGAAAATTAACTTCAAGCGCAAATTCATCAAATTCGCACCCAGTTTATTTGTTGAAAGGATAATATCTAAATACCTAAAATTTATACTTTTTTTACTCTCCCTCAATCAATTTTGATACAGAACACTACTGTACATGAATTTACTCTCATTTATACTAGTTTTAATATTATTATATCATTAAATATATTATTATATTTATAATCCTTTTAACTATATTTTTAGTTCCCCATTATACTATAGGTATGGGGAACTTAGGTAATCGTGAAAATTTTCGACTTCGTTTTTTTTTACTTTTTTACACGTTTTCAGGTGGGAGGAATCCGAAAATGACAAAATTTTTATGGTGTCCATCTGTAGGGTGTCTGTTAGTTTGTTAGTGTGTTAGTGTGTTAGTCCGTTAGTTTGTTAGTCTGTTTACACGATATCTCACGAACAAATGAACGCAGAGAGGTCAGACCAGTTTTAAAATATTACTTTCGATACTGGCAAGAACCTTATTCATTTGCAACATTCGAATTAAAAACTTCGTATGTTATTAGAAATTTTCGATTTTCTTAACATGGGAGAATAGGACAAAATTTCACTTTAACGACCATTAAATGGAAACTTTTAACTGTAAAAATATCAGACCAGTTTTAAAATATCAGTTTTGATGCCGGAATGAACATCAACTATAAATATGCTACTTTAAAAATTTCGCAAGTTATTGGAAATTTACGAATTTCTTAACATGGCAATACAGGGCAAAATTTCACATAAACGTCAGTTTTGAGAGTTATTTTCATCGTAAAGATGTCAAACCCCTTTTAAAATATTTTTTAGGATACTGGCATGAATATCACTGTGAATTTTCCAATATAAAAATTTCGTAAGTTATTAGAAATTTACGAATTTCTTAACATGCCAGAAAAGGGCAAAATTTCACACAAGCATCAATCTTGAAGGATATTTTCATCGTAAAGGTGTCAGACCGCTTTTGAAATATTATTTAGGATACTGACATGAATACCATAGAGTATGAATTTTCTAATTTATGAAATTCTTAAGTTATTTGGAATTTATGATCCTCTTAAAATGGCAGAAGAATAGAAAATTGAGCATAAACGGCCATTTTCAGGGTCATAGATATATCAGACTACTTCAAAATAACATTTATGATACTTGTATGAAATGGCTGATTACAAATATTCTAATAGGAAAATTTCGTAAGCTATTTGTTATTTAAGATTTTATCAACATAACAAAATTGAAAATTTTCCATATAAATATGCATTTTGAGGATTGTTGCATTGAAAATAGTAGCATGAAAACTAAACTACGAAATTTACCCTAATAAAATAAATTAATAGATTAGAATAAGATAAATATATCGAAGTGAACGGTGGATAGCCTATTAGGCGGGGACTTCATTCTGTCACTGTGTCAAGCTTTTTTCCAAATTCATTTCTCTTAACATGATAACTATGTTAAGAGAATGTCCTGTTCTAGAAATTTATGAATATATGATGGGGAACTGAGCAGAGTCCACCTATGCCAACTAGTTTTAAACGCTTACCTTTAATTTAGCTAAGTGTTTCGACCATAATTTGGCTGTTCATAGTAGTGGACGAGAAATAAAACTTCCAATTCGCCAAATGGTAGTCCTTACACAGAGTCACATATAATTATTTAAATTATCTTTTATCTATTTATTTATTTATTTTTCGAATCATGGGTAAAATTTATTTTTTCTCGGTACTTTGTTACAAATGTTGAATCACCTTTCTACTTTATTTTATTCAATTCTCCAAACCAAGGATTTCTTTTTTTTTTTCCTCAATACATTCTTGTACCAGTGACGTCAGTTCTGAACATTAATTTTGTGAACCAGCACTTTTATTATTTAGAAGATCATTATTACTTAAAAAACAACTTGTTAATAAATGATAAAATAAAATAATCTTTTTATTTTATTTATTTATTTATTCATTTATTTTTTATTCCTGAATATCGTACACCGTAAATCAACCTGCTACTGTGATAAACAAGTCTCATTATCAAATGTTTTGGTTTAAAATACATTTAAGACAGGATAATAAAATAATTAAAAATATTTTTTCCAATTATAAATCACCAATCGCTACTTTCGGAAAGAATCTGTGTAAAAGTGTACTTTATTTTATTTATTTATTTATTTATTTATATTTATTTATTTATTTATTTTATTTATTTATTTTTTGAGAACTTACAAGGAAACATTATATATATATATATATATATATATATATATATGATTCTACTCTTCATAAAACACCAGAAAGTGAAAAAATTATCGGCTGAAATGAATTACAGCGACCACAAAAAATTATAAAAATTAAGGATTTTTGGTGATTTAGCGTTATTAGGCGATAAGTTTGCTAGCATCGAGATTGCCGTGTATGCTTAAAATTTCCAAATGTGCTTAATTTTGATAATTTTTTGTGGTCGCTGAAATTCATTTCAGCCGATAATTGTTTTACTTTCTGGTGTTTTATGAAGAGTACAATCACATATATTTTTTTTAGTAGTTTTTGAAGACGACAACTTTTGAATGCTTTCTTGTTAGTATTAAATCTACCAAAGCAAAATTTTTATCCTTTCTAGCCACTGATTACAATTTTATTGACAAATATGGGAGAAATTAATTCATCATTTTTATGAAATCATCTTTATTTTAATTAAAATCGAAAATTCGCATTCATTGTTTGCGAATGGTGTTAATGATCAATGAATTTCCCAAAAAGTATTGCTGTGCTTATTAATTGGCGTATTCACATATTTTTAACAATTTTACAGTATAACGGGATTTTGAAACTTCACTAAGTTTGTAATACTTCAATATTTTTCAGCTTCACCATTGTAATAGATTAAAATGTTTATTAAATTAGAAAAGTTAAAAACATTTTCATAAATGCAGCAGAATAACTTAAACAGGAAGCAAAATAATTAAGTCGAATTGAAGTTTCTTAAACTTGAATAGAAATTGATATGTTTTATGAAAGTTACTCAGAAAAAAAATATATATCAAAAACAATTTAAATTATTATTTTCACAATGATTCGTTGAAATTGATTATAATCGTGCTTATAATAAAAGCAGCACAGAAATAGCGTTTAAAAGTAATAAATACAAAACTTTGAATAAACACCATAAAATACAAGAACTCGCAACAATTGTTTCGGGTAATGCACTGCAATACACTGCCATATTCAAAATTATTATAAAATGGCACGTCAACGCCACCTGTTGGACGATAGTTAGATGGTAAGCACCAAAGTTGATGGACACCAATAAAATTAAAATTAAAGATAAAGATAAAAAAAAAAAAAAAAAAAAAAAAAAAAAACTTTTTTTGACATTTTGAGCACACTGAGAAAAAATTCTGTAACTGACATCTAGAATCTAAATTGTGGCTCTAGAAAAAATAGTTCCATGTCATCCTTATAAATTCTAGTACCCTTTGAAAGCGAGTTCTAGAAACCCCTACTAGAATTCTAGAGCGTTTACCTACATTCTCGAGGGCAAACTTATTTAAAAATCTCTGCAAATAAATGCGAATACAAGAGGTGGGTTTTAGCAACTATAATCTTCGTTTATGACTCAGTTCTAGAAAATCAAGCGAGAATTTCTCGCAATACAAAAGTTTTAGAATATTCAGAATATTTTTTCATCATCTAGAAGTGTATAGACTAGAAATTCTGGATCATTTTGTCTATTCAGTTTATTGGTGTGCCTTATGCGCATTGCTCGGAAGTCTATATTTCTAGTTATGGGACTAGATGAAGGCTTTATATATATATATATATATATATATATATTTTCTTTCTCAGTGCATTTTTCTGTGATCTGTAACTGCAATAAATGTTTTGTCTTACGCAGGCAGATGGAAATTTCGTAGATATGACCAAATCGCATATAGAACATTTTAATAAGTCTAAATTCATTGAAAATTGGACATCGAAAATATGTACGAATCCAATATTCTCTTCTATTGAATATAGATGTAAGGTAAAAAGCCTATTACCATACCAGGTATGTGACTGGTGATCTAGAATTTATTTCATCGAAACAAGGAAACCTGAAACGACCACACAAAAAAAAAAAAAAAAAAAAAAAAAAAAGATTTAAAAAAAAAAAAAAAAAAAAAAAAGCTTTAGGTACATGTTTAATATATGCACTGCAATACTGAACTATATATTAACTGTAAGAAATTGTTTATTTGAACTTCTATAGACTGTTCACTAAACCCAAATTGTTCTAAATAGTTAAAATAGAGATAAAATTACGGTCGTTGTATCAAACTCATGAAAAACTGCTGCAGTATAGATTTATTGACTGCTAAAACTAAACCTTTGAAAACGAATAGTATTTCCACTTTTTAAAATAAAAATTAATTAAATTCAAAATATCGATAAAATAATCAATATTGTTTACCCTGTTGAGAATTTTTATTCAAAGTTAAAATCCTTTTATAATACAAAGTACCCAGTGGTCAAATTATAACGGATTGTCTGTAACAATAGCCTCCTTAACTAGATGCCTGTCGAGTAGCTCGGAATCTAGAAAACAGTTGAAGTGGTAGACAGCGCCACCTAGTACAGATTATGGAATTTTTTCATTCAATTGTCACCAATAATTTAAAGAAGTGATGCATGATATATATAATTGACGTTTCTTCGCTTCTATTCGCCTTTTATGTATATCATATCCCACTTTAAAAAAATTTTGGTGGCTGCTGAATAAAAAAGTCGTGCAATCTGTACAAGGTGGCGCTGTCTACCGCTTCAAGTGTTGCCTAGTTTCCGAGCTACGCGACAGGCATCTAGTAAAGGAGGCTATGCTGTAACCTTCATGCGAGGATTTTTTAATAGTATTATTTTATAATAACTATCTGCGATTAAAAAGGACGGAGAAAAATAGTGGTATGGAATTTTATTTTTAATGGTTTGACAACTTTGAAAGTAATCCATTCAATACAAATACAGTTCTTCGAAGCATTCAGTAATTCTTTACATTTTTTTTTTTATCTTAAAAAAATCCCTGCTATTTTCACCAAAGAAGAAAAGTCTTTCAATCAAGTAATAATTCAACGAAAATAAAAATAAAAAGTAAAGCCAATTTAAATAAAAATTCAACGTAATATTAGTATCTTTACCAGCAATCCATCAAAAACTATTTATATCATTAATTTCATGTCTGATTCTACTTACAAAATATTAATTTCATTTCGTTAGCTGCTATTCTTATTTTCTTAGAAACGTGTTAATAGTTTTTAGTCATCTCTCCTCTTACCAAGAAATGACAGAATCTTTGCAAAATTCAAATGAAAACAGGTTATAGCAGGCTTAGTGGCTTGTAGACAAAGTTCAAAGGCCTGTCTAGATGAGTGCAATGGATTTTAAGATAGGCTCAACAGCTTTTGAATTGAGAGCAATGACCTCTGGAATCCGATCAATGGAACATTTGCGATGAGAAGTTTACGGTAGTGTTCTTGGTACAAAAAAGCAAAGTTCCTATAATCCTCGACTTCGAAACTTGTTTAATCGATAAAGTGTGGGGAAAATAAGAAATTAAGTATAAAAATCAAAATTACTCTTTAAAGTACATTATTAATTGTATTTAAACTAACTTGGACAACAGTGGAACCATACCAAATAGATCTAAATCATGGAAATATTTTTTGTAATCTTATGGTTGAAGCTAATTTGTCTCCACTATGAAAAAAAAATCTGAGTATTTTGTATGACAGATAACAGTAACACTCATATATATGTAGACACAGAAACATACAGTCGGCAGCAAAATCATTCGAACGCTAGCAATAATTCCTTGTCGAATCATGTTCTTAGTCAGTCTAAGAACGTGATTCGACAAGGATTTATTTAACAAAACAGTGTTAAGTGTACAATAACGTCTCGTACAACGTAGTAGCAGAAATGACAAATAAATAAAACAGTTTTATTTTTTAACACCACTAAATTTTTAGAGTACCAATCTATTGGTTTATACACTCGAGTTAGTTTCTGTATAAAGCAGTTGCTTTGATATAAAATTAGTGGTGTTAAAAAATAAAATTGTAATATTCATGAGGCAAACTTGCACCCGCGTTGTACGAGACATTACTGTACTTTTTTTACATAAGAATTATTGCTAGTGCTCGAATAATTTTGCTGCCGACTGTATGTATAACCAGATACTCTTCTGCCATGATGGCTGAAATAGTATTCAACCTAGGTGAAATTTCAATTTAAATCTATTTTTATTATAATCTTTTTTTATCCTTTCATAGACTGATCTCATGACAGCGATTATTACAATTAATTGTTCGACGAAGACATGCTTTATTAGTATCCGCAGTTGTTGTAAAACTATATTGTTTTTAGCACTGCTTATATTTAACTTGGAAAACTAAATGAAAGAATTATTAACATATTTAAATTACTACGAAAGAATAAATGAACAAATTATAAAACAAATATCAAATAAAAACATTACGGATAGTATAGTTAACTCAAATGATTTAATTTACATTCTTATATTAATTATTAATTTTATTTTACCTTTTTTTTTTTTTTTTCAATTAATCAATATAAGTAAGAAAAACAGTTCTACGTCAGAGAAAGTGAACAAGTATTAATTTTATTTGTCATAGATTGCGGGTTATCATCTACAAAAAAAAAAAAAAAAAAAAAAAAAAAAAAAGGAAAGAGAAAAAGTAAGTAAGAAAGTAAAGAAAAAAGAAGGAGGTGCCAAAGTTTGCCTTCCCGTATGCAACTTTGAAAGCAGAATTATTCAATCATTCATAGATAATCTATTTTTTGTTACAATTTTATTGATATAACTTTTGTATAGCATAGAAAAAATATTGGTTCTGTTTCACTAGGTATTCAATATGTATCCAAAAGAACCTGAAATTATGATTTTTGTATTATAATATCATATAAGTTATTTTATTAACCCCATCGTATCTTAATTATTGTTTCCCAGTCACGATGAGGATACAATTAACAGATTATGTTAATTGTATGTCTAATTTTTCAATATAAGGATATGTCTAATATTGAATATTTTAACGATATATTTAATTTTTCAATATTGATAAATGAATGAAAAGACATTACTGAAAAATGATTCTTCTTTAAATAAATCAATTATTATTATTATTATTACTTTATTGTTAATTTTCAAACCCATAATTTACAACTAAACATTTTTTTAAAGACTTTAAAAATTAAATAAAATTATAGAAACATTTTTAGAAAACTTAGAAAATAAAATCTAATAACAGTTAAATAACTAAGTATACAAGTAACTTAAATGTCTATACCATTGAAGCTTAAACATTTGCTATTTGTAAAAAAAAAAAAAAAAAAAAAAAAGTTAAAGAAAAGAATAAAAGCTTTTCAACAACAAGCCCATTGATATCTTGCACAAGCTTACAAAATAATTTCACCAACTTTTACATTTGATACATTTATAGTTATTTAAACGTAAGCTGTTCAACAAACATAAGAATCACCAGTTTGAAGAAGGGAAAGGTAGACCCTGCTCAGTTCCCCATCATATGTATGTTCTCTTAAATTTCTTGTACAGGACATATTATATACATTTTAAGATAAATAAATTTGACCAAACGCTTGACACAGAGACAGAACGAAATCCTCGCCTAATAAGCTACCCACCATTCAGTTCGATATCTTATTCTATTCGATATATTAATTTATTTTATTGGGATCAATTTCGTAGTTTATTTTCATACTACTATTTCCAATGCAAATTTCCCAAAAATGTGTATTTATATGAAATATCGCCCCATTTTGCTATGTTGATAACATCTTAAATTTCGAATAACTTAAGAAATTTTCCTGTTAGAATATTTCTAGTCAATCATGTTCATACAAGTATCATAAATGTTATTTTGAAATTGTCTGATGTATTTATGATCCTCAAAATGGACGTTTATGCTCGATTTTGCCTTATTCTGCCATTTTAAGTAAATCGTAAATTCCAAATAACTTACGAATTTTTTAAATTGGAAAATTAATACTCTATGGTATTCATGTCAGTATCTTAAATAGTATTTCAAAAGTGGTCTGACATCTTTACGATGAAAATATCCCTCAAGATTGACGTTTGTGTAAAATTTTATCCTATTCTGCCATGTTAAGAAATTCGTAAATATCCAATAACTTGCGAAATTTTTAAAGTAGCGTGTTTATAGTAACTGATGTTTATTCCGGCATCAAAACTGATATTTTAAAACTGGTCTTAAATTTTTACAGCAAAAATTTTTCATTTAATGCAAGTTTAAGTGAAATTTTGTCCTATTCTCCCATGTTAAGAAAATCGTAAATTTCAAATAACTTACGAAGTTTTTTAATTCGATAGTTGGAAATAAATAGAGTTCTTGCCAGTGTCGAAAGTAATATTTTAAAACTAGTCTGACCTCTCTATGATCATTTGTTCGTGAGATATCGTGTAAACAGACTAACAAAATAACGGACTTACACACTAATGGACTAACACACTAACTGATTAACACACTAACAGACACCCTACAGACAGACAACATGCAAATTTTGTCATTTTCGGATTCCTCACACCTGAAAACGTGTAAAAAAATCAAAAAATCGAGGTCGAAAATTTTCACGATTACCTAAGTTCCCCATACCTATAGTATGGTGGGGAACTAAAAATCAAAAATTAAGTTCTTATTTATTTATTGATTAGTTGGTTCGCTTTGCGCTGGCGCACATGCCAGGCAAAAGAAAGGGACAAACATCACTCATTTAACGTAAGAACAGGCATCGGAAATACTCATAAGTTTAATTTCTTCAGTGCTATCTCAATTTTCGAGTCGCAAAACGTACAATAAGAAAATGAGACTAAATTTATACACCCCGGCAATACTTAGAAATTATTTAAACTTGAAGAAATCCGGATTTTGCATGTAGCAAATTATCTCTTGTAATTTTTTCTAAATTATGTTTTTCTCGTTTTTCCGAAAATTCTGATTATGGACTTATTCCATTCTTAAAACTAATGATTCATTTGCTAAGCAAGTAATTTACAAGTGTTTAATACATTTGAAAATCACTAGAATTTCACGAGAAAGATTGTTAATCTCCCAATCATAAGGTTGCATTAAAAAGAAAGAAAGAAAGAAAGAAAGAAAGCAATCTAATTTGTCTCTTACACGACTTTCTCTTACACTGAAATGTAATACTATAAATACAGATTGGAGATTAAGGGGTGAGCAGGGGTGTTTGCGTTCCGGATTTTTTTTTTTTTTTTGTCCACCAGTATTTTTTTAATACGGATATAATTAGCAGTTTACTAGTAATGTTTAGCAATTAAATACAGCCAAGAGTACAATTCGTAATTACTGGTGGGAAATAAAAGTAAACCAAAACTAAATTCAAAACTGGTGTACAATGAATATATAGATTTTAAAACTTCTTTACTCACCATAAATTTTAAGCCAGCACAACCGGTTTCGAAAAGACGTAGCCCTTCTTCATCAGGTGAAAAAAAAAAACACGTGCTATTGCCTTGGAGGCAAAAGCAAGTCATCAAGTCTTGCTCTTGCCTCCAAGGCAGTAGCACGTGTTTTTTGCGCCTGATGAAGAAAGGCTACGTCCTTTCGAAACCGGTTGTGCTGGCTTAGAATTTATGGTGTGTAAAGAAGTTTTAAAATCTACGTAATAAAATGAAAAATCCGGAATGAAAACACCCCTGGGGGTGAGATAACGAGTACTGTTATGTAAACCTATTTTAATACAATTTAAATTAGGCTTTGGAACAGCTTTATTTTACAAATTATTCTGTGTGAGGCTGTAACCCCCGTTTCATTACTGTAGCTACATTTACGTAAAATCCAAATATGTTATTAAATTCGAATTTCATTTAAAATTATTCAGACAACTTTCATAAGTAATATTCCTTGAAACTTAGCTATCTTGATCAAACTTTTTTAGTAACAAACGTATTAACTTCAAAATACAACTAACTGCCTGTAATCATTTGTTTTTAATTTACTCTAACAGACACAGACAAAGATCAAACGTTAAAAACTTGACTTCTGTAAAACCAAATAAACACTACAACGTCTAGAGCACCAAGCATAAAAAAATTGGGAAGCAGACAGCTGTTTCGGTAGCATTTAGTGTACCGTCTTCAGTGCATGAAGACGGTATGCGCTGCAGACGGTACTCTAAATGTTACCAAAATAGCTGTCTGCTTCCAATTTTTTTTTTTTTTTTTTGGTGCCCTAGGCGTTGTAGTTTTTACTTGGTTTTAATAATCCAACACCAAGTCTCCTTATAATAACTATGTTGCTTTGTTTAACTTTTCGTACAGTATATATATTTTTCTTTGCATTTAATCGTAATTACATATTGAAGAAAATAGCTTTACGAATAAAGTACGGTTAAAAATGTACGGGTATTCATAATGCTTTGAAGTAAATTAAAATGTTGGCATGTCGAAGGTACTGTTTAATTTCTTGCATAAATTAGCTTACAAAATGTACCTTGACCTCATCGTAAATGCACATCTTTGCTTGTTTTTACATCTTTTAGTATATACAGTATGAATATTTTTCCTATATTGTGTATATTTCTACTGATTGTGTTACGTTTTATATACAATACAATCGTGTTTTTAAGCTAGAACATTTTTTATGTCGATTATCCTCGATTACCATCTTTTTGTTGTTTATGCGCGATTTGTAATATCCGTGGAACCCTTGTCACTCAAAAACGCGCGTAGTCAGGAGTATACTATAACACATTAAATAACATGAAAATTAATCTTTAAGGGTTTCATTTTCAAAAAGAAAAAAATTTATGTTTTGTTAAACGTCCTCAAAATGACTTTGGAATAACTGCATGTATTTGCGCTGTATGAAATGGTTTAATTTCGATAAAATTAAACGAATTCAGAATTCTAATACTAATTCTAATAATAATTCATAAAAATTCTTATATTAATCTACAGTCGGTAACAAAAGTGTCCGAACACTAGCAAAAATTCCTATGTGCAAAAGTACACTTCATACGGTTCTGTTATATAAATTCTTGTCGAATCCTCTTCTTAGTCAGTCTGAGGACATGATTCGATAAGGATTTATTTACCAGAACCGTATGAAGTGTACTTTTTTTACATAGGAATTTTTGCTAGTGTTCGGACACTTCTGTTACCTACTGTACGTGGGGAAAATAATCTGATATACATTGATTTATTTATCCAGAATTCCTATATAACTTCTATAATTATTTTAATTAAAAAATTTTTTCTTTCTTTCTTTTTTTTTTTTTTTTTTTTTTTTTTAGATTTAGAATAAAATCTGTCAGAATTTTATCTTCTAAAAATTAGATTTGAATAATAATTTCTAATTGCGAATCATATTAATTGCTCTTTAAAAGAAGGTTTATTATTTGCACTAAATCAAGCTCTTTCGATCATACATTGAGATTTTAGATCTGAATATTTTAGAATATTCTCCGCAATATATAAGCAGAATTAACACACAGATTATTTCATTTAATTAAAGTGTAGTGAATAAAAATTCTAAATAAATAAAAACAAAATAACTAATTTGAAAAATTGAGGTTTAAAAAAATAAAATAAAATAAAATAAAACTGTTTGAAAATTTTCGATTAACGTTAAATAACTGAAAGCCATACTTAAAATATTTTTAATATCATTACTGATTTTAAGCTTCGATAAACGTGCAATAAGACTGTACATATTGGAGACTTTTACCGCTAAGAACGCTTTATTTGCAAAACCTCGTTTCCATGGTTGACACGCACAGCAACAAAAATGCTGATCGGCACAACATGAAACATATAAGCAACAAAAATATGAACGCTTTATATTTTTCATGCAAGAAAAAAAAAAGCATACCGATTTCTGGTGCAATTTTTAAATGACTTATCTGTTTAAACTAATATGAGTCTACCTGTTATTTACAGTGGTTTTATCTCAGATTAGCAGTATTTCAAAATAATAATAATAATATTAATAATAATAATTTCAGTCACATTTCATATTTAGATCAACTTTAACTTATTTATATAAAATCGCTTTTACACATTCATTTCAATGGGAACTAATACAAACATAAGAAAATTCGTTGAATATCATCCTATCCTTACCGTTTTCGTTTTGAAACCACAACTTCACACGTTATTATTTATTTCTAACCACTGTTCACATTATTAAATTATGATTTGAAAATTCTGAGACATAAATTATTTAAACTTTATCTTTACTAAATAATTGAAATTTTAAGTCACTGATATCCTATTCTCAATTATCTATGTATTTCTTTTTAAAAATAATATGCATTTGTATTTTTTATTGGACCCCATTTTAAAAATAATTTTCCTACTAATATATATATATATACATACATATATATATATATATATATATATATATATATATATATATTACAATATATATATTACAATAATAATTAGTGACATAAAATAAACTTAGATTTACTTACTGAACTTACAATGAAAAATATATCAAGATCATTACTGCTTATCATTTATTTAAGCTTTTCAGAGAACTCTAAACTCGTAACTATTTTATACAGAAATTAGTATTCATTTATAAATAATAAATCGTAATTAAGAAATAAAAATCATGTAATTCAACTACGATATTTTTAAAATTGTGACTACCACTTTTTACTGTTAATTTACTGTTAAGTATTAAAACAAAAAATATTTTTTTGTCAAAACATATTACACTTCACGCTCCCTTCAAAAACACTATCAACATTTATATATATACATATATATATAATTTCTTTATATGTTTCATCTTATTTATTATGATTACTTGAACAGCATATTTTTTTTTTTTTAGTCTTTTTTTATAATGCTGAATAAATTGTAATCACATAACAAAAATTTTAAAAGTCAAAATTCACATTAAGTCTTATATTTTCCCTCATGTGCGATTATTTCCTGAGTTATCTAGAGTCATTCCATGTTGATTGAGGAGTCTTATGTTCCACTTTGAGTTTAACACTAACAGCGAAATGGCTGCTGGCGACAGTCTGGAAATAACATTTAACTGTGGTACATAGTCATGAGATGATACTTTGCACCTTTAATGCAGGGGATGGTTCCGTCGCTTTGTTGCTCATTGACCTTTATGCAAAGTCGAGTATCTGATACATTTTTCCTTTTAAATGTCGCTTTACTTTTAAATCATGTATATTTCTTATTTTTAACCGTAATGCAGTTTCTATATACAGTATAGAAATCTCTACTTTAAAAAAATGAACATTTTCAAGGATATAAATTCATCATAAGCCTTTTGTGTGTTTGTAAATACCGTTTTATACTCGCCTGCAAATTGAATTTCTTTACAATTTGCTTATAATTTTTAACCCTTATTAACAAAGTTGAAAAGTTTTTTTTTTTTTTTTTCTTTTACTTCAATTTGTCTGCCCGACTGTCTATCTGTTCTCACTCTATCTCCCGTAAATATTTATTTATTTTTTCTTTTTTGTAAATACTTCTTAATGGTGTTTTACTGTGATTACAAAATCAGTGAATCTACCTGTCCGTATTTCTGCACTTTCTGTCTGTTGTGAGATTATATAGGCAAAGTACATTGAATGTTGCAAGTTGCAACGAATACGTACATCTAGAGAGTGTTTATAACCTATGCGAACAACAAGATTTTTCGTTTTTGTTTCTTTCTTTCTTTAAAAGAAAAAGGTCAATGTATTAGGCGAACTAGTAAGATGCTGCGATTGATAATAACTGAAGACGGAAATTATTTTGAAATTTCTGTTATTATAAAACAGTTTGAAAAGTTCGTTTTATTTTTAAAGGCAAATATAAAGCTTAGCTATCTTAGTAAAATAATATTTTAGCAAAGTTCATAAACTCTTTAGTGATTTAATAAAATGTAAAATACTATTATCAGGGGAAACATTTTAAGCTTTTGTCCATCTTGAGGAAGAATTTCTTAAAAACATTCTGAAAATATCACTTAAAAACTTAATCCTGCATATGAAAAAAATGGCATATATGTAAACTCCCGTCAAAATAAAGTATTTTGATAAATAATTAGCTACAATTAGTTTTATCAATGTGGTTATCAATACTTTTTTAAAATTAATTATTAAGAACACTAATGTTTCAAGAAATACCTGTATTTTTTTATAAAAATTTACTGAATAGCCAAAAGGTGCAAAAAAACTAGAATGTATATACAGTTCAAACAATCACAAATTATTGGTCTCATACTCTATCAAGTTTTCAATCATAATATTCAAACAATTAAAAGAATTATTATTGGTTTATAGGGTATTCAACTATTATCTCAATTTTAGGTAATTAAACATTGATCTGAGACAAACATAACGAATTCCAATATTGTGTATCATTAAAAATATCCAGAATACCGTAAAGCTGATCAAAATGTTTAGGGGATTCAATATCAAAACTTACAAAACTGAAAGCATCATACAGCAATTAAAGCCATTTCTTATGCCTATAAATGCCTCATCCCAATAAGTTTATGAACAAAATTTCAATATTGTATGACACAATGTTTTAGAGATATGTTTAAAAAAAGTTGTTAATGAATCAGTCGCAAAATAATTTTTAAATTATATTTAAACATTGTTTTTAACATTGTTTTTCCTCGTAATTTGTGCATGATCTTTAAAAAGTGTTATCCAATCTCCCCTCTTTATTATTATTATTTATTTATTTTAATGGAAATCTTATGTCGAGTTAACGGTAATTTGAAACAGCTTGTAATACACTGGTCAAAAAAATTTAAGGATCAGCCCGTTTTCTCCTTCTCTTCTTTTGCACATAATTTTTAAACAAATAAACATATGAACATAAAACTTGAATGGCCTGTTCATTATCATATTATTAACCGAATCTTATGTAATTTTAGCATAAGAATAATTTTTAAGCTAATAAATATTCATTTTTCTCGCAAAAGTAAGCTTTGGAAAAAATGAAAAATTTCAACAAATTTAGGAAAAAACACATAATGGAAAGTGGTGTTAAGGATGCATTAGAGATAGGTAAAGACGCCCATACCTTGAAATGTTAAACTAAATCTCGATTTTTCCTTTTGTATTAGCTTTTCTTTTACTTTTATAATGAACTTTTTAAAAACATATAATTACTAATTTGTAAACTATACTCAGCACTAGAATAATAATGATGTCGAAAAATAATTGTATAATGAACATCTTATCCAATTTTCATGTTTGTATGCATATTTTTTAAAAAGTTATTCACATGCGAAAAGAAGAAGAAAAAATAAGAAACAGAAAATGAATGCAGGTAGAAAGATTTGGTTGTAATCTAACATAGGAACGCGTGTGCGTCTTTACCTATCTGTAAGGCATCCTTATGACCATTTTTCATTAAGTGTTCTTTCCTAAAATTATTGAAATTTTTCATTTTTTTTAAAGCTTACTTTTGAGAGAAAACTGAATATTTATTAGCTTAAAAATTATTCTTATGCTAAAATTACATAAGATTCGGTTAATAATATGATGATGAACAGGCCATCCAAATTTTATGTTCATATGTTTATTTGTTTAAAAATTATGTGCAAAAGAAGAGAAAGAGAAAACGGGCTGATCCTTAAATTTTTTTGACCAGTGTATCTCAGATACCTTTTTATGGTGTAATGTTGAAATTTTGTACATCATAGTATTAGTGCGTTAGGCACAAATTTCCCTCATTCTTTTTTTCTTTTTTTTTTTTTTTGTACAGAAACATTATAAAAAAAAAAGTATTAAAACAGTATTAAGTTTTGTAATTCTTAAAATTGAATCTTTTGAAATTTTTATTTATTTATTTTCATAAAGTTCTGTACTTTTAATTTTATTCCATACCTATACAAGGAGCAAATATTGGATTCGTAAAGGTATAAGTTTCTGTTTGCGATTGATCTGAACATTTTGACATGTCCTGAATACTAATTACCCTTTTTAAAAAGTTTCTATCTGCCTGTGTGTCTGTGTATTACCAAAATGTTTGGGTATATATATATATATATATATATATGCGCTAAAAGATCAAAAAAAAAAAGAAAAGAAAAGAAAAGAAAAGCCACGCTACACAAAAATTGACTTATACTTTTTGTGTTTGTAATAACTTAAAAACTAATGATTGAAACAGGTGAAACTGTTATGTTTGTATAATATGGACATTTATATTATGTATATTATGGACACTGTGTACATTTTTGATTTAATAATTCGCTATGCTGTGAAGTATTCTAATTTGCACTCTATGAAGTATTTAATAAAAACCTATACAAAATTTTCTTTTTAAACGTAACATAATAAGCATATACTTTGTAGTCTATTATGATTTATTATATGAAATAAACAAGTTATATTTTATTTTATGAAATAAAACTATTCATTTGTTAGATCTAAATAATTAATAAAAATATGTATTATGCTTTGAGTAATTCCCCCTTTATATGGAATTACTGTTTTAATGCGCAATGTCACAGCATTTTACTGTATTTTAACATTAAACTCAAACATTTCACTGCGCCAAATATCATAAATAATTTGTCTAGTTCTTGAAAAGTTCTAGGCTACAAATTTTGAATTCCCACCCTCTTTTATAGACGAAACATTTTCGAGTGGATTGAGATTAGGACTATTTTCAGGTCTAGTAAAAAAAAAAAAAAAAAAAAAAAAAAAAATTCCACTATATTTTTTGTGGATTTTAACTTTAAGTAAAAATGTTATGACAACTTACAAAATTATAGATGCTCATGGGAATAGATAGGAAATTTTAATAATTTGAACCAATATTTCGTTAACATTTAATCATTTTGACATCCTATGTATTAAAATAATTATTGATTTTCACTCTAAAGTTAATATTTTTTGTGGTATCATTAATTTCCTTATTCTTGCCTCTTTTGAAATACTTTCTAAAATTACAGTTTTTCGGACAATTGCATCTTGTTTCAATACTTGGCTCAATCCTAAATTGTACGTGGAACACAGCGTAATAAAATTTGTTCGAAAATTTACTTTTAAAACAATAAAATTGGCGTGTGCCGAAAAAAAAAATGAAAAATATCCAAGTGCGGCTTTTTTTTTTTTTTTTTTTTCCCTCTTAGTGTACATAAATTGGCGCTGATTACATTTTGAATTACATCGCCCAGTTACACTGCAATTTTTTTCACCCAAAGAAAGGCTGTCTCAGTTTCTGCATTGTATTAATGTACAAAACTTGATATGTATGAGTGCTATATTGAAAAACTATGCTGATTTAATCTTAATGCGGAACGCCATCGGGTTGTGTTACTATGTTCCAATTTTTTCTGCTTATGACAAGGCTATATCTCCTCTTCAGTAGTATGTGAGTGCACCAAACTTGATATGCGAGAGGAAAATTATTATTAACTATGCTGATTTAATTTGATTTTATATCGGCCGACAGGTGGCACTGCTTTTATTCACTTCCTGTGATTTTTCTGGAGATCTGTATTTTATCTCTTACCGTATAAAATTGAACAAACTGCATGTCAAATATTTGTTACACAAAACAATGGTGATCAAATATTTGTGCATGTTAAACGATAGGTTGCGCAGTTATATAGAATGATATAAAATAAAGTTTTGTATCGTCCATAACATACAAATCAGCATATATAGTTACCCTCATCCGTGGCTGATTCTGTCACACATAAGGCTTAAGAGTAGGCTTAAGAGATTTCCTTGGACTCTGTCTCCTAATTTTCATACTTTAGTCAATTTTAAAAATCTAATTGTCCGATCGATAAGCCGTTTAAACAGACGTATTCAGAAGAATTGCGCCTTTCATTTGGTACCTTATTTGTAACGAATATATAATTAGATTTTTTAAAATTAATTAAAATATGAAAATAAAAGCTTTAAAATACATTTTAAAATTTTAATTGTTGCCATTTTTTTTTTCAGCATAAAATAAAATATGCTTTCCCGTAAAAAAATAAAATAAAAATAAAAATAAATTTGCTCATGCATATGAAAAAAATGACGTCTATAAAATAATAATTTTAAAGGTAGCGACGAGATAAACAAACTGAGAAAATTTCGCACGGGCTTTCTAGCAAATGAATTATTTAAAGTGAGAGTGAGAAATAAATAAAATAAAACGATTGTTTTTCAACGGGCGCCTTAGTCGCCCTACAACAAACTATTTTTTATATAACTTTGCACTTCATAATATGTGTCTAATATCGTTTTTCATGGTATTAACCCCAGGACCAGGTTTTTAAAACAACCTATATTATACTGTAAAATAAGTTATATTAATGATATTTCAACTAAATAGTTTTTGTTCCTATATCCTTATAAAAAGTAATTTATTGAAAATTTAACTTAATTACTTTAAAGTCTCCAATATCTTTAGCAAGATTTTTCCAGGAAACAAGCCAACGATATTTAGTCATGTGAGAGGAATTTGGAAGATTTTCCCGATATTTGTAAAAGATATACGGGCAAGCTTAATTTTGTGCTTTCATTTATGGCTGTTTTCCCGGTTTTTGTAAAGCGTTCCAGGATCAATAAACAGTAAAAGGATCCAAGAGTGCTTGCTGGCAATATACCAAGATTAAAGAGGCGTTACACTTAACCTGAAAAAAAGATGCAAAAGTAGAAAAAAATGTATAAATTAATAATGGAACACTGTAAGAAGATTAGTGTTTTAGTTTAAATATTAACAATATAAAAGCTATAAATTATTGGTATAGTTTCATAAATATTTTTAATTATATTCCAGTATTCAATGAATCCATTTCATTGCAATATTTTTGAAATGCTATTTGATACAATTTCAACACATCACCGATATTAGCTGTTTAATTGAATTGTTAAGAGTAGAAAATCGATAAAATATTGGCATATTTTGATAAATACTTTTAATTTCATTGCAATATCCCGTCAATCCATTCCAAAACTTCAGGAATATTAGCTGTTCAGTTGATTTGTTAAGGTAGAAAATTGATAAAGTATTGGCATATTTTCATAAATACTTTTAGTTTCATTGCAATATTCCATCAATCCATTTCATTGTAATATTCTGCTATTTTTGAGATACTGTTCGATACAATTCCAACGCTTTAGGAATATTGGCGCTTCATGCGAAATGTTGTTAACTGTAGAAAATCGATAAAATATTGACATATTTTCCTAATCATTTCTAATTGCATTGCAATATTCTATGAATCCATTTCATTGCAATATTTTTAAGATATTGTTTGATATAATTCCAATACTTCAGAATTAGTGGTGCTTCAGTCTAAATGTTAACAGTAGAAAATAGATAAAATATTAGCATAATTTCATATTTTTTTTAATTTCATTGTAATAGTTCTTGAATCCATTCATTGAACTATTGCGCTATTTTTGAGATACTGTTTGGCGCATTTTCAACACTTCAGGAAAATTGGTGTTTCAGTCGAGATGTTTTTAACAGTAAAATATCAATAAAATACTGGTATATATTTATAAATATTTCTAATTTCATATCAAATTTCCATCAGTCCATTCCAATGCAATATTTCACTATTTTTCAGATACTGTTTGATACAATACTGACATTTCAGAAATATTGGTCTTTAGTGTAAATGTTAACAGTAGAAAATCGATAAATCATTGCATATTTTCATAATCACTTCTAATCTCATTGCAATATTCTACACTGTGAAAAATAGGTTCTTAAAAATAAGTATATATTGTCTTGAAATAGCCCCGAAACAACATATACTTAAATTTAAAAACCCATGTACTCATTTTTGAGTACATTGACATGTCAAACATGGGAATATTGGGATTCTTATTGGTCAACCCCATTTTTGAGCATGTCAATATACTCAAAAATGAATACATGGGTTTTCAGATTTAAGTATATATTGTTTCGAGGCTATTTTGAGACAATATATAATTATTTTTAAAAACCTACTTTTTACAGTGATATGAATCCATTTTATTGCAATATTTTTAAGATATTATTCGATGTAATTTCAATATTAAAGAACTATTGGCGCTTTAGTTGATATGTTAACAGTAGAAAATAGATAAAATATTGGCATATTTTCCTAAATACTTTTAATTTCATTGCAATTTACCATCAATCCATTTCATTGTAGTATTCCGCTATTTTTGAGATACTCTTTGACACAATTCCAATGCTTCAAAAATATTGGTGCTTCAGTCGAAATGTTGTTAACTGTAAAAAATCGATAAAGCATTGACATATCTTCATAAATACTTCTAATTTCATTTCAAAATTCCATCAATCCATATTTCAATGCGATATTCCACTATTTTTGAGAAACTATTTGATACAATTCTAACATTTCCGAAATATTGATGCTTCGTTTTAAATGCTAATAGTTGATAATCGATAAAATATTTTGGCATATTTCCATAAATACTTCTAATTTCAATTCAATATTACATCAGTCCATTCCATTGCAATATTCCACTTTAGATACACTGTAAAAAAAAATCTAAAATAGGTAAAAATTTGTAATATATTTGGGTAAAGCAATGTTCCAAATTGGAAAGTTCTGTTTATAACCCAAAATGGGTCAGAAAATCTATCTATTTTGAGTTTACAAACTTGTTATGTATGGTTCACTATCTTATTTTATATTTTTGTCTATAATAAATAAAGACGTTGTAAAAATATTGTATCACTCACCTCTTATAAAAAAAAAAAAAAAAAAAGAAAGAAAAAAAAGAAAAAGAAAGAAAGAAAGAAACGAAAAGAAAAGAAAAGAATAATGTGAGTGCTTATTCACGGTCCTAATATTGAACAAAAAGGAAATTAAATATTTTCAGTATATGTAAAAACAAAACATAGTTTATGAATGGGAAATATTGTACAAAAAATAAATAAATAAATAAATAAATAAATAAATAAATAAAATAAATATATATATATATATATATATATATATATATATATATATATATCTTACATCGCTAATAAAATATTATAACATCTTTTAAAACGTCTTCATAACATCCGTTTTCATACTTCGGAATTAAAAATCCTGTAAGAATTAATTCATTCCTGTAAAAATTAATCCTAATCATTGACGGGCCGCGGTAGCCCAGTCGGTAGAGCGCCGGCCTCGTAATTGGAAGATTGCGGGTTCGGTACTCGAGCCGGCCAAAGACCGTCGTGTACACTAATGGTGGATGGTGCACGTAAAATCTGTCGTGGCCGCAATGTCCTCCATGTTCCCATTAAAAATTATACCTCTGGGGGTTACCGAAACGGGAGAGCCATCCCTTCCGTGAAGGATCAAAATTGCGATGGCATGTCTCCGGACCACCTGTAGGGGTGTGCCTTAGACCGTGGCCAATTGCCCATCTGCGCAGCACTAATGCGACGTAAAACCCAACCAACCAACCAACCTAATCATTGACAACTTTATATATATAACGGGTGTACCAGAATATAATAGACTGATATAAATTGATTTATAACTAAATTTATTTAAGTGAAACCCAACTTGGTTTTACACATAAACAATATATATAGAATAATAGACAAAATGCAACATATTAATTTATGTAAATAATTCCCGTTGCTGTTTGCCATTCGATGTAAATGTCTGGTCCAACTTAGACAACTTTCCATTATTACGTTCTTTCTTATTCTCTTTACAGCTCGTTTTAGTTCTGAAATCAGTATTTTTTAACATTTTATTTTATCCCAGTTCCTCTGCTGTAGTCCAGTGGATTTAAATCCTTTTTTCATCAGAAAAAAGGATTCTCTTAGTCTAATCATTTCTGAAATTGTGTCGCACCCAATTAGCGAATTTGATTCTTTTCTGCTTCTGGGTTTCTATGAGTTTAGGTTGTATTCTTTTTTTGTAAGATCTTAATCCAATGTCATTTTTAAGTTTCGCTGTACAGATGGTTTTGATACTTTCAGTTCCCTAGCAAGTTTCCTTATGGATATGCTCTTCTTACGTGTGAAGCAACTCTTCACTTTTTGAATCAGATTTTTGGTGCGGACAATGCGTGGACAGTCGGGAGGTTGAGATGTTTTAATATTGTTACTCTTTCTAATCATATTACACCACTTAAAAACAGTGGCACAACTTAAAACACCTTTCAAATGACGAAATATTTTGCATCTGGATTCTCCACTTTTGAACTTGGAAAGTACCAATTTTTGTACGTCTTTGCTCTTAATATTATCCTGTAGTTACAATGTAATTTTTGCTTTGGAGTTGTTCACAGATTTTACCAATGTAATTAAGAATCTATAAAAAACGTATATGTCGATATATAATATAAAATTTCCATGCATACATACAAATAGTTATAGTCTATTTTATTCTGGTACACCCATTATATATATATATATATATATTTTTTTTTTTTTTCAATTAATTTATGTGATGTGTACGTGTGTGTGTAGGAGAGGGGTGCATACTTACTTTACTATGTGTGCAAACATAATATTTACTCTACATGTAATTCCAGATACTCTAAATGCTATATCTGCATTAAATGTAAATTTTTATTGCTTTATCTAGAAAACTTTTTTTAATATGAACTGAAACATGTTTGTATGAATATTTATGAAAAATTTATCAATAATGAATAAATATCACTTTTGGATGTCGACGAAATTGCCTTTAAATAAAGCACTTCTGCACATTTTCGATCGTAATTAATAATAACACAGGCCTCCAAAATCGTATTTTTCATTTTAATAAATAGTAGGAATTATTTACTATTTTTGTTGTTTTTAGAGATCACATGTGAAAAGCAAAAAGAGTAGCTAAATATATTTTATTTAAATTTATCCTACAAATACAATGTAAATTAATTATATCTCAAAATAATTACAAAAATATTAAATATTTGAATACTAGTATAATATTTATTAATATCTGAATTGAAAAAAAAAATTATTTATATAATATTAATAAAAAAATAAAAAACAATATTTACTTAAACTTAATAAATTTTCTTACTGAGATTTGATTTCTTATTTGTTTATTTTAATTTAATTTTGTTTATTTTATTTCATGAAAATGCTAGAATTATGTTATTTAGACTAGAATAGTATAAGAGAATAATTTTATAGAAAAAAAAGTAATGTATATTAATTTAATATAAACAAAATAGTCTGGTTGGTCCACTTTGTGAGTGCTCACAATTTGTTTTACCATGTTTTTATTAACCTATATTCTTGTTTGTTTGTTTGTTTGTTTGCCCGGTACAAATCTTGCAATCGAATTTTAACTAACTTCCCTACTAGCTAGATATTTGAAACTTTCACAGTAGCTCAGAACCCGGTGACAACCCAATACTTTGAAGTCCGATTTTCGAATTTTTGATTAGTTTTCTTATAAATAATTAAAATATGAAAATAATAACATCCTAATAACGTTAAAATAGCCATTAAAATATTAACTATAATTTAATTGCTGCCAAAAAAAATTACGAGTTCATTTTCTTTCAACATAAAAATAAATACATTTAATTAAACGTGAGCGTTAAAAAATGTAAAAAGTTAAATTATGTATCTCACAAAAATTGACGTCACTTTAAAAATTTTATTTGTTGTAAAATTGATAAAATTTTAATTTTAAATTTCAAAACTGTAGAAAAAAGAATGTCAAACTTCCATTTTCGAATATAAAGATAAGCACTTCATTTCAAAGGTTTATATTTACACAATAAATGTCCAACTAATATACAAATTAAAAGGAAAATAATAAATATTCTATCATAATTTGAAGTCAAATTTGTTTTTAAATGTCTAAATAAAGTGTCTGATATAAGATATTAATATATTGCAGCGGAATATTTGATATCTGTCGTCCTTGGCAGAAAAAAAAAATGGCCAAATTATCTGGCGAACATATTTAGTTCCTTTCAAAAATAATGGTTGTTTTAACAACGTATATTAAGAGAGCAATCAGCAGTATGAAACAATATATCGTGCAATGCATATTACGAAAATATACATCTGGTATGTATATTTTGATATTACGTTTTTGATAGCCAAATACAAAAAACGCCAAATGACGGCACAATTTTGAAATTTAAAATTAAAAGCTCATCACTTTTACAGCAAAAGTAACTCAATCTAACACATGTAGACTATAATTTATATATAACTATATCCAAATACGGGGATTAAAATCAGAAAATATTTTTTCTTAATTTTTAATAATTTTTTACAAAAAAATCCAATGGATAATTAACATAGGAATTTTTTTTTTTTTTTTTTTTTGGCCAAACTGATAGTTAGTGACGTCACACTTCGCATGCGTATAGCTATGATTCAACGATTCAACAGAAAATTTAAAAACATAGTATATAAAAAGTTTTTTTTTTTTTTTTTTATCTTATAATTATTTTAATTCATAATGTATTAGAAATATTGTTATAAAAAAAATGAAAACATGTTAAGAAGGGCTTAGAGATTGTTTCCTATTTTTTTCAAGCACATTGCTTTTCTCTTTTATTGAAAAAAAAATTAAGAGTGTAAAAGTGGTCCACTGTGCCCCGGTCTCCCCTAATTTTCTTTTTCCCTATCACGAAAGGAATTTTCACAAAGTAAGGATGAAAATCGGAAGAATTTGCCTAGAGACTATAACAAACTCGAACCAGCTTATGTATAAAGTACATTAAAATCGGTTAATATTTACGCCTTATCTTTTTAATGTGTTTCTTTACATCAAAGCTCCTTTTAGAGCGTTTTACCTTGTGCAAGGCTTGAATGTGGGGGGGGGGGGGATTTTCTATGCAGCATCCAGCAATAATGAGCTAACATGTTTACACCCCATCGTCCCTGATTCCTTCTTCACATTTCTTTGGTGTCTTGATGAAACAACTCTGCTTGTTTCTCACACACATCACCCAGATTTTTCGGGAAATAACTTGGATGGGAGTTATAAAAGTGGAGCTTCAGCCTCATACAATCTCATTTTTTTTTTTTTTTTTTTTTTTTTTTTTTTGTCAAAACTGTACATGATGGAAATTTTTGAATAGTTTTTTCTTAATCAGCATCCAAAAATGCATCAGAAAAACATATCACCTTGAAGAAAAATTTTCATCGTCGACCTGTGTAGTAAGTGTTATTGAAAATGAAATTTCATTTTTTCTCGATTTTTATATAACTATAAAAGGTGATTTATTATTATTGTTATTATTAATAATTAGTATTTTATATTTTACAGTCAAAATATTATTTTTTTTTAAATTCACGTGAATTTATATATTATACATCAGTCATTTAAAGCTTTTAATTTTTTTTTTTTTTTTTTTTTTTTTAATAAGGTAATTCCGGGTGAGTTGCCCCACCGGTAGAGATGCCACACTTGATGTAATTTCGAAACGCAACGCTAAATAGCTCTGCGAGTCCGATTATTATTTCAGATAGGTGTTGAATGGTGTGCTGTGGAAGTTACCTAAACTCATTTCTTTGTTTTCTGCTGTCACAACAATATTTCAAGTAAGTACCATGTTTTATTTACTGTGTGATGTTGCATTGCAAGGCTGGCACTTATTAATAAGAATAGATTTTTTTATATATAAGCTTAAAAACTTGTAGTAAGAAGTTGATCAGTCGACTTCGGGCATTGTGCAGCCATTTTTGTTGTCTTGCATTTTGGACAGTTACCGGGGCATCTTTCCCATACCAAAAGGATAGATGCCCCAGATTATATTCGGCTGAGATGCCCCACATACATTTTCAGGCAGAAAAGTGATTTAATTCTTTAAATTTTAAACTAATATTTTTAAAATCATACTGTTTTTATAAAATTCGTAATATCTGTAAATCGTTTAAATTTTCAACTTAAAAATATTTTTTGAAACTATAAATTTAGATTAAAATTCATCAAATAAAATTCAAATTCGCGTGATCGCTAGAAGGGTCAACTCAAAACGAAATCACAAAAGTGCAGATTGAACCCAGATAAGAAAGCAAAAAAAGCTCAGGTGTGTCAGACTGGCCTTTGACATTTAAACTATAACGTAAACAAATTTGAGCGCAAACGAAACTGTAGGTGGGCGGTTAATTGTGCCGGTAAGTGTATATTATTGTGTTTGTTCATACAGTTGTTCAATGCTTCTTGTTTGTTTCCGAAAAGATGCCTACAGTGTACAAAAAAAAAAAATACTGAAGCAGCTCGTGGGACCTGGACAGAAGACTATTTAAAAGAAGTTCTCAGGTGACTAGAAGCAGGGGAAATTGGTGTCAATGAAGCTGCTAGGTATTATGGAATTTCTTCTTGGACACTTCGTCCTCGGATAAAAACGGGTAATAATACCAAAACAAGTTCTTTGGGGCCACAAGGAGTGTTTTGAGTTGAAAATGAAAAACATCTCGTCAAACATACCCAACGTTTAGAAGAATGTGGATTTGCACTTGACAGAGAGACAATTAGGATACTTGCATTTTAGTTTGCTAATAAACTAGGACTCAAGCATCGATTTAATTTAGAAGCAAAAATGGCTGGGTACGCCTGACTGTCATCATTTCTTAGGAGAAACCCAGAACTAAGTATTAGACAAGCCCAGGGGCTCTCTTTAGCAAAGGGGGGGAAGGCATGAACAGAGAAAATGGTGATCATTTTTTTTTTTAATTCTCTCAAGAGTGTTTGAAGAAAATGAATTCTTTACCAGACCGGGGAATATTTATAATATGGACGAAACAGGCTGCCAGTTAAATAACGTTCTAGGGAAGGTCGTGACTACCAAAGGGTAAAAAATGTTCATGTTTTGACGTCTACAGAGAGAGAAGAAAACGTTAAGTCATTGCCTGTTGCAATGCAGAAGGACACTATCTCCCCCCTTCAGTCAATTTTAATGGCGTTCGGGAAAAAAAAAAAAAGAATTTTCTGATGATCTTCCACCTACATCTATGGTTTTCATGAACGAAAAGTCATCGTACATCAGAACAGATATTTTTTGCAGATGGCTTAAAGATTTTTTTGTTCTAAGAAAACCCCAAGGAAAGACATTAATAATTTTGGACGGTCACGCATCGCACTTAAACTGTTATGACTTGCAGGAATTTGCGGACAAGAATAACATTATAATAGTATGCCTACCCAGCCATACGACACTCTTCAGCCTCTTGACCGGTCTTTTTTTAAGTCACTAAAACACTACTTTAAAGAGGAAGCAAGGAAATGGATTGTTAATCTTCCAGGAAGGACCATTGGGAGAATACAAGCTGCAGAACTGATTGGTAGAGCCTGGAAAAGGACAGTTTCTGTTGATACTGCTATTAATGGTTTTTGGGAGACGGGAATTTTTCCTCTAAACCAAGCAGCGATTCCAAACCACTTCTTTTCCATAAGTGAAGAATTGAATCAGACGTGTGAACAGTCCCAAATTTCTGAATGCACTGAATAAATATCCTCCCCGACAAAAATATTGCACCAGATTTCCCCTGTACCTAGATTTTGTTGGTGAGAAATAAACTCAAAATGACATTCTTTCAATAATTACAAAAACTTTCATTTTCATATTATTCTAAAAACATTTCATTTGACTCTTTTATTTCTTCATGCATATATACATCTACATTGTGACGACGCTATGACGCATTTGTTTTTCTGATTGGCCGTCTGTGTTTCTATGTACATGTAATAATGTATTTTTCGTTTTTTTTTTTCTCCTTCTTCGATGTTCAGTTTTTCATAATAAAAGATGTGATTAAAAGGATAATACGTGGGTTCATTTTTATTCCCACAAAAAGAATGCAACATAAAATAATATATAATTTCCTAATACACAAACCAAGCTAAATGAGGCTGGTTTAATTAAATTGAAACATCATTATTTATATATTTGAAATTATCTTTTGAATAGCTTAGCAGAAAAGATGTTTATAAAAGAAAATAGAAATTGGTTCTTCTTTTCATACATGGAATAAATTCATCTGGTTCTGCAAGCCTCATAGGATACTCATATACAGGGTAAGTGCATTTTACTTACCATATAAATCTTGAATTTAAATATTTGATAAAAGTTTCTTCTGTGAATTCTAAAAGATTATGCTACTGACGCGCTAAATCGAAACTTTGAATTTATTCTTGACAGTTTTTTTTTCTTTGCATATTTGAAGAAACATTTGCTTCATTTAAAATAATATTATTTTGCTAATGATAATAAAAAAAATGTAAGCGAATAAATAAATATGTTTTTTTTTTTTTGCTTCCTCAAAAACGGAAGTGAATGAGAAAACGAAAGTATAGAAATCTGTATAAACATTAAAAACGAAAGAAGTGAAAATAAATAAGAATGTTTAAAATAAACATATGAATGATTAAATATAAAATTGTAGTTATTATAAACTAGAAAGAAAACAAAATTGAAATATTAAAATGAGTATCCTCAAGGACACTATAATTGAAAAACTTAACGCACAAAATTATGATGTGTGGAAATTTAAATTAGAAATGTTTCTCCAAAAGGAAGATTTATATTCCGTGGTTCTTAACGATGCTCCGAATCCTATTACGGACACATGGAATAACAAAAATAGGAAAGCACGAGCCATTATAAACCTCTTAATAGAGGATAATCAAATAATCCATGTCAAAAATCTTGAGACCGCTAAAGAATGCTGGAACGCCTTAAAAGCTGTACATGAGCGTTCAACCCTCAGCAGTAAACTATTTTTGCTTAGAAAGCTTTACTCTACGAAATTAACTGAAGGTGGCGATATGATCGACCACTTAACTAACATCTATCAATTGCGAGATAAGTTAGTATCTCTCGGAGAAGAAATAAATGACAGGCACCTTTCAGCCCTGATGCTCTGTTCCTTACCTCCAAGTTATGATGTATTAATTACCGCTTTAGAATCGCGTGATGAAAAGGATCTTGTACCAGAGTTTATACGCTCGAAATTGATTGATGAATTTTCTAAAAGAAAAGAAAACAAATCTGAAAATAATTCAGTGTTAAAGGTTAAATTTAAACCGAAACCAGAAAATTCAAAGTTCTGCCGTTATTGTAAAAAAAAATCGCATACAATTGAAGAATGCTGGCATCTTAAAAATAAAAATAAAGAAAAGACTCTGAAACAAACAAAAGCCAGCAATGCCAGATCAACTTTCAAATCTGGTATGTACTCTCAAGACAGACATAACGCGGATAGGGCTCTTATTGCTGAGAGTGAAAATAAAAAACCTAACGATAAAATATTCACTCTATTTATCGGTGAGAAATCTAACAATTGGTATGTAGACTCAGGTTGTTCAACGCATGTATGCAATGATAGGAATAAATTTCATGAATTTAATCATAATAATTCACGCGTAACAATCGCGAATGGACAGGAGATAGAATCCCTGGGTCATGGGTCTGTGAAATTAAACACCATAAATTCCAATAACACACATAATACTATAATATTGAAAAATGTTTTATATGTACCAGAGATAGAGACAAACCTCATATCTGTAAAAGAAGCTACTGAAAATGGTTGTGTAGCAATATTTGAAAACAAATCATGCAAAATAATGCATGAAGGAGAAACATGCATTGAAGGTTACATTAACAACAATTTATACGAATGCAAAGTTAACTATGATACAACACACACTATAAACATGGTAAAAATATGTGAAAATACAAATTGCATTGATAAATGGCACATTAAATTAGGCCATAGAAACATTAGTCATATAAAACGATTGGTAAACAACAACATGGCAGTTGGGATAAAACTAGACAACTGCAAACATGATAATGCATGTGAAACTTGCATATTAACTAAATTAACGGACAATCCTTATCCCAAAAAGGCTCAGTTTAGGGCAACTAAAGCACTAGAGTTGGTACACACTGACTTGTGTGGACCAATGACAACCCCCACGGTCGGTGGAAAATACTATTTTTTAACTTTTATAGACGATTTTAGTCGATTTACAGTAATATACCTACTGAGAAAAAAGGATGAAGTTTTTGCAAAATTGAGGGAATATATCGCAATGACATCAAATAAATTCGGACGAACTTTGCATGCAATCCGCTCCGACAACGGAGGAGAGTATACCGGGACAGAATTAAATGAATACTTAACAAAATTAGGTATAGACCACCAATTCACTGTTCCCTATTCAGCTTCTCAAAATGGAACTGCTGAACGTAAAAATCGTACCTTAGTTGAAATGGCACGTTGTTTATTAAAAGATGGCAATTTACCAAATTCTTTCTGGGGGGAGGCAATAAATACCGCAGTTTACTTGCAAAATAGACTCCCAACATCTTCGTGTGAATTGACACCTTATGAATTATGGACAGGTCGAAAACCTGACTTATCAATGTTAAAACCATTTGGTTGTCGTGCCTATGCATACGTACAAAAGGTACACAGAGGAAAATTAGATAATACGGCACAGGAAGGTATATTCGTAGGGTACGACAATAGAAGTAAAGGATATAGGATCTGTACAAATGGCAAAAACATAATTATTAGTCGAACCGTAAAATTTGTAGAAAATGAAAAACAAGCGATACTTAAATATGACACATCACAAAACAATGATGAGAAAAGTGATAATAAAAATCCATCACCAAATTTGCAAATAATAGACTCAGAGATAGATGAAACTAATGATAGTGTTGTGTCAGATAATTCTCAAAATACTCCACGTAGATCACAAAGATCTAATAAAGGGGTACCACCAGATAGATTCGCATTCACATTACACAATGAAAGAATAAGTGAACCAAAATGCTGGGATGATATAATAAGTATGGAAAACCCTGTAGAAAAGGAAAATTGGATCAATGCTACATTAGATGAAATAAATTCACTCAAGCAGAATGACACCTGGGATTTAGTTGAGGTTTCACCAGGGATGAAAATAGTAGGGTGCAAATGGGCATTCAAAGCAAAATATAACAGTCAGGGCCGTGTTGAAAAATACAAAGCTAGGCTGGTTGCGAAGGGCTTTTCACAAAAATATGGAATAGACTACGATGAGACTTTCGCCCCAGTGGCGTCTCACACAACTTTGAGAAGTTTTTTGGCAATGAGTCTTTATAAGAATTTAAGTCTTAGACATATTGATATCAAGACTGCATTTTTACACGGTAAATTGAGTGAAGATGTTTATATGCATCAGCCAGAAGGATACGTGGTATCCGGGGAAGAACATAAGGTGTGTAAATTAAAAAAGGCAATATACGGGCTAAAGCAGGCCGCGAGAGCATGGAATTTAAAATTGAATGAGTCATTACTTAACTTAGGCTTTATTCAAAGTCAATTCGACAAGTGTCTTTATAAACGTAAACAAAACGATGTAACTACTTATGTACTTGTGTATGTCGATGATTTGTTAATAGCGGGGAATGATCAACAAATAAATGAAATTGTAAACAAACTAAAACAAGAATACCCGTTAACAGACTTGGGAGAAGCAAAACAATATCTTGGGATAAATATTAATCGCCCTAATGAAAATACAATGACTCTTGATCAAACACACAAAATACAAGAACTTATAGTCAAATACGGTTTAGAAAATTCAAAACCTACAGACACTCCTATGGACACAGGTTACATAAAATTAAATGACGAGGAAAACCTTTTACCAGAAAATACACAATATAGACAGGCTGTAGGCGCATTGTTATATATTTCAACCGTGTCACGTCCGGATATTAGCGCCGCGGTAAATATTTTGAGTAGAAGAAATGAGCGCCCAAGAGCAAAAGACTGGGAAGCGGTAAAAAGATTAATGAGATATTTAAAAAGTACAATTAATCTTAAATTGACATATAATAATATTGAAGAGCCTGTCTTGAGGGTATATGCAGATTCCGACTGGGCAAACGATCCCAGTGATCGTAAGTCTACAACAGGAAATTTGTTCTGCATAGGAGCAAATACTGTATACTGGACAAGCAAAAAACAAAAATCTGTATCAATGTCATCAGCAGAAGCGGAATATATTTCTGCAGCAAGTGCCGCGCAAGAAGTAAAATGGCTTATAAACCTTTTTGAAGAAATTGATATGCAACAAAATTGTCCTATTACACTCTATGAAGACAACCTTTCTTGCATTAAATTAGCGGAAAACGACAAGTTTCGACAGAAAACTAAGCATATCGAACTAAGGTATCATCTGATTCGAGACCTTGTTGAGCAGGGCACAATAAAGATTGAGTATGTAAGCACGGAAAATATGATCGCCGATGTGCTCACGAAGCCTCTGCCGAGACATTCTTTTCGAAAATTGCGAATTTCCTTGTTGAACTGTGATTAAATGTCATCGAGTTTACGCAGGGGTGTTGGTGAGAAATAAACTCAAAATGACATTCTTTCAATAATTACAAAAACTTTCATTTTCATATTATTCTAAAAACATTTCATTTGACTCTTTTATTTCTTCATGCATATATACATCTACATTGTGACGACGCTATGACGCATTTGTTTTTCTGATTGGCCGTCTGTGTTTCTATGTACATGTAATAATGTATTTTTCGTTTTTTTTTTCTCCTTCTTCGATGTTCAGTTTTTCATAATAAAAGATGTGATTAAAAGGATAATACGTGGGTTCATTTTTATTCCCACAAAAAGAATGCAACATAAAATAATATATAATTTCCTAATACACAAACCAAGCTAAATGAGGCTGGTTTAATTAAATTGAAACATCATTATTTATATATTTGAAATTATCTTTTGAATAGCTTAGCAGAAAAGATGTTTATAAAAGAAAATAGAAATTGGTTCTTCTTTTCATACATGGAATAAATTCATCTGGTTCTGCAAGCCTCATAGGATACTCATATACAGGGTAAGTGCATTTTACTTACCATATAAATCTTGAATTTAAATATTTGATAAAAGTTTCTTCTGTGAATTCTAAAAGATTTGAGCAAATATGTCGAAAAAGAAAGATACAATCGGCTAAGGTTATTACATCCATAGAGCACATCTAAGAAAAAAAGCTAAAATTCTCTGTTAAATTTAGATCCTATTTATGATCCTATAAACAATTGCCTCGAATGTGAGGAGACCTATTATTTTACCAAAGAAACAGTAGATTGGGTAAAGTGCATAAAGTGCCACAAATGGTTACATGGATCATACACAATGTACGGGTATCTGTGCAATGTTTGCGGGAAAGCAAAAATTAGAGAAGAGAAAAGAAAAATATTATCTGAATAAATTCGACATATTTCTTGATGTTTTTTCATTATACTTTCTAAACTGTAAATAAGAATTTTTCTTATATATTAAAAAGAATATATTTGAAATATTTTTCAATAGTTTATGTGTTTTATTCCAAATTTTACATCTTGTCTATGGTAGCTAAATATTTTAATATTTTATAAATTAATGCTAAGGTCATATTTTTTTAGGTTGATTTCTTTAGAAATCGACCTATTGCAATCACTTCGTTTATCTATCTATCTATCTATCTATAATGAAAATTTTGTCATCACGATAACTCCTGAAATAATACACCAAATCGAACCAAATTTGGACAGTGAACTGATCTTATAAATATCTTGGGTGAGTTCGTTAACCAAGTTGCTCCGAATTTTTGTTTTCAAGTGGCAGCCGCTTGAATATTCCTTACCCACATTGTAAAAAGCGTATTTAAAGCAAGATTTGCTTGAATTTTTATGTAAATCTAGACTACATAAGGGTCTAAATGAACTTAATAAAGTGGCGGATATCTTAAGTTAAGCAGGGCCGCTTGAAATCAGGCTTTCACTTGAAAATTTAAAATCCCGATAACTTCCGAAATAATATTCCAAATCGAACCAAATTTGGACAGTGTCTTAACTTGTGTTATTATGAATATCTTGGATGAGTTTCTTGGAGGAGTTCGTTAACCAAGTTGCTCCGACTTTTTGTTTTCAAGTGGCAGCCACTTGAATATTTCTAACCCACATTGTAAAAAGCGTATTTAAAGCAAGATTTGCAAGAATTTTTTTGTAAATCTTGACTACATAAGGGTCTCAATGAACTTTATTAATGAAATTTATCTGCCATTTTTAATAAAGTGGCGGATATCTTAAGTGGGGCCACTTGAAATCAGGCTACCACTTGAAAATTTTAAATCGCGATAACTTCCGAAATAATACTCCAAATGGAACGAAATTTGGACAGCGTCTTAACTTGTGCTATGGATACCTTAGATGAGTTTCTTAACCAAGTTGCTCCACCATTTTGTTTTCTAGTGGAGACCATTTGATATTTTCAAATTCAAATTGTAAAAAGCGTATACTGAATTTGTTTAAATTTTGATGTATACATAGACTATATAAGTGTCTCAATGAAGCTTATCAATGAACGTATCCACCATTTTTAATAAAGTGGCGGATATGTTAAGATAAACGGGGCCACTTGAAATCAGGCTACCACTTGAAAATTTAAAATCACGATAACTTCCGAAATAATACTCCAAATCGAACCAAATTTGGACAGTGTCTTAACTTGTGTTATGAATAACTTGGATGAGTTCCTTAACCAAGTTGCTCCACCATTTTGTTTTCAAGTGGAGACCACTTGGAAATTTCAATTTCAAATTGTAAAAAGCGTATTCCGAATTTGTTTGAATTTTGATGTATACATAGACTATATAAGTGTCTCAATGAAATTTATTAATGAACTATGGATTTTCTCGCTAAAAATCGCCAAAAAAGTCGCCAAGTGGAAAAGTCGCCAAATTTGGCGACAAATCCATTACCTGCCATATTGGAGCGTTTTAATGCGTTTTTAAGGGGAAATTAGGCTATTTTGGCGTTAAAACAAACTAGAAACGCAAAAAATTAACTTTTAATCAACTTACTAAGCCTTTTTGAAAGAATTTCCATCCCCCCAAAAAAAGAAGAAATTGAATTATTTTCAAATTTGCAACAATATCTTAGATTAATTAGTTCACTGAGCATCTTTCTCTGCCATTTTGATCCAAGTGGCAGCCACTTAATTTTTCAACACGATGACTTCTGAGATTCTGAATTAATTCCAACAATATTTGTACAGTAGTCTTATCTCACAAATGCGTTTGATATATTTGTCAACTTGGCCCACCATCTTGTTTCCAAGCCCCGGCCACTTGAAAAGTTTAAATTCACATAAAAAGGTATTTATGAACCAATTTGCTTAAAACTCCATATGTAGATAGCCTTCATCAATATTTCTACTAATTCGTTTATAATTTGTAGCTGCCATTTTGAAACAAAATGACGGCTGCTTGATAAGAAAAAAGAAATCAACCTACCTTTCCGAATAAGCCGGAAGGACTTGTTCTAAATACCTTACGTTTCATATGTTATAAACTATTGAAAAATTGTTCTATTGACCATTGTTAAAACCTTTTATTATGTTTTTTACAGGTAGGGCATCTCTTCCATGTGAATGGGGCATCTCACCCGCAACTTCGGGAGAGATGGCCAAATGTAGTAATGCCGTAATTTTATTTTATTTTTTAGAAAATTTACAATATGGTACAAAAAAACTACTTAGTGTTATTAAATAATATCTATTATGTATTTACCACAAATTTTCATTGTCATTGTTAATACCCAATTTATTTTATAACTCCCTTTCCTTAAGTGGGGCATCTGTCCCGGAATTACCATATATAAAAATAAAAATAACCCGAATAGCGCATTTTTACGCATAAAGGAAAAAAAACTAACTATAAGAATTTTCTTAATCAAGCACTTCACTGCACTTTTATTTATAACTAATAACAATCAAATTTGATATTTTCTGGATTTATATATGATTATCAAATTACGTTATTTTCTAAATTCAGCAGTTTCATAGTATTTCATAGATCAAACTATTACGTTCTTTAAAATTCCCATGAAATTATTTATCAGCCAGATTTATCATATCATCCGTCATTTAAAGTTTTGGGTTGCTTTCTTATTGAAATACAATTAAATAAAATAAGGCATTTTTACGCATAAATGAAATAAAAACTAATTATAAGTACTTTTTCAATGAAGCACTTCAGTACACTTTCAATTGTAAGTAATAACAATAAACATTATTTAAAGTCAAATTTGATATCCTCTGGAGTTTTTGTGATTATCAAATAAGCTATTTTTTAATTCAGCCAGTCTATTACTTTCTTTAAAATTCACATGAATCTATTTATTAGACGTCAGTCGTTTAATTTTTTAAATTGTTTTCATATTAAACTACAAATAAATAAAATAAAGCATTTTTACTCATAAATAAATAAATAAATAAAAATAATAATAATAATACTATATATTTTTATTTGAAAGCGTAAAAAAACTAAAAATATTTAATTAAAAAAAACTACTTGTTTGCTATATACTTGATTTATTATTATTATTATTATTATTATTTTAAAGCTATGATTATGTTTATTCAACGTAGAAATCTAATTTTTTCCTCGAAGAAATGCTTTAACTTTTCTATACTAATACATTTGAAAATTAAGCGTATAATTCTTATTTCTCTAGTTTTAAGACAATTAGTTTACATGCTGGGAACTGATTGCTAGGACTGTAAACACTTCACATGTAGCTGAGTTTAAATGAATGAAATTGTAAAAAAAATTAACAACTTTCTTGAAGGTCTCTTTTCTAAATCTCAATTCACAACTAATTTTTTTAAATTGAAAAATTGAAAAAGTCCTTCCCTAAAATAAGCCTTCAAAAATTCAAGGAAAGAATATGAATGTAAAATATATTTTCTTCTTTGGAGTTTTCAGAAGTTTTTATAAATATATGAAGTAAATCTTGAAAATGAGATTGAAATTTTTTATATTAATATCCTTGAACCAAGATACAAAAATTACCTTGAATATCCCAGCAATTATCCTTATTAAATACTAACATTTATCAGAAAGTTATAATGAAATATTGAAAATTAGATTAATAATAATAATAATAATAATAATAATAATAATAATAATAAAGAAAGAAAGAACAAGTTATTTCAACAACTTCTGGAATACTGCACTTCTCTTTTTTCAATTTCGACTGACTATGTATTAACTATTTATTATTTAACTAATTAAGTACTTCAGTTTGCTAACATTAAAACCTGTTTCTAACATGTACTCAAAATAATTCAAAGCGGGGGGGGGGGGGAGAATAAATTCTGCGTGGATTACTGAAGAGAGTGGATTTACTTTCACACCATCAAAAGTTTTATCTAACATGAATCAAACATTTATAATAAGAAAGAAATTATTAATCGTAATCTTGAATATTTCACCAAATCAGCATGGTTGAATAACGCTGACTCTCAGAAAGTTGAAATTAATTGGTAAAGTAGTGATGCCAGATTGGGGATTTTGCCCCCATTTTGGGGATTTCTAAGGCTTCTGGGGACAATTTTGGGGACCAAATGTTTGTGGGGACTTTTTTAGGGACTTTTGAAATTTTTGGGACAAATCTGGGGAGTTCTTCAACTTTCAATGTGGGCAGCGTAGTGATTTATCCCTACGACTAGAGACTTTCGATATCTTTATTGTTATTTGGGAATTTTTTTCAAAAATTTCTTTCATTTGGGGAAAAATCTGAGCTTAAATCATAGAAAAATCTGCTTCACATATTTATTTTATTTTATTTTTTTGAAAAAAAAATTTTATTTTCCCTTTTTAGTAGAAATCAAGTTGGGGATTTTTTCAAAAAAAAAAAAAAAAAACCCTGATTTGGGGAAATTTGAAGACCTGTTTGAGGAAATAATTTTCGACCATCTGGCATCACTGTGGTAAAGGAATGAAGTATTGATTGTTTGGAGATTCAGCGTGTCACTCATTTTTTTTTTCTTTTCTTTTTTCCTTCTTCTTCTTCTTCTTTTTTTTTTTTTTTTTTTCTTATGTTAAAGCTGATTAAGCCTACATCTTACAGTAAATTTCGAAATTCTACAAGCATCGATATCTAAATATGGATTCAAAGTCGGCACTTGAGCACAGAAGGTCGGGAAACTAACTATTGTACCACAATATAGGCGGCGAAAGATTTTATATCTCTATCTATACTAAACTCCATGTTCATTTTCCTTCCTGATATTGAATAATAATAATATAGAAAAACAATACTTTCTCTACCTTATGGGTAAGAGAAAGTAAAAAGTCAATTTGGTGGCCTTTTTTATTCTTTTTTCGATATAACTTTTTTTTTTTTTTTTTTTTTTTTGCTAAATGTACGTTTTTATTACACTAGACCAAAAGCGAAAAGGGAAACAAATTCTTGGAGTAAATAAGACAATCAATGCTTTTTTATTCATAAAAATTAGATATTTTGCAACAGTATTGGAATATAGCTTCGAAATACCATCATTGCTTGGTTTGATTTCGATTTGCCTTGTAGATCTATAGTCATCTTTTGCATACGAAGCCCGTATCCACCCTTTAACCGGCATTGCGTCCTGTTGCCAGCTAACTGAACGAAATACCGTTAATCTTTCATGCCAAACCGAAATACCATTACGAAATCTAAGTTTTAGTACCACAAAATAATTTATTTTTTCATTCTTCTTTGAAAAATAATTTTCATAAAGCAAATACTATAATTATTACAGTTAGAAAAACACAACAATCCCACAAATTAGATGTTCTATCCTTAAATTTTCAAACAATCAGCTATTCGCATCTATAAATTCACAAATACTGGCTACAAAAATCTTTAAACATGACTGGAAATTTCCCTTTCCTTCTGTAAGCGTTCTAAATTTAAATATAATTACCGTTTCTAACAAGTTATCAGCCAAATGGCTTAATAGGTCAAACCTTTCTCTACGTAAATAATTAATATTTAAATATAAAAAGTTCGTCACACACCATAAAATAAAGGGAAGTACTACCGGCTTCGAAAGGACGCGATTTGGCCTTTTTTCTTGAGGTCCAAAAAAAACACGTGCTATTACATTGGAAGCAAAAGCAAGACTGAAAGGCATGGAGAAGGAGACACAACAACAAAAATGCAGAAAAAAGAAACAGATCCAGAAAAAAAAAAGGGAATTTTTCTTTAAATTGTTATTACTATGATTATTTTATTTTAATTATTTAACATAATAAATAAATAAATAAATAAATAAATATTTAATGGAACTAAACAAGTTTATCTTACAAGGAAACATTCAAAAGGTGTCCTCTTCAAAAAATATTGAAAAAAAATATATGTCATTCTACTCTTCATAAAGTACCAGGAAGTGAAAAAATTATCGGTTGAAATGAATTACAGCAATCACAAAAAGTTATCAAAATAAAGCATTTTTGGCGATTTAGCGCTGTTAGGCGTTCAGTTCGCTAGCACCGAGATTGCCGTGTACGAACAGAACCGTGTTTTGTTTCTCCGCCAAGTACTCGAAATCAATCGCCTAATAATGTGAAATCGCCAAATAGGCTTAATTTTGATAATTTTTTGTGGTTGCTGTAATTTATTTCATCGGATATTTTTTTCACTTTCTGGTGATTTATGAAGAGTAAAATCACATATATATTTTTTTCAATATTTTTTGAAGACGACACCTTTTGAAAGTTTTCTTGTTAGTTTGTTTCATTAAAAATTTTATCACGATTAAAATAGATAGATAAATTTTCCATAAAGACTAACTTAGAAATACGATTGGCATTAAAGAAAAGAAAACTCCTTCTGTTTTTTCTTTTTTTTTTTTTTGGCATTTGTTTCTTTTGTCTCAATTTTTATTGTTGTGTCTCTTTCTGTTTGATTGTTGCATGCAGCTGTCCTATTGGCTCGTTGTGTTGCGCCTCCCTGCGTGGATTTTTCCCTGTCTTACAGTCTTGCTTTTGCCTCCGAGGTAATAGCAATAGTTTCATTGCACCTGAAGAAGAAATTCCACGTCCTTTCGAAATCGGTAATGCTTCACTTTATTTTATGATGTGTACAGATGTTTTTTATGTTTAAATATTTATCGTTAAAAATCATAGGAAAAAGTGCAAAAAAAAATTTTTAGCTGCTCAAAATCCTTCAATATACATTACTTTAACGATTTTCAAATAATAAATCACCGTATTCAACTACGCATTTTTCAGAAAAAAACATATTTTACTAGTGAACAAGATGCTAGGTAAATCGAGAAAATGACTTCTACACAGAAAATGACAATGTATGAATTTAGCATGACTTAACGGATAAAATTTTTTAAAGATACAGTTCATAGAAAGTTTAGAGAAACTTAGTATATGATTCACAGAAGGTTGTTATAGAAACCTCTTCTAAAACATTTTATCAAGAAAAGAGATTACAGTAAGCTCAAAATTACAAAGAATATTGTCACAAATTACTTTCCCTGCTCTTTAGAGATGAAGAAAAATGGAACTTAGACTGTCTATGAGTGTTCTACGTGATTGCTATAGCATACGTAAAAGAAAAAGAAACTTTCATAGTAAGCAAAAAGGAATGCAATCTATGATGGTTTGATCAATATTTGTATTCAACGGGCAAGCATCAGTGCAGTCTTAAGGATGCACACGAAAAACCAAAAGATCATTTAAAAATACCTGGAAATCACTTGATATCCTTTCGGGAAATTTTAAGCTTTTCCTGACCCAAACTATGCTTTTCAGTATGCTAGCGCGTCCATGCATAGTTCCTATGTCTTAAAAAAAAACGTATCGTACTCAAAACATATAGAAAACCTGAATTGACTTCCATTAAGTCAAGATAACAACCCAACAGAAAATGTTTCGGAATTTTTACACATCAGTTATATGCAAATAATAAACAGTATTTCTCTATAGTTGATCTTATGAATGTCATAGCTTCATAGTGACATATAATGATATAGAATCCCATAGTACGATATGGATGTCCTATGATTACAAGATTTGGTACTTTCAATGCAAATTCAGTTGTACAAGATTAACAGATTAAATGTAAAATATAAAAATTATTAACTAGTGTACGGTATGTAACAAAAGTGTCCGAACACTATCAAAAATTTCTATGTAAAAAAAGTACACTTATTCATACGGTTTTGTTAAATAAATCCTTGTCGAATCCTGTTCTTAGACTGACTAATAACAGGATTCGATAAGGATTTATTTAACAAAACCGTATGAAGTGTATTTTTTTTACATAGGAATTTTTGTTAGTGTTCGGACACTTTTGTTGCCGACTGTACATCTTCATAAAATTTTTATTATATTCTATTTACAACTATATTCAATAGAAGAAAGTATTCCGTGAAACTTTTCTAAATATCCTAACAGGATATGACCATTTTTGGAAAATGCCTGTCTGTGTGTACGTGACAAAATTTTTTAGAAACTTTAACTCGAGAACTAATGTTCAGAATTTCATACAAATTTATATGTAGTTGCATCTTGACATAAATTAGAGCTTATCAATCTTTATTGAAATCGCTCAACAGGGTACATTGTCATCCTCCTTTTATCTAAGTTTTTGAACATGGCAATATAGGACAAAATTTCTTTAAAATGCGGAGGATTATTTTAAAAGGTCATTCTTCAATTAAAATGAATTATTTATAGTAGTTATAGTTAACTAGGAGAAATTTTCTGTATATATCAGAGCATTGCTCCCCCCCTCCCCCGTAGGGTGTAAACGTTCAATACGGGTATCTTTCAAGCAATGTCAATAGTACATCTAAAACGAATCGTTGAACTATAGTTCTGAGATAAATGAAAACGAAGTTGTCGATTTATTTTTCAATTTGAAAAAAAAAAAAAAAAAAATTAAGATGTTCTTTGTAAATTTTAAAATTGACTTTTCGTGCACATTTATTGTCATACTTCTCTGTGATAAAAATTCCTTGCATTCATCACTGGAAAAAAAATGTTAACAATAATAATTTAATAACTATAGTTCATATTTCGTGAACTTGCATAGAAAAATATAGAAGAAAATTTTGTGGTGGACATAACTTAATAGTTTTTATCTTAATTTTTGAGATGCATGTATTTTAGGATTCGTAATGCATCGCTTTTCCCTTGAAGCATTTTCGTTAATTTTTCAAGAAAATTTGCTTACATTACTAGTTTAACGAACCATTAAAAATTGTTTGTTATATTTATACTATTTATATTTTTAGGAAAGTAAATTATCTAAATTTTTGAGACAATTTGCAAATCTTTCTCCTCTAAGTTATAAAAGTGATACTTTGTTAAAAATTTCTGGAATGAATTTTTGTAGTTGTGAATTAGAATTAGGTGGTACAAAATATATCGTCGCCCTTCGAGGGGTTAAGAAATCATTAGTATAAAAGTAATATACTAGCAATCCGACACAATTTTTTTTCTCAATTGAGAAAAATAAAAATTTCGAAAGAATAATGATGTAAAAGGAAAAGCAAATCACATAATATGAAAATAATATAATGTTGAATATATAATATAATAATAACATACTAATGTGCATATATCTTCCTAATCAATTACTGTAATGGTTACCTCTATGAATAACAGTTTTAGTTTTATACATATTGGAATTACTTATCATTCTTCGAAAACTAGAAACTATATTGACAAATTGGCGAGTTTGCAATAGAGTTTTTTTTTTTTTAATAAATCAAATAGTTGTTACAAGAGTATTAAAATTAAGCATTTTCAATTAACAGAAATCAAGCTATTGACATGTTTAAAGTATCCTGTCAAGTAAATTTCAAACAAATGTACCGTCGTTAAAGCTCCGTCATATAGAAGAAGTAAGAGTCGAGTTAAGTTGAGTTGATTTTAAAATCGCACTATAGGCATGCGTAAGAAGTTGTCAGTAGGATTAAAGAGTTATAAATGAATATAAATTAAGGAACTGGTGTTCTATAAATATTTACACATAAAAACTTCTCTACAGACCATAAAATTGAGGGAAACACTGCCGATTTCGAAAGGACGGGGATTTTCTTCTTCAGGTGCAATAAAACACGTTGGAGGCAACAGCAAGACTGAAAGACAGGGAAAGACTCAAGGGAGAGGATCCACAAAACCAGCTATTCGGACAGTTACATGCAACAACCGAACAGAAGGCGACACAACAACAAAAATGAACACAAAATAAAAAAATAAATAATTAATTAAAATTACATTGAAAAAAAAAGAGAATTTGTTATTATTATTATAACTATTCTATTTTATTTATTTAACAAATAATAATAATACTAGTAATGTAACTAAACAAGCTTATCTTACCAAAGTGGATCATAGGAAAAAATGCAAAAAAAAAATTTCAGCTGCTCAAAATCCTTCAATATACATTACTTTAACGATTTTCAAATAATAAATCACCGTGTATTCACAATCACATATGTATGAATATATATATACATATCACAATGTATGAATTTAGCATGGCTTAACGGATAAAATTTTTTAAAGATACAGTTCATAGAAAGTTTAGAGAAACTTAGTATATGATTCACAGAAGGTTGTTATAGAAACCTCTTCTAAAACATTTTATCAAGAAAAGAGATTACAGTAAGCTCAAAATTACAAAGATTATTGTCACAAATTACTTTCCCTGCTCTTTAGAGATGAAGAAAAATGGAACTTAGACTGTCTATGAGTGTTCTACGTGATTGCTATAGCATACGTAAAAGAAAAAGAAACTTTCATAGTAAGCAAAAAGGAATGCAATCTATGATGGTTTGATCAATATTTGTATTCAACGGGCAAGCATCAGTGCAGTCTTAAGGATGCACACGAAAAACCAAAAGATCATTTAAAAATACCTGGAAATCACTTGATATCCTTTCGGGAAATTTTAAGCTTTTCCTGACCCAAACTATGCTTTTCAGTTTGCTAGCGCGTCCATGCATAGTTCCTATGTCTTAAAAAAAACGTTTCGTACTCAAAACATATAGAAAACCTGAATTGACTTTCATTAAGTCAAGATAACAACCCAACAGAAAATGTTTCGGAATTTTTACACATCAGTTATATGCAAATAATAAACAGTATTTCTCTATAGTTGATCTTATGAATGTCATAGCTTCATAGTGACATATAATGATATAGAATCCCATAGTACGATATGGATGTCCTATGATTACAAGATTTGGTACTTTCAATGCAAATTCAGGTGTACAAGATTAACAGATTAAATGTAAAATATAAAAATTATTAACTAGTGTACGGTATGTAACAAAAGTGTCCGAACACTATCAAAAATTTCTATGTAAAAAAAGTACACTTATTCATACGGTTTTGTTAAATAAATCCTTGTCGAATCCTGTTCTTAGTCTGACTAATAACAGGATTCGATAAGGATTTATTTAACAAAACCGTATGAAGTGTATTTTTTTTACATAGGAATTTTTGTTAGTGTTGGGACACTTTTGTTGCCGACTGTACATCTTCATAAATTTTTTATTATATTCTATAAACAACTATATTCAATAGAAGAAAGTATTCCGTGAAAATTTTCTAAATATCCTAACAGGATATGACCATTTTTGGAAAATGCCTGTCTGTGTGTACGTGACAAAATTTTTTAGAAACTCTAACTCGAGAACTAATGTTCAGAATTTCATACAAATTTATATGTAGTTGCATCTTGACATAAATTAGAGCTTATCAATCTTTATTGAAATCGCTCAACAGGGTACATTGTCATCCTCCTTTTATGTAAGTTTTTGAACATGGCAATATAGGACAAATTTCTTTAAAATGCGGAGGATTATTTTAAAAGGTCATTCTTCAATTAAAATGAATTATTTATAGTAGTTATAGTTAACTAGGAGAAATTTTCTGTATATATCAGAGCATTGCTCCCCCCCTCCCCCGTAGGGTGTAAACGTTCAATACGGGTATCTTTCAAGCAATTGTCAATAGTACATTTAAAACGAATCGTTGAACTATAGTTCTGAGATAAATGAAAACAAAGTTATCGATTTATTTTTCAATTTGAAAAAAAAAAAAAAAAAAAAAATTAAGATGTTCTTTGTAAATCTTAAAATTGACTTTTCGTGCACATTTATTGTCATACTTCTCTGTGATACAAATTCCTTGCATTCATCACTGGAAAAAAAATGTTAACAATAATAATTTAATAACTATAGTTCATATTTCGTGAACTTGCATAGAAAAATATAGAAGAAAATTTTGTGGTGGACATAACTTAATAGTTTTTATCTTAATTTTTGAGATGCATGTATTTTAGGATTCGAAATGCATCGCTTTTCCCTTGAAGCATTTTCGTTAATTTTTCAAGAAAATTTGCTTACATTACTAGTTTAACGAACCATTAAAAATTGTTTGTTATATTTATACTATTTATATTTTTAGGAAAGTAAATTATCTAAATTTTTGAGACAATTTGCAAATCTTTCTCCTCTAAGTTATAAAAGTGATACTTTGTTAAAAATTTCTGGAATGAATTTTTGTAGTTGTGAATTAGAATTAGGTGGTACAAAATATATCGTCGCCCTTCGAGGGGTTAAGAAATCATTAGTATAAAAGTAATATACTAGCAATCCGACACAATTTTTTTTCTCAATTGAGAAAAATAAAAATTTTGAAAGAATAATGATGTAAAAGGAAAAGCAAATCACATAATATGAAAATAATATAATGTTGAATACATAATATAATAACATACTAATGTGCATATATCTTCCTAATCAATTACTGTAATGGTTACCTCTATGAATAACAGTTTTAGTTTTATACATATTGGAATTACTTATCATTCTTCGAAAACTAGAAACTATATTGACAAATTGGCGAGTTTGCAATAGAGTTTTTTTTTTTTTAATAAATCAAATAGTTGTTACAAGAGTATTAAAATTAAGCATTATCAATTAACAGAAATCAAGCTATTGACATGTTTAAAGTATCCTGTCAAGTAAATTTCAAACAAATGTACCGTCGTTAAAGCTCCGTCATATAGAAGAAGTAAGAGTCGAGTTAAGTTGAGTTGATTTTAAAATCGCACTATAGGCATGCGTAAGAAGTTGTCAGTAGGATTAAAGAGTTATAAATGAATATAAATTAAGGAACTGGTGTTCTATAAATATTTACACATAAAAACTTCTCTACAGACCATAAAATTGAGGGAAACACTGCCGATTTCGAAAGGACGGGGATTTTCTTCTTCAGGTGCAATAAAACACGTTGGAGGCAACAGCAAGACTGAAAGACAGGGAAAGACTCAAGGGAGAGGATCCACAAAACCAGCTATTCGGACAGTTACATGCAACAACCGAACAGAAGGCGACACAACAACAAAAATGAACACAAAATAAAAAAATAAATAATTAATTAAAATTACATTGAAAAAAAAAGAGAATTTGTTATTATTATTATAACTATTCTATTTTATTTATTTAACAAATAATAATAACACTAGTAATGTAACTAAACAAGCTTATCTTACCAAAGTGGATCATAGGAAAAAATGCAAAAAAAAAAATTCAGCTGCTCAAAATCCTTCAATATACATTACTTTAACGATTTTCAAATAATAAATCACCGTGTATTCACAATCACATATATATGAATATATATATACATATCACAATGTATGAATTTAGCATGGCTTAACGGATAAAATTTTTTAAAGATACAGTTCATAGAAAGTTTAGAGAAACTTAGTATATGATTCACAGAAGGTTGTTATAGAAACCTCTTCTAAAACATTTTATCAAGAAAAGAGATTACAGTAAGCTCAAAATTACAAAGATTATTGTCACAAATTACTTTCTCTGCTCTTTAGAGATGAAGAAAAATGGAACTTAGACTGTCTATGAGTGTTCTACGTGATTGCTATAGCATACGTAAAAGAAAAAGAAACTTTCATAGTAAGCAAAAAGGAATGCAATCTATGATGGTTTGATCAATATTTGTATTCAACGGGCAAGCATCAGTGCAGTCTTAAGGATGCACACGAAAAACCAAAAGATCATTTAAAAATACCTGGAAATCACTTGATATCCTTTCGGGAAATTTTAAGCTTTTCCTGACCCAAACTATGCTTTTCAGTTTGCTAGCCCGTCCATGCATAGTTCCTATGTCTTAAAAAAAAACGTTTCGTACTCAAAACATATAGAAAACCTGAATTGACTTTCATTAAGTCAAGATAACAACCCAACAGAAAATGTTTCGGAATTTTTACACATCAGTTATATGCAAATAATAAACAGTATTTCTCTATAGTTGATCTTATGAATGTCATAGCTTCATAGTGACATATAATGATATAGAATCCCATAGTACGATATGGATGTCCTATGATTACAAGATTTGGTACTTTCAATGCAAATTCAGGTGTACAAGATTAACAGATTAAATGTAAAATATAAAAATTATTAACTAGTGTACGGTATGTAACAAAAGTGTCCGAACACTATCAAAAATTTCTATGTAAAAAAAGTACACTTATTCATACGGTTTTGTTAAATAAATCCTTGTCGAATCCTGTTCTTAGTCTGACTAATAACAGGATTCGATAAGGATTTATTTAACAAAACCGTATGAAGTGTATTTTTTTTACATAGGAATTTTTGTTAGTGTTGGGACACTTTTGTTGCCGACTGTACATCTTCATAAATTTTTTATTATATTCTATAAACAACTATATTCAATAGAAGAAAGTATTCCGTGAAAATTTTCTAAATATCCTAACAGGATATGACCATTTTTGGAAAATGCCTGTCTGTGTGTACGTGACAAAATTTTTTAGAAACTCTAACTCGAGAACTAATGTTCAGAATTTCATACAAATTTATATGTAGTTGCATCTTGACATAAATTAGAGCTTATCAATCTTTATTGAAATCGCTCAACAGGGTACATTGTCATCCTCCTTTTATGTAAGTTTTTGAACATGGCAATATAGGACAAATTTCTTTAAAATGCGGAGGATTATTTTAAAAGGTCATTCTTCAATTAAAATGAATTATTTATAGTAGTTATAGTTAACTAGGAGAAATTTTCTGTATATATCAGAGCATTGCTCCCCCCCTCCCCCGTAGGGTGTAAACGTTCAATACGGGTATCTTTCAAGCAATTGTCAATAGTACATTTAAAACGAATCGTTGAACTATAGTTCTGAGATAAATGAAAACAAAGTTATCGATTTATTTTTCAATTTGAAAAAAAAAAAAAAAAAAAAAAAATTAAGATGTTCTTTGTAAATCTTAAAATTGACTTTTCGTGCACATTTATTGTCATACTTCTCTGTGATACAAATTCCTTGCATTCATCACTGGAAAAAAAATGTTAACAATAATAATTTAATAACTATAGTTCATATTTCGTGAACTTGCATAGAAAAATATAGAAGAAAATTTTGTGGTGGACATAACTTAATAGTTTTTATCTTAATTTTTGAGATGCATGTATTTTAGGATTCGAAATGCATCGCTTTTCCCTTGAAGCATTTTCGTTAATTTTTCAAGAAAATTTGCTTACATTACTAGTTTAACGAACCATTAAAAATTGTTTGTTATATTTATACTATTTATATTTTTAGGAAAGTAAATTATCTAAATTTTTGAGACAATTTGCAAATCTTTCTCCTCTAAGTTATAAAAGTGATACTTTGTTAAAAATTTCTGGAATGAATTTTTGTAGTTGTGAATTAGAATTAGGTGGTACAAAATATATCGTCGCCCTTCGAGGGGTTAAGAAATCATTAGTATAAAAGTAATATACTAGCAATCCGACACAATTTTTTTTCTCAATTGAGAAAAATAAAAATTTTGAAAGAATAATGATGTAAAAGGAAAAGCAAATCACATAATATGAAAATAATATAATGTTGAATACATAATATAATAACATACTAATGTGCATATATCTTCCTAATCAATTACTGTAATGGTTACCTCTATGAATAACAGTTTTAGTTTTATACATATTGGAATTACTTATCATTCTTCGAAAACTAGAAACTATATTGACAAATTGGCGAGTTTGCAATAGAGTTTTTTTTTTTTTAATAAATCAAATAGTTGTTACAAGAGTATTAAAATTAAGCATTATCAATTAACAGAAATCAAGCTATTGACATGTTTAAAGTATCCTGTCAAGTAAATTTCAAACAAATGTACCGTCGTTAAAGCTCCGTCATATAGAAGAAGTAAGAGTCGAGTTAAGTTGAGTTGATTTTAAAATCGCACTATAGGCATGCGTAAGAAGTTGTCAGTAGGATTAAAGAGTTATAAATGAATATAAATTAAGGAACTGGTGTTCTATAAATATTTACACATAAAAACTTCTCTACAGACCATAAAATTGAGGGAAACACTGCCGATTTCGAAAGGACGGGGATTTTCTTCTTCAGGTGCAATAAAACACGTTGGAGGCAACAGCAAGACTGAAAGACAGGGAAAGACTCAAGGGAGAGGATCCACAAAACCAGCTATTCGGACAGTTACATGCAACAACCGAACAGAAGGCGACACAACAACAAAAATGAACACAAAATAAAAAAATAAATAATTAATTAAAATTACATTGAAAAAAAAAGAGAATTTGTTATTATTATTATAACTATTCTATTTTATTTATTTAACAAATAATAATAACACTAGTAATGTAACTAAACAAGCTTATCTTACCAAAGTGGATCATAGGAAAAAATGCAAAAAAAAAAATTCAGCTGCTCAAAATCCTTCAATATACATTACTTTAACGATTTTCAAATAATAAATCACCGTGTATTCACAATCACATATATATGAATATATATATACATATCACAATGTATGAATTTAGCATGGCTTAACGGATAAAATTTTTTAAAGATACAGTTCATAGAAAGTTTAGAGAAACTTAGTATATGATTCACAGAAGGTTGTTATAGAAACCTCTTCTAAAACATTTTATCAAGAAAAGAGATTACAGTAAGCTCAAAATTACAAAGATTATTGTCACAAATTACTTTCTCTGCTCTTTAGAGATGAAGAAAAATGGAACTTAGACTGTCTATGAGTGTTCTACGTGATTGCTATAGCATACGTAAAAGAAAAAGAAACTTTCATAGTAAGCAAAAAGGAATGCAATCTATGATGGTTTGATCAATATTTGTATTCAACGGGCAAGCATCAGTGCAGTCTTAAGGATGCACACGAAAAACCAAAAGATCATTTAAAAATACCTGGAAATCACTTGATATCCTTTCGGGAAATTTTAAGCTTTTCTTGACCCAAACTATGCTTTTCAGTTTGCTAGCCCGTCCATGCATAGTTCCTATGTCTTAAAAAAAAACGTTTCGTACTCAAAACATATAGAAAACCTGAATTGACTTTCATTAAGTCAAGATAACAACCCAACAGAAAATGTTTCGGAATTTTTACACATCAGTTATATGCAAATAATAAACAGTATTTCTCTATAGTTGATCTTATGAATGTCATAGCTTCATAGTGACATATAATGATATAGAATCCCATAGTACGATATGGATGTCCTATGATTACAAGATTTGGTACTTTCAATGCAAATTCAGGTGTACAAGATTAACAGATTAAATGTAAAATATAAAAATTATTAACTAGTGTACGGTATGTAACAAAAGTGTCCGAACACTATCAAAAATTTCTATGTAAAAAAAGTACACTTATTCATACGGTTTTGTTAAATAAATCCTTGTCGAATCCTGTTCTTAGACTGACTAATAACAGGATTCGATAAGGATTTATTTAACAAAACCGTATGAAGTGTATTTTTTTTACATAGGAAATTTTGTTAGTGTTCGGACACTTTTGTTGCCGACTGTACAGCTTCATAAAATTTTTATTATATTCTATTTACAACTATATTCAATAGAAGAAAGTATTCCGTGAAAATTTTCTAAATATCCTAACAGGATATGACCATTTTTGGAAAATGCCTGTCTGTGTGTACGTGACAAAATTTTTTAGAAACTCTAACTCGAGAACTAATGTTCAGAATTTCATACAAGTTTATATGTAGTTGCATCTTGACATAAATTAGAGCTTATCAATCTTTATTGAAATCGCTCAACAGGGTACATTGTCATCCTCCTTTTATGTAAGTTTTTGAACATGGCAATATAGGACAAAATTTCTTTAAAATGCGGAGGATTATTTTAAAAGGTCATTCTTCAATTAAAATGAATTATTTATAGTAGTTATAGTTAACTAGGAGAAATTTTCTGTATATATCAGAGCATTGCTCCCCCCCTCCCCCGTAGGGTGTTAACGTTCAATACGGGTATCTTTCAAGCAATTGTCAATAGTACATCTAAAACGAATCGTTGAACTATAGTTCTGAGATAAATGAAAACAAAGTTATCGATTTATTTTTCAATTTGAAAAAAAAAAAAAAAAAAAAAATTAAGATGTTCTTTGTAAATCTTAAAATTGACTTTTCGTGCACATTTATTGTCATACTTCTCTGTGATAAAAATTCCTTGCATTCATCACAGGAAAAAAAATGTTAACAATAATAATTTAATAACTATAGTTCATATTTCGTGAACTTGCATAGAAAAATATAGAAGAAAATTTTGTGGTGGACATAACTTAATAGTTTTTATCTTAATTTTTGAGATGCATGTACTTTAGGATTCGTAATGCATCGCTTTTCCCTTGAAGCATTTTCGTTAATTTTTCAAGAAAATTTGCTTACATTACTAGTTTAACGAACCATTAAAAATTGTTTGTTATATTTATACTATTTATATTTTTAGGAAAGTAAATTATCTAAATTTTTGAGACAATTTGCAAATCTTTCTCCTCTAAGTTATAAAAGTGATACTTTGTTAAAAATTTCTGGAATGAATTTTTGTAGTTGTGAATTAGAATTAGGTGGTACAAAATATATCGTCGCCCTTCGAGGGGTTAAGAAATCATTAGTATAAAAGTAATATACTAGCAATCCGACACAATTTTTTTTCTCAATTGAGAAAAATAAAAATTTTGAAAGAATAATGATGTAAAAGGAAAAGCAAATCACATAATATGAAAATAATATAATGTTGAATATATAATATAATAACATACTAATGTGCATATATCTTCCTAATCAATTACTGTAATGGTTACCTCTATGAATAACAGTTTTAGTTTTATACATATTGGAATTACTTATCATTCTTCGAAAACTAGAAACTATATTGACAAATTGTCGAGTTTGCAATAGAGTTTTTTTTTTTTTAATAAATCAAATAGTTGTTACAAGAGTATTAAAATTAAGCATTTTCAATTAACAGAAATCAAGCTATTGACATATTTAAAGTATCCTGTCAAGTAAATTTCAAACAAATGTACCGTCGTTAAAGCTCCGTCATATAGAAGAAGTAAGAGTCGAGTTAAGTTGAGTTGATTTTAAAATCGCACTATAGGCATGCGTAAGAAGTTGTCAGTAGGATTAAAGAGTTATAAATGAATATAAATTAAGGAACTGGTGTTCTATAAATATTTACACATAAAAACTTCTCTACAGACCATAAAATTGAGGGAAACATTGCCGATTTCGAAAGGACGGGGATTTTCTTCTTCAGGTGCAATAAAACACGTTGGAGGCAACAGCAAGACTGAAAGACAGGAAAAGACTCAAGGGAGAGGATCCACAAAACCAGCTATTCGGACAGTTACATGCAACAACCGAACAGAAGGCGACACAACAACAAAAATGAACACAAAATAAAAAAATAAATAATTAATTAAAATTACATTGAAAAAAAAAGAGAATTTGTTATTATTATTATAACTATTCTATTTTATTTATTTAACAAATAATAATAATAATAGTAATGTAACTAAACAAGCTTATCTTACCAAAGTGGAATCAGATTTTTCATTAAAAATTTTATCACGATTAAAACAGATAGCTAAATTTTCCAGGAAGTCTAACTTAGAAATACAACTGGTATTAAAGAAAAAATAACTCTTTCTGGTTTTTTTTTTTTTTTTTTTTTTTTTTTTTTAGTCTTCTTCTGTTTGCTGCATGCATCTGCCTATTGACTGGTTGTGTTCTGCATATCAGACAAAATCTATGTAATTTTAAGTTCTCTGTGATATCTTTCCTTGTTGAAACATTTTAGAATAGATTTTTGTAATGATCTTCTATAACAGATTTCTCTAAACTTTCTGTAAACTGTATCCTTAAAAGAAAATTATTCGTGAAGCTATTCTAAATTCTCGCGTAGTCATTTTCTGTGCGTAAATCATTTTCTGGATTCACTTGAGATTTTGTTTACTAGTAGATCATATTTTTTCTGAACGATGCTCATCTGAATACGGTGATTTTTCATTTACAAATTTGTAAATAATGCGCATTGAAGAATTTAGAGCAAATGAAATTCCTTTTACAATTTTTCCTAGGATTCTTAACTTCTGGATAAAAAAAATCTTTATTTGACAAATAAGTCACATTAGACATCGTACTTTAAAGTAATTAAAGCAAGTTTGATAATATTTCCAACATTATATAAGCATTTTTCTCTATCTTTGAATCACTTGATATTTAATATAAAATTGCGCTTTTATTAAAACTTTTGAGACATACGTTTTCAATATAACTTTTATTTTTTCCCTTTGCTACATTTTAGCTTTCTTTTTATTAAATTTAGGTTATAAAAGTGGTGTAATATCTCAGTACAAATTTGTAAACACATTTTTACAAGTTATTTATTTTATTTGGAAAAACGTGCATCATCTAAATTTTTCAGACTTTTCAAAGTTATCTGAAAAAACTTGTCGTTTTCTTGTCGTTGAAGAAAACTTTTTAAAATTCAAGAAATAAATAAATAAATGAATAAAAGTTAAAGATCTGAAGTAAAGTATACTTTTATGGGTCACATTATTAAGAATATTGAAAAATATCCACTTTTTAAGCTTACGAAGCAATTGTGATATTTCTTGGCAGTCTGAAACTCTTTGATATCTATTGAAAATCAGAGCATTTTAAAAAGAATCAATTTTGCATCACTCAGTTTCAATAAGGAGTAACTTTTAAACTTTATACCCTTGCTTTATTACACTTATTTATTGAAGGCAGGAGTTTGAAGTCAAATCTTCAGATTGATCTTGAAAATATCACAGTGCAGTTTTTAATTTAAAATAAAAAATTCTAATAATTCAAGGTGAAATTTTTGATTCCATACACTGAGAAAAAAATATATATACCGCCTTCCTCTAGAATGAATAAGTGGCCATTTTCTAAATCCCTTAACTAGAAATATAGATTTCCGAACTATGCGTATAAGGCACGCCAATAAACTGAATAGACGAAATGGTCGAGAATTTCTTGTTTACACATTTCTAGATGGTGAAACAATATTCTGAATATTCCGAATATTCTAAATCTGTTGTATTGCGAGAAATTCTCGCTTGATTTTCTAGAACAGTGTCATACACCAAGATTATAGTTTCTGAAACCCGCTTCTTGTAGTCTCATTTATTTGCAGAGATTTTTAAATAACTTTGCCCTCGAGAATATAGGCAAACACACAAGAATTCTAATAGGGGCTTCTAGAACTCGCTTTTCAAGGGGACTAGAATTTATAAGGATGACATGGAACTATTTTTTCTAGAACTACAATTTAGATTCTAGATGTCAGTTACAGAAGGTTTTTTCAATGTAAGGTAAGGAAAGATAATTATCTTATTTAAACTTAATTATCTAATTATATTACAAACATTTAGCATGATTCATCATTAATTCGTGTATTTTTAGTATACCATTATCAGTGTAAACCCTATGATAAAGTAAATACACTCATATTTATTCAGCTAACATATAGATAAATAGTCATTGTCCGATTAACCGTTCAAATTGTTCACATGCTCAAAAGTGAGTCTAAATTTTAAAAATGATAGATTTTGGTTTTCTATTTTACTCTTAAACTTGAAAAAAAGAAAAAAAAAAATCTCATTTTTTGTTAGATAATCCAATGTATCAAATTTATTTGTTTAAGGAACATATCATTAATAATTAAGACTACAGGAAAAATAGATACAATTAACAGATATTTTATTAAGTAGTTGCGGATAAGTAGATTTGCATTGCACAAGATCTGTGCTAGACTTTAGAAGTCCTTCCTAAAGTTGGCCCATAGACATGCTAATCTGACCTTTGACCTTTTATTCAGTTTCAATGACAGCTCCCCGCCTTATTAGCCCAAAACAACCTACGCGCGACAATGCCAAAAATTATTTTTTTTTAAAAAGAGGTACTTCTAGTAGACAATGGATGATACTAAGAAATCACATTAAAAACATAGCTTATTTTTCTTCTTATAGGTATGTTAGCCCAAGTGAATAGTATATAAGATATATACTTATAATACAACTTAGAAATTCTCCACTAACATACATAAAATAATAATAATAATAATAATAAAACAGAACCTTTAAAACAGAGTATTGTTCATTTACATATGTTAATGTTAGAATTCGAGTTATTCTCCATATCAGTTCGTTATATATATATTAAATATGATTTTATTTTTTTATCTCCTGGTGAGACAAATAAAACTATTGAAAAAATACAAATTTTATAGTGTTTACCATCAAAACCGCATAAACTTTTAACAATCAGATTGCTTGCTTGGAATACAGGAAAAATTTCTAAAGACCTGTACCTTTAAGATCCATATAGCATTTCAGAAAAATGCTAAAGAAAAGTATAGCTTCATACTAGTGCAAGAAAAAAAGAACCTTTATTGGACACGTGAACATCAGTTTTTCTACATGTTTGCCTGAAAAGATGAATGAAATAATTTGGGGAAATTGTCGATCGAGACTAAGTTACTAAACAAAGTGACTTAGTGCCTCATTTCTATGTAGTGTGTACTTTGGTGGGTACTACACTGATGCACACACTCAGCCTTTTTACAATGAGGCAATGTATGTTTAGATCTGCGTGTTTGATATTCTGAATATCTTTCTATGTAAACATAAAGAAATATTAATGTTCTTCTTTAAGATTTCAAAAAATTAGAATGAGGAGAAGAATTAGAAAATTAACTCTTTCAGGGGCAAGGACATTTCGCTCATTCAAATAAACTACCACAGGAATTTAAAGTCTAAAAAAGGAAATAAAAGAAAAGTTTTCTCTCTATATGATAAAAGTAAAACTTTGTAAAAAATTTGAGGGTTGAGTTTTGTGGTTGGGAATGAATTTAGGAGGGATATAATATATCCAACTCCTCCAGAAAGGGTTAATGGCCCGCTTCACTTACTGTCGCCGGCAGCTCAAGTCAATGTTATTCTATGGAAATTTTTCTTATAACTCATTTACTAATACATATTTTTTAATTCTGTTTTCACATTCAGAAAATTCGCAATTTAAAAATGTGTGTTAGTTAATAAGTTATGAGAAAAGAAAATTTACCATTATGAGTAAAGAAAATTTTTCATTAATACTTATTTTCCAAAAATTGATATTTTAAATTTTTAGTATTATATTTCTCGTCTAAAATATCAGAAAAATGCACTTACTGAAAATCTGCATTTTCAAACTTAAAATTAAAATCTAATAATTAAAAAGAAACAATTTTTCGAAAATGAATACTAATTAAGCGGTTATAAATTTTCTGCATTTGAAAACGAAATTTAGAAAAAAAAATACATTAGGTAATGAGTAATTATGGAAACAAATTTTCCCATAGAATAACATGGGCAACGGGATCAGGTATTGTCCTTCTTAACAATGTTTACCAAAAACAATGACGAAAACTGTAACTAGAAGCCTGTTTTAAATGTGATTTCGATTTCTAAAATGTTTTTACACGACCTTTTGTAAATAACAAAATACATTTGTCCCTTTTTCAAAAAAAATAATTAATTAATTAGTTAATAAGTTAAATTAAAAATACGATAAAGATAAATTAAAAATTAATAAATATTGTATAAAAAATTTTTAGATGACAAGTTTGTTGCCCATGTGTTTAGCTTTGGCGACAACTGTTGATAACTTGACAACAAGTATCATCTTAATCTATGCTGTTTGAACTTTGCTAATAATAATTTTTAATTGATATTTTTCTAGGATTAAATAAAAAGAAAGCTATTCTAATAATGTAGAATTAAACTTTATGTAAAAATTGGAATATCGATAAAAAAAAAAAAAAAAAAAAAAGATTATATATATATATATCTCGAAGTTTACAAATTCAATTTTTCAAATCTGTAGGGAAAATGTCATAAAGAAAGAAAATATCACAGAGATAAAGTAATGCAATCTACATTGCTTTCGTAAAAGATTAGATAAAAGCCGCTTGGAAGAAGATTCTATTTCTATTTCTATAATTTACACAAAAGCAAAAATTTTTTATATTAGAGTAAACTTTCAATTTTCCATAAAAGCAAATTTAGCATAGTTGACTAAAACTAGAACATTTATAATTTGTAGAAAGCCAAAATAAGAACTTGAATTGAAAATTCGCCTAATAGGCTATCCACCGCTCACTTCGATATATTTATCTTATTCTAATCTATTAATTTATTTTGTCAGGGTCAATTCCGTTCTTTAGTTTTCATGCTACTGTTTTCAATGCAATAATCCTCAAAATTCATATTTATATGAAAAATTTACAATTTCGCTATGTTAATAAAATCGTAAATTACGAATAATTTACGAAAATTTCCTATTAGAATATTTGTATTCAATCATGTTCAAACAAATATCATAACTGTAATTTTGAAGTTGTCTAATGTATTTAGGAACCTTAAAATGGAAGTTTATGCTCATTTTTGCCTTATTCTGACATGTTAAGTAAATCGTAAATTCCAAATAACTTACGAATTTTTTAAATTGGAAAAATTATAGTCTATCATATTCATGCCAGTATCCTAAATAATATTTCGAATGTGGTTTGACATCTTTACGATGAAAATGTCCTTCAAGATTGACGTCTATGTGAAATTTTGCTCGATTCTGAAATGTTAAGAAATTCGTAAATTTCCAATAACTTACGAAGTTTTTATATTGGAAAATTCATAGTCATTAACATTCATGTCAGTAACCTAAATATTATTTCAAAAGTAGTCTGACATCTTTACGATGAAAATATCGCTAAAAATTGACGTTTATGTGAAATTTTGCCCTATACTGCCATGTTAAGAAATTCGTAAATTTCCAATAACTTGCGAAATTTTCAAAGTATCATATTTATAGTTACTGATGTTCATTCCGGCACCAAAACTGATATTTTAAAACTGGTCTGACATTTTTACAGTAAAAAGTTTCCATTTAATGCACGTTTAAGTAACTTTTTGTCCTATTCTCCCATGTTAAGAAAATCGTAAATTTCTAACAACTTGCGAAGTTTTTTAATTCGAATATTCCAAATAAATAGAGTTCTTGCCAGTGTCTACAGTAATATTTTAAAACTGGTCTGACCTCTCTGCGATCATTTGTTCGTGAGATATCGTGTAAACAGACTAACAAACTAACGGACTAACACACTGACACACTAACGGACTGACCCACTGACCCACTGACACACTAACAGACACCCTACAGATAGACACCATACAAATTTTGTCATTTTCGGATTCCTCACACTTGGAAACGTATAAAAAAGTCAAAAAACCGAGGTCGAAATTTTTCACGATTACCTAAGTTCCCCATACCTATAGTATGATGGGGAATTAAATTTGGAAGTGGTTGTGATATGAATTAAACTGATTAAATCATTCTTCTGATACTTTTAAATAAATATTTATTTTTGATTAACTCTGTTTACTCTTTTTTTCCTATTTAGATATATTAGAGAGGAGAAATTAATGTTGCGTAAGGAATAATTGTTTCTTTATGGACAAGCAAAATAAGAACAATCAGCAGCTCAACATGAAAAAAAAAAAAAAAAAAAAAAAAAAAAAAAGTGGGAAAAATCTGGAAAATCAACATATGCTGGTCTAAATTTGCATAAAAAATAATTACACTTAAAACCGGTAACTGTAGGGCTTGGGGATCTAGAATGGATCGATAGAACTATCTTTTAACCGAATTCATATTCTAAATCTCTCATCCGTGAATCTGACAATCTCAGTTAAATCAATTAAGGTTGAGATTGGGAGAGTTTTATATCGCATTTGAGATACGCAATGCGCAATTGGCGGAGCACTGGGATACTTTCCTAGGAATGGTCCGTGGGGTTGCCATCAGAATTTTGATTTTCAGCGGAGGGAATGTCTCCTATCCTTTTGGTAATCCGAAAATGTATTAGTTTAAGAAATATGGAGAACATTACCACTGATTTTACGTGCACAACCCACATCTACTAGATACTAGAATAGACCCCGGACTAGTAGCCTTTTTGTTTCCGAGCATCACATTCCCACCATTTCACCAATTCATTCGCCAAACTTTTTTTTTTTTTTTTTTTTTTTTTTTTTTAACCACCAAACCGACATTCCACTTCCACCAAAGCAAGTTTCCTCCACTTTTGTTATCCTTGTTTTATATTTCAATTTGAGATAAATTAAACACAAATCACAACCTACATTAGCTGAAAAGAAAAGCAAGTAATCTAATCCTTGTTATCGACTGAAAGCTGTTCTATTTGACTTTTCTTTGGAGTTTTGGTGGTAAGAGGAACAAACCATTTAAAACATGCAAAATTTTAAGAACCAGTTGCTAAGAAAGCGATTATCGCCAAATGAAGGCTCAAAAACCGCAGTGATGTTTTCTCCATAGTCAGTATATGGAATCCGTACTCTACTTCAATTACTACTCAATAACAAGCCACCACTGATGTACACAACCGTCTTTGGCAGGCTCGAGTATCGAACCTGCAATTCTTTGATTGTGAGCTCGACACAATATGTAGCTGTTTACATTATTTTTGTTTATGATGCTCAGTACTACTAATTAGCAATTATACAGTGCAACCACGTTTCCTACGCCTAGAAGTGAGGACGAGTCCAAAATCTTTGAGGGGTGAAAAGTTGACCGACAGGTTGGAATTTATAGTAAACATCCAATCATTCGGTTCGCGGTGTTCCCTTATCGCTTATTTTCTCTCAACGAAAAAATTATCTCCCCTATTTTAACAGTGGACTCGTTCAGTCAGCATTTGCGCAAAGGCTTCCATGGTCGCAAGAAACGTAGTTAAAGATTAGTTCTAAGGTTGTTGTCGACAAATGTTGCTGTTATTGTTTTAACTTCGGACACCTCAACACTGGCTTATTGTTTTTATATTTCTAATGAGTTTTATCAATCGTAATTTGCCCTAAATAAATTAGTGCTATAATTAGGTCAAATGAAGTTGTTTACTGGCATTCAACAATTTCCATATGTGTTATGCACTTTGAACTTTGAATGAACCTAATTGCTTTGAGATGCTAGACAATTCAAATTTCCAAATAATTCAGGAGCCTGATCAAAGTCATAGTAAGCAAAACTATTCGCTTACGATCTCAAAGAAGCTATTTCCTTATCGCCATAATGCAAATCTACTCCCATAAATAAAAAGACTAAAAATTTACTTTTAATGGACGGTAAATAAATATTAAGTATTTAAAAGGTTTTTTTTTTTTTTTTTAGGACGGAGGACTATTAGCCTCAATCTACGGACAAAACTTTGTCGCCAGTTTTACTATGGTTGGACATTTATTGAAATCGAAAACTTATCGAAAATATAATTAAATTATTCGAAAGCGATGTTATAATTGGAAAATAAATAAATAAATAAAACCCACCGAGATTTAAATTTTTAAAATTAAGGATTTCTTGAGCAACGAGATAAATAAAGTAGAGTGATAAATGGTAACCCTGACATGGTCCAACATCAGTCATATGACATGAATCATCAGTACAGCGTCTAGAATAAACAGTGTGGCAATCGCCTATAACTGTGATGTTAAAATGATGCTACAAAAATTAAGCTTACCCAGATGTCCCTGTGATCGAAGCTATTGCTCAAATCGAAGACCTGATTGGCTTTTCCCAGTTTCGTCAGTTTAATCACGTGATCTAAGCATATAATTAACCAATAGGGAGTCTCAGTTTTGTTGTCGTGACACTAGCTTCGATTACAATGACATCTGGTGACAGGATTAATTTTTTTAGTACAATTTTATTCGCCGCTTTCCACACTGTTTATTCTAGACGCTGTACCATCAGCGCGTTGGTTCCCTCGGTAACAGCTTATATTAAATAAATTTCAATGGCAACGGTTTGGAGATTGTGTTTGGTGAAAATCATAACCGCCAATGTTTTTCTTTACTTTTGCTATGTAGCTTTATATATATATATATATATATATATATATATATATATATATATATATATATATATATATATATATTAAGATCACTAGAAAACATTTTGCATGAATTTTAACACCCTTTGAAAAACAGCTTTAACTTTATCATTATTTTGCTTCAAAAATGCATAATTTTTAACCGTCTTTGTTTGTAAAGAAAAAATTTAAAGTGCATATCACACCGTTTAAGCTCATTGTAGTAGGATAGTATTCGGCTTTTTATTTTTCTTTGTAAAATGTATACACGTTATTAATCTACAATAACATGCGATAATAAAATGAAATAATTTTATAATTTATTGCAAAAAATATTTGAAAAATGTTTTGTTGTAGAATGCAAAGTAATGATTTAGAAATACTTAATTTGGAGTGTAAATATGTAGACTGAAAAACTCATGTACATCTTGCAAAAAAGTGAAAATTTTTATTTTCCTTTTAGAGGTAAAATATTCATAAAGCTATAATATTTAGAAATATTTTTAAATATTTTGAATTAAGTTATTCGAGCTACAAACAGAATTTTCAGCCTGAGAATATAGAGAGCCCCTAGGCCGAAGCTCAATTTATCCGTAGGTAAATTGAGGTCTAACTAAGCATCAAATGATAAAAAAAAAAAAAAAAATCTTATTGATCTTTTTCAAATAAATCTTTTTACTTTCTACTCATAATGTAAGTAGAGGATGCATTTTATGAAAAAGTTGTTCTTCGACCTAATATGCGACAATTTTTCGATCGTTATTTTAGGCTTTTTATTTCCTAAGAAAATGTGTAAATGTCACTTTGAATAAAGCTCAAACATGATAACTGAGTACAACTTTTAAAAAACTTACTCATGAATTTGTTTCTGAACCATTTTTAAATGTTTTTAAACTTTAAGCATATAATGGTTTTCCTTTATTGTATTAGCTTTTAAACAACTGCTAGATGAACGATAAATTTTAATAAACTCGTTAATTCCGTAGTCGGATAACAATATAGGTTTTCTAGAATATTCAATAATTTTCATAGAATTTTTCAGCATATGTTATTTATAATGCAGATATCATCAAAGCAGTAGGCTCAGTTAATGCCAAATTTTGCTTGCATGTTTTAGATCATTGAAAAAAAAAGTGTGGGTGGGAGGGGGAGAGAAACGCCGGAGATTTTAGTTTAATATACACATGTTCTATTGAAATGTGACTTACAGATAATAAATACAATTTTCGTAAATATCTTATAGAGTTAAAAAAAAAAAAAAAAAAAATCCTTTTATATAAAAATTAAGTAGAATTTTTCATTTACACTATCTCTATTGAGTAAAAAGATTATCAGTTTCTTTTTTACAGATTACTATACCATTTCATTGAGTCAAAAAGTAAAAAAATTACGATATTACTCAAATTCAGTGAAATACGTCAAATCGTAGAAGAACATCATTGTTTTATGTACAAAAAACTCTAAAATTACTAAACTTAGACTCTGAGATTAAGGTTTAAACAAAGAAAGTAATATATAAAACAACATATAGAATTTTATCTACATTTTCTTTAGAACTTTTAATTTAATCAAGTTTCTCATGTAGAAAAATAACTAAAAATATTACTTTTTTGAAAATGCAATTAAAGATTTTGCTTTATAAAAACATGGCTACAAGATATGTATATATCACAGTTTTAAATTATACGCGCTTGCGTAATACACCTTCATAAATTGCCCAATTCAATAATTACATTTTTAACTTTTTTTTTTTTTCCGAAACATTTTAATAGAGTCCTGGAAGGGCCGTTCCCAATTCAACATAAATTTTCAAATAATTCATGAAAATATTTTATTCCATTGATACACCTAAAAGTTTGAAAATATGTAACAATCCAAAATAATCTTATTGTGGAATAAAAGTGCTATCTATAATAATTAAGTCCGTTACACAACAATTATTTCTTTAGAAAAATTAACCATAGCACATAATTCAAACTTTCATTGTGATTTTGTGTCATCTACCAGTGCAAGAATATTTTAAGAATGATTAATCTAAAATGCTCATATAAGTTTCTTTTTTATTTTTTTTTTATATAGTGTAACCAATCTTGTTACTCTTCCGTCTAAAAATCCAGTAGCATTTAAGGGCCCGTTTCACTCACAGCCTCCGGAAGCCGTGTCTAATGTTATTCTATGGTAAATTTTTCTTTACAAATAACTTATTAACTAATACATATTTTTAAATTCTGTTTTCACATTCTGAATATTCCCAGCTGTTAAATTGACGGACCTTTTTTAAAAAATTATTTTTTTAATTTTTTATATTTTATTTTGAAGCTGCAAAATACGAATTTTCAATATGTGAATTTTTTTCATTTTGCAATTTCAAAAAAAAAAAAAAAATATATATATATATATATATATATATACTAAAAATTTAAAAAAAAATACATTTTTAAAAAAGGTCGTCAATTTAACAGTTGGGAATTTTCTGAATGTGAAAACAGAATTCAAAAATATGTATTAGTTAATAAGTTATTTGTAAAGAAAATTTCCCCATAGAATAACATTGACTCGGGCTTCCGGCGGCGGTAAGTGAAGAGGGCCGTTAAGCGTTAAGTCAGGCGTTGAGAGGTTAGGCTTCAAATTACGAATCAGAAGATAGTATTTCCGAAATCCGTCGAAACAAATGACCTAAAAATTGCTTTTATTAATTACTTTCGGGGTGTTCTATTAAAGAAAGTTCGTTAGTCTTAAATAAATTACTGATGTAACATTCAATTCCGAGTTGAACCTACCATTCTCTGTGTTCTTTCACCTATAGTGATTCACTTACAAACAGTTAGTTAAGTATCCACTCACCTAATCTACGTGACAATATTTATTGAAAAATCTTGAAGTGTATATGATTTAGCAAAATTCTGGAGTCCAGCAGGTATAATACTCGCTGATATTTGCACCAGCTCATTTGTCCAGAAGGACACAGTTCATGTACCTGTCAATTTGTACACTATAAAAAAAAAAAGGAAAAGGAAAATGCTGCTGTAACTGCGAACTGCATATATATTTTTTAATTAGATCCTTTTAAATAGGGATTTTATATTCTGAAAATATTACTTCAGCTTTAATTAATTAGTTATAACATCAACTTTGATAATAATTGTACAAAAAGAGTAAATATTATTAGAAACATTAAACATCCCTTATAAAATAAAATAAAAGGTAGATATTCGAATTGTTCGCGAAAAATGGCTATTTCAACGTAAATAAAACGTTAAATGATTTATCAAAGATTTTAAAAGAGTTATTAGTTAATCTGCATTTAAACTGCATTTAACAATGTGTTCAAATTACAATTTTTTCCCTCATGCCAAGTGTATTTTAAATATGATTTATGTATAATTTAGGCAAAATTGAACAAATTTTGATTTTTTTAAACTATAATATTTTTTTTTACCTTTACGTTTTTTGTGGAATCAGCAGTAGTTAGTGACGTTTAGGAGTGCCGCTAACTAAGGCTCCTATATATACGAACTGGCGCATCAGACATTTTGTTGCCTTAGGGTTGTCATATGTACCCAGCGCGTTTCATTGATAAATAAACGGCAGTCATTGCTTTTATCGATCTGTGTAACTTTAGAGTATTCCTTTTATTATATTTCATAGTTTTAGCTAAATAAAGTACGATATGAGTTTTGTTTAACGATAAAATGCTATAATCACCCAAGAAAAGAACATAAAATGTTCAGATTTCCATAAAAGAATTTGAGAAGAATAAAACAACATTACTTATATTTACTTATATTTTCCTTTGTATTTCTGGCGTGTGTTAATGTAAAAATACAGAAAAATGTGTCATTTTAATCATATTATTTATATTTATATTGATAAATCAATCTAGGAAGACCTTTTATTACTGTGTATTTGAGTTTTGGCGACATTTTGTATAAGAAACAGAAACAGCCCTAATAGCACATCTTATTTCCAATACATCCACAGGATATCCTAATAATGTAATGTGAAAAAAATGTGTTGTTAGGAATATTATTGTTGCTTTATTGCTTTTGTTGACCGATCGTAGCTTCAGATCAAGATTTCTTAAAATCACAAGAAAACGATAAGGACGCCAAGCGGGAATGTTGCCCTCTTCAGAGGCAAAAAATGGCAGCGATGCCGGCCTATATATTTTATTTAAGGGGCTCTACCGCAAACTAGTCACTAAAATCAGTCTATTAGCTTGAAAAGCTCTTTCATCTGATTGACCGTTGAAGTATTACTGACTCTACGTTGTTTCTTAAAATAAACGATTCAGTAAATACGATGAATAAAGATTCCATTCTATGTACTTTTTCTAGACGTTTGCATGCAAAAACTCTCAAACGTCATTCGCAAGCTGCTACTGGAAAACAGAAACATTCCAGAGTCAAGAATCAGCTTTGTATTTTAGGATTAAAGGCTGCGATAAATCAAATGAAGTTATCCCAGATTTGTACATCTTGTAACGTGTAAGAAGTCCTGGTGATTTTACCTAGGCTATTTCTGAAGACGGTAATAAATTCCGAGTTTTGTTGAAAATACCTACATTGCTAAAAATAACAATTTAACAATTTATTTTTTGAAAAATTGTGAATTTGGGTTAATTTTTAACTGCAACCAATATATTGATGGTAAATTTCAACATTTATTGATGCTTCCTACTAAAATGGTACTATTAAAATAATGAAACGTAGCGCACCAAATTTCTCAAAGCATTGGTTGCAGGTAAAGTTAAAAAATTTTCATGTGGAACTCAAGTTTTATTTTTAACAATGTATAGAAATTCTAATATTTAAAAATTGCAACCACTTTGGAATCCAAACAGTCGATACTGATAGCAATCGGCTAAATTTTGAAAGGTATCATCGGATAAAATTTATTTAGGAGGCCCAATACCAACGTAAATTTCCATTCCCAATATATCTATATTGCTTTGGTTTAATACTGTAATCGATAGAGTCAAAGAATGAGAAAATTTTTATTATACCTACAATAAACTGGCTTTTATGTTGAAAATCTTACTATGTTACGGAATGATAATTCATGTAGAATTACATTTGAATTAATAAATAAACATGCTCTTAAAAAAAAAAAAATTAAATTAAAAAAAAAAAAAAAAAAAGTAGAAATTAGAGCTATAATCAACTTACAATTATTAGATTGAGAATGACAAAATTATTAAAATAAGCTAGCTTACTCCCGCCACACTGTTTAACAAAAAAAAAAAATGGTGTAAATTTATGAAATATGTATATAGAATCTCTGTAAATGTACAATAATTCTTAATTAAAAGTAGATGATTGAGATAATTTCTTAATAACAGTTAAAAATAACTGTTTCTATTTTCGAAAACGAATTCTAAGTCACAAATGCACTAGGTTAATATTCTAAGTCACACGTATTTTTGCCAACAATTAATTAAATTAATTTTAACCATTAAAATGCATATATAAAATAGATTTTTTAACATCTCCATTTATTTTTCTCTGTAATTTTACATAAGACTTGAGATAAATGATCACCAGTAATTTTCTGTTGAAATTTTTAACAATGCACTGATTTCTAACAACCGTTAGGAATTTCCGTTCGCAAAAAAATCCAAAAATTTTGTAACAAAACATACAAAATTTTCATTTAAAGAATAATCATTCTTTTATGAGTATTTTTTTCTTTTAAAAAAATAATAATTCATTTTACCTGTTTCTTCAATTAAATAAAACATAATTTAAGTGTGACGTATATGTTGTACAAAAAATTCCATTTAAAATTAATTATACTAAATACTAAATATTATTTTCTTTTAATTAATTTCGGTGTGCTGATATAAATGCATGCATACAAAATTTTTAATTTAAGAAAAATAATTGTCACTTATTAAGACAAAAATAACTATAAGATAATTTTTTTTTTTATGTACCACGTTTCAAATTTTCTGTTAAATCATAGCTGTAGAACTATATTAGTACTTTATCAATGCGTATAAAATTTTTAAAGTGATAATGACGACAATTTTTGTGAGATGCATAATTTAACTTTTTACAATTTTTTAACGTTCACGTTTAATTAAATGTATTTATTTTTATGTCGAAATAAATTAACTCGTATTTTTTATATATTTGTTATTATTTTAACAAATTTTTGTTATTAAAAATTTAGTTTAATTATTTTTTGGAAAAAACTAAATTATAGCTAATATTTTAATGGCTATTTTTGAAGCTATTAGGAGGTTATTATTTTCATATTTTAATTAATTAAAAGAAAACTTATCAAAATTCGAAAATCGGGCTTCGAAGTATTGTGTTGTCATCGGGTTCTGAGCTCTTCTGAAAGTTTCAAATGTCTAGCTAGTAGGGAAGTTAGTTGAAAATCGATTGCAAGATTTGTACTGGACAAACAAACGAACAAACAAACAAACAAGAATCGAAGTTAATAAAATCATGGTAATGTAGCGTGACAGACATGGCAAAAAATAAACATGATTTCGATGTTTCATTTTTACCATTCAATTATTCGAAATTGAAACACATTTGTAATGAAAAAATTTTAATTTACACATACATGACTTTGATCTGTTATGTAATTTTTAAAAAAAAATTCTAAAATTTAAATAAATAAATATATAAAAATTATTTAATTGTGTGACAGGCATGACAAATGTAAAAATTTAGAAATATGTTTTGCTTACCAGTTTTTAAATTTAAATATTACTTTTTAAAAAAGTCATAAAAAATTTTCGTATGTATATTATATTATGTTATTTGATACGTTTCATATCATTTCTATTATGAAAAGTTAAAAATAAAAGAGTTGGCTGAAAAGTAAAAAATTGACTTTTTACTCACATTTACGTGAAATTGATGATTTAAGTATTTCATTTGCTCTTCAGTCACATATAAATATATTAGTTACACTATTCTACCAAATATGATTGTTGTGTAAATTTTTCAAAAATTTCGTGTAAAACTCAGTTGTCAGTCAGATTCAATGTGGAAATAGTCAAACGTAAATTTAAATCTTAAATTTTTAGCTTTTAATTTTAGTAATAATTAATTGAATTCATTACTTTTAAAAACATATAATTTTATCTTTCCCATATTTTCTTACTTGTTAAATTCTTTTAATTTCTTTCGCATGCAAGTACCGTTCCATTTTAGCTGTATGATCTTCTTGAGAACAGTTTGAAATTCCACATGGGCTCAATTTACATTTTAATAATTTGAGTAACTAAACCCAATAATAATCCATGATTTTCATAAATATGTTTTTCTATAAACCAAAAATACGTCTCTCTCTTATTTCTAAAGACCTGAAATTTTAGAATAAGTATCTGAAGATCAAACTAAATTAATTACCAAATTAATTAAAAATTTCAGGCTAAATCTTTTGATTATCAAATTTCAGGCTAATTAGCAGAAAATTCGAAATATTATCCGAAATTTCAATACCGGGTCTTGATGGACCAGCAGGGCGACAATTTTTAGCCGGCAGGAGTAAAAATAAAACTTTTGGCTTGCGCTCGGATCCAAATAAAATCAAAAACTGAGCCTGGTTTCAAAGTCAAGTTCCAAAGATTTCAAGCCTGGCTTTGGCAAACTTTTCAGTTGTTAGAGCATATCACGAATAATGTTTGTTTTCATAATAATTTACTGTGCAACTTTTTAAATGAACAGATATAATACTGACTGCATTTCACAATATGCAATGTTTTATAAAATACATAATATAGTGTAGAATACAAATATCTATTGCAAGATTTTTAATATTGCTTCAGCATACATTTACTTGCATTTGTAGTAAATTGTGATAAAATTATGGTACCTATAATTTTTTATAGATGCAGAATGTGTTCCTAAAATACTAAAGTGCTTAACAATATTTTTATTTTATCCATTCCAATTACGTTTGTGAGCAAACTTTAAAAAAATATGCAAAAAAGTACAGAATTAAAAATAATAAAATGATAGAAATAATAAAACGTTTTTAATCAATTTTTTCGAACGAATATTGTGAATGATGAGGATATCAGCGTGATTTTTTCAAGCTTAAAATGTCTTGAATCGTTTACATCATACATTCAAGTACTTGAACGAAACATCTGCTAATTAATTATTCAAATCTAAACGTTGGAAATTTTCTTTTAAATAAATGATATTAGACAAACTAGTCTTATTGCGAACCGAGTGCATAATTAAGCTAATCCAAGAGAAATTTTTCCGTATTTAATTTAAACATATTTTAAATAAATTCAAAATTGATTACAAGATAATTCATTCTCCTAATAGATAGTTTGAAATTATCTATGAAATTAATGCATATGTGTAATTTAAAAGATTAAAAAAAAAAAAATCTCATTTAATATTTTTAAACTTTGTGGATGTGTTTTTACAGTAGAAGTTTCTAGCTATTAATTTTATCAGTACAGCTCTATACACGAACAAAATTAAAATTATTGGTTAGTAAATATTTAACAAATGTAATTATGAATGGTTTTGCAAATAATAATAAGGAAAGAGGACTTTACATTTTCAATGGAAATTTGTAGTGGTCCATAAAGACCACCTGGGTTTTGATTTACTGGTCCACAATTATAAAAAGTTAGACAAATGTATAAAAGTAAAACATTTATCATGTAAATTTTCATTTCTTACATAAATGCTTGTATGCTATAAAAAAAAAAAAAAAAAAAAATCAAGTTCTTGCAAAAGTAGAATAGTTTTACTCCAGTAATTAATTCAAAATGTAAATTTTAGTGAAATGAACTGAAAAACTAATCTTCAAAGATGCAGAGAGTCAGCAAACACTTTAAACTGTAAAAATACATAACAACTGTTTCAAGTCCAAATAAATATTTAAGTCACTTCATCAGGGAGATTAGGCACGAGTGCAGCTGTAAGAAATAACTCAATACATCTGACTTGAATTACTACGTATACAGAAACTTGAAGTCGATTACAGTGCTATTAACAATATTTATCGAGCAAACAACCGAAAGGTGCAATTACAATTCTATTTTAAATACATGTTTTTCGATTTGTAAAAGGATCGATTCTATCGACATTTTGTATTCAGGAAAATTATAAATTTATTATAATTATTATTACTCTTTTTTTTCTAAATCTGCAACGAGAGAAAGAATAAAGTAAATTTATAAATATATTTTTAGACGCCAAATTTGTCGTCCATATCTATATGATATTCCCGATATTTATCATTTAATTGGTGAGAATTGTCGCCATGTCGCCATACTTGCTCCAGTGATAATAATGATAATGTATATCACAAAATCTAAACAATGGAAAACTAACATTGTATAACTTATATTTTACATTGCAACTTTTTTTTTTTTTTTTTTTTTCAGGAATTAATTTACATTATGCATAATTGATTTTATATGTTCGCTAAACGTCTAATATTACAATATAAATCATATATAATTAACATAACTCATTTACTCGTCAAAGAGCTTTTTGATTCGATTTTAAGCACAGTTGGCTGTTGTTGTGGAACTCTGAAACACACGGCCTTGATTTCCTCTTGCGCTGACATCCTTATCGTTTGCGTCACAACGACCCAAATGCGATTACTCGTAATCTTGTGAAATGCACTTCAACCAGCTTACTTAGGGTGACCGAGGCATCGGTATTTCCCTTCATGTAGATGAAAAATACGGAAGAATTGGTGTGTTTGAACAACCGTTAAGAACTCGGTTAATCTTTCAAGAGAGGGGAAAATACAGTTTCAATTGCTTCTTTTTCATGGCAACAGCTTTTTAAAATCTGAAAAATAAATATATTTTTTTTTCATTCAAACACAAAATTTAATTCAATACATTTGGAGAAAAAAAAGGTTTGAAAGTAAAACTAAGATGTAAATCCTATGTTTAAGCAAAATTATTTAAGAAATTTTTGCAATAGTCGAGAAATAATGTATGCATATACATGTAAATAAATATCGGGAGCAAACATTCAAACCGTGTTTTCTCCAAAAAAAAAAAAAAAAAAAAAAAAATGCAGCTAGTGATTTTTCTTTGAATTTAACACTTTCTCGACCGCATGTTTTTGTCTTTTTCACAGTAATGTCCGCCTGTGAGCGTTATTTCCCCCGGTTACAGTATTTCAGAACAAAATTTTTTGTATTCCCATTTATATTACAAATGGATATAAATTATAGTTACACTCATTTTAATCAAAGTATAGATATCCATAGTATATTGATAGTATAAATGTTAATATTGAGTATATTTTTAAGAAATAAATAACATACAAATTACTAAAGAAACGCCCACAAGTGGAGTTAGACATTTTCAAATGACGTGAATCTACATCAGCAATCGCGAAAGTGTTAATATAAAAATAGTATGTCTACATATCTTCTTAGATATGTCTTTATATTTTCCTAGTATCTAGTAATACATTTAAACAAACGATAATTAGGTTTTAAGTTTAGTTATTTTGTAATTTATTAGTTTTTGTGTTATCTGAAAAATTTTGTCCGAAGGAGAAAACCCGGTTTGAATGTTTGCTTCTTTAATATAATCGCTCTTTTTTAAGCGCAACTCTTTTGCGTCTTTTAAGTATTACATGATAAAGTAAAATGTTAAGTACAATGTACAGTGTAAGTTTTCCTTTATTTTTACTAAGATGAATTACAAAACATATAAAGCAAATAAACAAAGTAATAATAATAATATAGGTGAATATAGAATATACAATCTGAAAGCATTTTATTTAGTAAATCAAAAATTACGATAGGAAAAACGTGTTTTCTGAAATTGATGGTAAATAATTGGTAATCATAAGAAAATACAGTATTTGTGTAAGAAAATTATCGTAGATTGATATGGACAGAATTATAAAAATACACATATGTGCGAAGGATGTGGAATGTCTGAATTTTTATCTTTTTTCTTTTCTTTTACGTTCTTATAAATTATCTAAGTTCTATTATGCAAAATATCTGCAAATTTTAAATAAACTGAAAATAAAATTCAAATTACACATTGTCTTTTATAGAATTTATATACCTTTGCATGAAGAAAGGAAGAAAATTGGAAAAACCACATATTCTGCATGGATTATGATCTGATTTCATCGTTACTGAATGAATTTTTTTGTGTGCCCTTTGTAAATGAAAAATAAATAACCTTTAAAGCATTTTCCTTAATCCTGTAAAAGGTCAAATAAATATGTTTGCAACAAAAACACTAAAATATTCTTCGACCACATTTCATGAAACGATGGAAGCCTCTGTGCAAGCGCTAATTCTTTTATAGAATTTATATACCTTTGCATGAAGAAAGAAAGAAAATTGGTAAAACCATACATTCTGCATGGATTGTGGTCTGATTTCATCGTTACTGAATGAATTTTTTTGTGTGCCCTTTGTAAAAGAATAATAAATAACCTTTAAAGCATTTGTCTTAATCCTGTAAAAGGTCAAATAAATATGTTTGCAACAAAAAGACTAAAATATTCTTCGACCACATTTCATGAAACCATGGAAGCCTCTGTGCAAGCGCTAATTCTTTTATAGAATTTATATACCTTTGCATGAAGAAAGAAAGAAAATTGGTAAAACCATACATTCTGCATGGATTGTGGTCTGATTTCATCGTTACTGAATGAATTTTTTTGTGTGCCCTTTGTAAAAGAATAATAAATAACCTTTAAAGCATTTGCCTTAATCCTGTAAAAGGTCAAATAAATATGTTTGCAACAAAAAGACTAAAATATTCTTCGACCACATTTCATGAAACCATGTAAGCCTCTGCGCAAGCGCTAATTCAACGAGTCCACTCTTAAAATAGGGGTGACAGTCATCCGGCTCATAGAAAATGAATGATAACAGAGCGCGAATTGTAAAAGAATAATAAATAACCTTTAAAGCATTTGCCTTAATCCTGTAAAAAGTCAAATAAATATGTTTGCAACAAAAAGACTAAAATATTCTTCGACCACATTTCATGAAACCATGTAAGCCTCTGCGCAAGCGCTAATTCAACGAGTCCACTCTTAAAATAGGGGTGACAGTCATCCGGCTCATAGAAAATGAATGATAACAGAGCGCGAATTGTAAAAGAATAATAAATAACCTTTAAAGCATTTGCCTTAATCCTGTAAAAAGTCAAATAAATATGTTTGCAACAAAAAGACTAAAATATTCTTCGACCACATTTCATGAAACCATGTAAGCCTCTGCGCAAGCGCTAATTCAACGAGTCCACTCTTAAAATAGGGGTGACAGTCTTCCGGCTCATAGAAAATGAATGATAACAGAGCGCGAATTATTGGATGTTTTCCAATTCACAACCTGCTGGCCAAGCTGGCATCCCTCCAACATTTTGGACACGTTGTCGCTGGTAGTTTTAGGAAACGTGGCTGCACTGTAATGCTTTCATTGATTTCTATAGAAGTTTTCAATAAGTGAAAGATTGAAATAAGTATCACTGAATTATTAAACTAAAAAAACTGCATCCTAATTAAAATACATTTTAAACATCTTTGTCCAAAGTTAGTGACGTATCTCGACTTCTCCGTAACCTTGTTCAAAAGCAAAATTTACAATCGGCAGCAAAATTATTGAAGCACACATCCATATTATTATTATTATTATTATTATTACTATTACTATTTTAGTTTGATAGCTAATTTTTATCATCAACTTACCTCTTTATAAACAGTGTAAAGACTTGGATCATGATTCGATAAATATTTACTTAACAAAACAGTATTGCACTGTAAAAAAAAAAAAAAAAAAAAAAAAAAAAAGTACAGGAAAAATCTGGCAGCTGGGGTGCCAGTATTTCTCCGTCGAATATACAGGACAAAACTGTACTTTTAACAAAATACCTGTTGGATTTACAGGATTCCTGTGTAAAATATATGTCAGTGATACAATTTTATGGTTTTAAACTGTATATTTGACGGAAAAATACTGGCACACCAGATGCCAGATTTTTCCTGTACTTTTAACGTTTTTTTTATTATTATTTATTTAAATACGAATTATTGCTAACGTTTCAACAATTTTGCTTCCGACTGTGTAATAGTTAAATTTGCAAAAAAGCCACATTCGTTTTTAAACTGTTTGTAATGCACCTATAAAAGTTGTTTATTGTATTATGTATTTGATGTTATATAACTTAGTCAAAAATGCGTTTGAACTCGTCTTTACAAAAGAAAACACAACACTAGTGAATGTATAGGCCAGCAGTAGCACATATTGAAGAAGGAAATTTTGTATTAAACAAGTTCACTTGTAACCATAGATATAGTAATAAGACATAGATTGATCATTGAGAAGGGAAAAGTGATACCTTTTTTAATCGGAAAAAGACGGCCATTTTACTCTCTTGTGGATGTATTTCCCCCAGTGAATATACACGGAAATACACATAATTAATTTAGCAAATAAAATTTATGCACTAAAAGAGAATGAAAAACTCCAGATACCCCCTTTTCTTTCTTTCTTTCTTTTCGTTTTCCTTTCCTTTTATTATTATTATTTTTTTTTTTTTACTATACTCTAGTATACTCATGTCTGCAGAAAACTGTCTTTCTTTCGGCATTTATTATTATTATACTTCTTTGAGATAAAAATCGTCTGCATTCATCATGAAAAATAATTTTAATAAATTATAATTTAATAAATTATTTGTATTGCGTAAATTTGTATAGGATTATATATGGAAGTCTTGTGGTGGCCACAACATACTAGTTGTATATTAAAACTTCCGCGGCTGCTAGCTACATTAAAAGGAATTTTGAGAATTCCATATTACATACTAATATAAACTATTAAAAAATATTAAAATTTAAAAAAAGTATTCCATTAAATATAAAAACAGTAATTATCTCATAATAATAACAAAGCAACTGATTATAAAAATTATATTTTTCATAAATTACTTGAATATAACTTATTTATGGAACACACCCCATTTCTTTTCATGTATCTATTAGAACACTTAAAAGCCGCGCAATATTTCGACATTTTCAAAATTCATTACCATTCTATTCTATTACTGTTTTCGAGTTTTAACTCTCTAATGGCTGAAGCCAAAAAACTTTTTCGGCATCAAAAATCTTTGCTCGTTAACATGGGGATGATAGATCTATATAAATTTCTATATCTATGCTTGCAACGCGCACTATAAAAATTATCTCATTTTCTTAAAAACTGTTTTAAAAATAAATATTAAACCCCTAATTTTATCAATGTAGTGTTTTAACCCCTGTTCGAATACTTAATTTTATCATTATATTTTATATCTTACATATGAAGAAGAAATAGAAAAAGTTAATTCGAACAGCGAAGAAAATTCATTACCTATAAATCCTTCATAAATGTTAAATAATTTGTTATTAAATACATAGCATTTTGATGTTTGTTTTTGAACAGTATGAAAACATAATATATATTTTTAGAATTACCTTAGTCTTAATGTCCTAAGTATATGTTATTTCAGTATTCTCAACAATGAATAAGTAATTAATTTATATTTTAAAAATGAAACATAAATAACGTTCATAATAAAAATATAGTGTCGTTTATTATATATATATATATATATATATATATATATATATATATACTATTTGCAATAATGAAGAAGATTTAAAATATGCTCTTGAAGACTTAAAAAATACCTTGCAAATTAACTGCTACCCGTCACAATTTTTAACTGTGACTTTTCAGAGTTTTCCTACCTCGGTCTGTTCTACTTCCTCATTCAAGGGCGATATTGAAGTACCGACGAGTAGCCCCGTCGGCCGAAGATAGTTTGTGTTCCATATGAAGGGTTGTATTTTTATTTCATTTTATACTTTCCTGTTTACCTTCAGTAATTCTCTTTTGTATTGTATTTTTTTAAATGAATTGATGTAATTTTGTAACTTTTACAATTTGATAATTTTATAAAATATTTTTAGTAGTTTTATACATTATATGTATGTTTGATTTCTCTTCAGTTATTGGTGGTTTTCTGTTTGGTGAGAAGTTGGGGGCTAAGGATAGTTATTAGCTTATAGCTACTGTCCTTTCATAAACTTCTCGTTCACCCCTACACTGAGGGGCCTCCCTGATGAAGATCTCAGTGTTTTTTGGGGTATAATTTCATTCATTTGTTTATATATTTCTACATTTAATTTCATTCATTCGTTTATATATTTCTGCATTTATATATTACTACATCTAAGTTTTGCATTTCCTTTCGCTGCAATCTTGCGCATTGGTTTGTAATTCTCTTATTGGTTTTTCTATTCTGTAAAACTTATATAATTATAAATTTTCCTGTCAATTCTTTGCTATATATATATATATATATATATATATATATATATCGAAGGAATTACTCAATTTTCTTGTTAATTTGTTTTATAGGTTCTAGGAGAGTAAAATGGATACAAATAGCACTGTTTTGCCTTTCATCACTTATTTTCACTTGAAAAGGATTAAGTATGTGTAGCAATTTTGGGCGCATTTATGTAATGGACTTATTTTTATCACGATTAAAAAAAATTATTGATATTTTTTAAGTTTTAAATAACTGAACTTTAATCCGTTTTATACCTATTGTCCTTCAGGAATGGGGTAAAATGGGTAGTGATTAAAAAAAAAGGATTGTCATTATCCGAAAACAATTAAAAATTATTTTATTTTGAAGCACAAGAATTTGAGTTGCAAAAATTACAATTTAGATCAGAAAGGCATAATAACCACGGTTATTATGCCGCAGTACCTTTACAATTTAATATGAGACCTCTTAATTAAATCTATGACATAATTTTATAGCAAAACATGATTCACCAATAGTTGACAGTTTTACATATTTCATAGTGAAGTTATTCATTCCCAGTTCTTGTCAATAATTTGATCATTTACTTTTTCACTGAACTTCCTATTCTAACACTACGCAATTCCCTGGCAATATTTCAGGTAGATTCAAATTGATCATTGAATTAGAGGCAGCTTTCACCGGAATTCAGGTTTAAAAAAATCTATTTTTTTATCTCATGATTTATCTTTATTCCTATTTGAAGAACATTTTTTTCCTTAGTGTAGGATGATATTTTTTGTTTTGAAGGCATTTTTCTGCAAGATCTTCAGTCATCAATTTTTCAGCTTTATATTGTACTTGTTTTCTTTTCTTGCATGACCTTTTTTTAATGATTTTTTTGTTTCTCACCATTATGATGATGATACTCTGTATGGCTTGATTTTCTATTACGCTTCTGATGAAAAATTCTATTACATTGTCTACAGTTTTCATTATGTTTTTCCCTGTTAGAATGAATCTGTCTTTAACAGATTCTTGTCTACATAAAGTGTTCTTTAGTAGTTCTGCAATCTGCTGAATTTCTGAACAATTAGTTATTATCATTCGTTTCCAGTTTCTGCTGTAAAATGCAACTTTTTCCGCTGAATAATTTTGCGATATTTTAAAGTTTTCAAATATTTTATAAAATCCACAAGAAAGGGTCACATTGTAATGTAAATGCGAGTATTAGTACATCGTAAAAAATACTATGAATGGTGCTTTAAAGTGAAACACTTTACTAACACAATTATTGTTTTTAAATTTATATCCAACTCACTGCCCAGTAATCAGGTGTTTAATGTGGGAGAACAGAAAGTGCTTTAAAGTCTAATATAGACATAATAAATAAGTCAAATTTAGTCTTTTTCTTTTAACAATATCGTAATTCCTGACGTATAATCCGCAGATAAGTTAGATCCGTTTTACACCAGAAATTTTAATCAACAAACTTGACTGTCCGAGGTATTGAAGGCAAAAGAAAAAAGAAAAAAAAAGAAAGAAGAAAAAAAGAAAAAGAAATAGGATAACACGGAGTTTTGTGGAGTTCTGTTGGAGTGCAGAAAGGTGTCTTTTTCAAGCAAAGACACCTTTTCAAGTCTTTGTCAAGAAAAGGTCACGTTGTAATGTAAATGCGAGTATTAGTACATCGTAAAAAATACTATGAATGGTGCTTTAAAGTGAAACACTTTACTAACACAATTATTGTTTTTAAATTTATATCCAACTCACTGCCCAGTAATCAGGTGTTTAATGTGGGAGAGCAGAAAGTGCTTTAAAGTCTAATATAGACATAATAAATAAGTCAAATTTAGTCTTTTTCTTTTAACAATATCGTAATTCCTGACATATAATCCGCAGATAAGTTAGATCCGTTTTACACCAGAAATTTTAATCAACAAACTTGACTGTCCGAGGTATTGAAGGCAAAAGAAAAAAGAAAAAAAAAGAAAGAAGAAAAAAAGAAAAAGAAATAGGATAACACGGATTTTGTGGAGTTCTGTTGGAGTGCAGAAAGGTGTCTTTTTCAAGGCAAACTCTTTTAGAAAGACTGAAAGCTGGCTGTGTGTGACTCCACAAAAACTACAAAAACTAGATTTTTTTTTTTTCAAGTGAAAACTTCTTTAGGCGCGTTGAGCACTTTTTGGGTGAACAAAATCATGGAACTCGCGTCATCGTCACCGAACACTTTCCATGAGCTATATGTATACTGTGTATATATGTACATAAATATACCTCCGTGCGTTATTAGTTTACATTATATATATACAAAGAATATATCTCTCTAAATATATATCCATATATGTAGTGCACGGCTGGCTACTGGCATCTGTCTCTTTCTAGTTCTATACTCTAGGTATGTATGTACTTTTTACACAGTATATGCATAGTTCACGAAGTACAAGTACGTGTTTTTATACAGACTGTTATATTCTTCTTTTTGCTTTCAATATAAATTTTCAAATAAAAAATAAAAAAAAGAAAATTATTTTAGTCATATTACAATATTTTTACCTAATATAAGGCTTAGTTCATTTAATTTGGGTATGTGACGTAGATGAGCGGCCGTCGTAAAAGAAAACATATTTTTGCTGATGGTTTTAGCTGAAAGATAAAAATTATTAAAAATGAATTTCGATTAAAAGGTCCAGGCTCGGAATTAACTCAGAGACATATTTTGTTCTCATGCCAGTTTATTGCAGCTATTCCAAATGAACGTGACCATAGTCAATTAACAGAGCATAATAAATTTTTAACGAAAAACATTCTGGAGTGGGGAAACATTACGGAGAATCAGGCCGGGCCCTCGGCCCGAATCGCTCTTGAGTCCTTTACATCTTACATAGTCAGTAAACAGTAAGAAAGTGTTAGCTCCTAAACTGAAGCAAAAGGAATGACAATTCCTTTGGCGTTGAATTATACGCCAAGTCCAAAGTTTGAGAAAGGGAATGGTTGCTTTACTTTATGAACATTCACATGTATATTTTTAAAAAGTGACGAGTACTTTATTGACCGTTGATAGAGAATGTTGGCATGATTTCGCCAAGATTTAGACCCATGGGAAAATAACTAACTAAGCACATATTTCTTTGATCGTTGATGTAAAATTGGTGACAAGAGGTTGTAGGAGTTACATTTCGATGGAAGATTAAAAGAGACCGAATTAATTATTTTCTGGTTTCCCAAAACAAAAGGATAGAAAAAAGTCAAAACATTATTATCTACAGAGCGAAAAGAATTTTCAGTACGTTAAGCTTGTTGAGTGAATACTGGGAACAGATCAAAGATTTTGTTTCAGTTACATTGATAAAGAGATGAAAGGGAAGATATAAAAATTAGAAAACGCATAATGTAAAATTTATTATTTATAGGTTAAAAACAGTTATTCCAGTATACTTTAAATAGTTGATTTAGATTAAAGAATTTAATTTATAATTTTATTTATTTAGAGAATTTACCTATCCTTTAAAGAGAAAAATATAATTTCTATAATATGTGATAATCTATATCACATATTTTCTCCCCCTTGCCACAAAAATTGCAACCATGCTCTTTCTAAATTAACAAATGTATAGGAATGTAATTAACACAAATAAACAATGAAATATAGTAAAATAACACACTAATATAATAAAATATAACACACTAAAATAATGAAATAAGCATATATGTAATTATACAAGTAACTGATTAATATGGATCTATGGTCACGTATAAACACAAATACAATTGAATAATAAGCAAGCAATGATTATAAAAAGCTATACTTAAAATGACATGTCAATAACAGTTAATTTTATTTGTTTCATAAAGTCCATTGCTTATCAGGTCAAGCATATACATTTTGTGAGCTCTCCTTTTTATTTATTTATGTATCTATAAGTGCACTTTTCAATAAAAGTCATGACAAAAATTTTATTACAGATGAGCCATCAGGTTGCTAAAAATGAATAAAAACCATAGCTTCATATTAGCTAGGTATATTTATGCTCATCACCATTTATTTATTCATTTATTTTTAAACTGCAGTATCAAATTTCATGTAATGTAAAACTTTACCTTATGTAAATATATAAACAGCAACCAATATATTTTTCATATTATGCTTAAGCAACAATTTCTAAAATTTACTTCAGAAAATTTTCAAGCAGTAATAAAAGACATATCCTTGATAAATGTGGAGAAAAATCTTTACTCCATTTTTTCTGACACAATAAGGATGTACTTTAACAATGATAGCAATTCAGTGTGCAAGTTGAATAGAAAATTACATAAATATACAGTGAATGTAATTTCATTTCCTTGAATATTATTAAATTTATATATTAATGTGTATTTTTGGGAAGTATACAACTTCGTTTTTTTTTTTTTTTTTTGAAGCAACATTTATTTATTCATTTGTAAAGACAGAAAATAATGTGTATGTTTGTGTATAATACCATAAAATTGAAATAAGTATACAAGTAAACTCCTGTGTGCATAAAATGTAATGCTTTTTTTTTTTTTTTTTTTTTTTGTAAGATGTAATAACTTATAGATATATTGTTTTGTTTTAATGTGTGTGTTTGTTTATGAAAAATGTAATATTAGTATATCATAAAATTCAAACAAAAATTGTGTAAAAAGAGTGTAAATGTGGTGTAATTGTATTTTGCAGATACAAGATTTATCATTCTTTATTGTTATTTGTGAATTCAGAACATATCTGTTTTTTTTTTTAATGCATTACTAATATTAAATCACATTGTGTATTCTGGAAATTAGTGTGAAAAGTAAATTCATGCACCAAATGCCATACATGCTACCACCCCACAAAAGAAAAATTGGCCAGATATTCAAATGCAAGGATAACAACATGCATGACAAAATTACCACATATGCATTGGAGCGCTCCACAACACAAATGTAGGGCATAAATCTACATTAAAATGAAAAAACATGATGAATTGCATTTTTTTTTTTTTTTTTATGTGAATATTAAATAATCTTAAGATGTAAAATTATCTTTTACATGTTTGACAAAATAAGAATGTGAATGTATGTGAATATATTGTTGGAACTAAAATATCATTTAGATATATAATTCAGACGAATATAAAGTAATGTGTATGTAAGAGAAAATATGTAGATATAGAATATTTGTAGCATTATTGAAAACAATGTTGCTAAGTGCATAAAATATCATTAAATACCTTCATTTAGTTATTCAATTAAAAATGTTTATAATATTTATTATATTCAATTTCAGTATGATCAATGTTTATTATAATCAGCTTCAAAATCAAAATTATTTTATGTATGATGTATGTATATGAAAGTGTGTCTGTATGTTTAAGAAAAACAAAGATTATCTCATATGCAAAAGTCAGAAGTAAATATTTTTTTACAGTTACTGAGCAAGGCAAATCAATCATGTAAATTTCTGATTGATCAAAAATTACCTTAACATAATTGTTAGGTTTTTTTTTTTTTTTTTTTTTTTTTTTTTTTTTGTACAATGTGTGAGAAAATACTTGTAAAATTGTGTGTAAATAAATGTGTGTACAGTGGAGAAGTCCTGCCCAAAGTAACTTATAAATATTACAATACTAAACAATGCTTCGAGAAATCTTAAGTTTTTTTTTTTTTTTTTTTTTTTTTTTTTTTTTTTTATATCAAAATATAAGAAATATATGTGTGAAAGGTATAAAATATTATAATGAGTTGTAGAGGACAATGTGAAAAGTATCATGTTTGTTATAGTAGAAATGCAAGTGTAAAAAGTCTCAGCAAATCATTAAAATACCATGTAGTAGCAAACAAACATTGACAAATACCAGAAAATATGATAAAATAACGTGAAGTATCTCATATATGTAAACACTGTAAATATGTTGATATGTAAATGTGCAGAAAAAAATTCTATTTTTTTTTTTTTTTTTTTTTTTTAATTATAATTATTATATAAATAATTGTGTTTGTAAGAATAATGTCTGTAACAACATGTGTGAAATGTAATGTCAATATCTAAAAATAATTAAGTAGATTTCAAATGTATAAGAAATAGATTACTACATTTCAGTGAGAATATTGATGTGTGAAGTAAGCAGCAATGTGTCATAAATTTAAAGAAATGCAAGACAAAATAATAATTAAAATATAACAATGAGTAATGTGTAAATAACTAAATATTTAAAAATATTTTTGGTTGTAGAAAAACAATAAAAACTGAAGTAATTCTCAAATGAGTGAAGTCAATACCTATATGTGTGTGTGCGTGTGTGAAATATGATTTTAAAAATTCTCTCATTTTCAAGAAATAGAGATAAGCAAACACTGTATATAAAGACTAACTGTTGATACTGCACAAAAATTGCTATCAACTAGAATGTGATCAAATATTACACATCTAAAGTAATTGTGTACGTATACATATAATGTATATAAATATTTTTCAGAGTAAACTGAGAAAAATCATTATTAAATATTCCTGTATACTCAAAAACATAATTTTAATTATTTAAACATTTTTAAATGTCATTGTAAAAGTATATAAAGTTTAGAAATTAACAAAAATATCAATCGAATGGATCAATGAAATTAAATTGTTTTAATTGCATAAAGTAAAATGTCAAAATAACTTATTAGCAAAAAATAGCATTGGTCATTAGTACACATATAAAAAGCATTTTCTTTCACAAATAAATGAAAACTTTATTTTAATTGTATTTCACTTATCTATTTTATCAATTTTATTTGTATATCAATAATTTTTTTTGTATGTGAAAGGAAAGTAAGCCATGTGAACCATATACAAAAAGATGTACTTGAAATTTGTTTATATTAAATAATTAATCTTTTATTATTATTATTTCTATTACCTGGAAGGCTTTAAAACATGTGATAAGTATCTTGCCCCAATCATGATGTTATACATGTTCTGCTAAATCTCAAGTCAGATAAGAAAAATGTGTAAACTCAGTTACATACTATGCGTGATTAATAGGTCGTGAATCTATTATCATAACATAGATTACTGAGAAAAATGTGTGAATGTGTATGTGTAGGAGAAAAAGAAAACTATTGGAAAATTTGTTATTTAACTGCGCCCCAAAAACAGTTAAAAAACATGAAGGTCTGGCTGAAAATAAAAGCGTATACGTAAAAACATGCATGTTACACTGCAAAACACTCATCAAAGCAAGAACAGATAGGTGTAAATTATTTATCTTAATAAATACTTCTGTAAGAAAATTATAGATATACATATTAAACAAATTATGACCTTCCACCTAATAATTTACTCAGTGCACCAACTATAAAAATGAAACCAAGATGTGTATATAGAAAATAAATAAATGTGTAGATAATTTAAAATGTATCAATTTTGAAGGAAGGATTATGTGTCTCATAAAAGAATGCAAGAATGAGTGACTATGACATCTATGACGGCAAATATCTTTGACAAGAGTGATTAATAACTATGACAATTCAAACATTCCCAAAAGACACATGCACCTACAGATTATTTAAAATATTTATTTATCTATTTTTAAACTATGGTTTACTGATACTTTTTATTTGAAATATGAAATATCTTGATATATATATATATATATTTTTTTTTTAACATGTTAAAAAATACCGATTTAAATAAAAGAATATGCAACATTTTAGAGCAATATTGTTATGTCAACTTGCACCCTTGAACATGCAAAAAATGGGCCCGCGAATAATGGCATGCAATGATGCAGCAAGCACAACAAAGATCCTTTGCGCATAGGACTTACAGCAAAAACGCTTACATATTCCTTTTTTTTTTTTTTTTTTTTTTTTTTTAAACAACTAATTGATTTCAAATATTATTGGGAAAAAATTCTGTGAACTTGTATTAAAAAATTCAGCACATAATTATATATTGGCTTGTTAAATTGAACATATGTGATATATATCACTATTCGTTGCTCTTCTTGAAACTAAAAGAATTGATTAAAAATCTCTCACATAAATTACCAACATACTAAAATGTAACAAACATTAAACACATATACGTAAGAAAAATATGAGATATTTTTACTTTTTATAATTTATGTAAAAACTATATATATATATATATTTATATATATTAATTATTATGTGTGTGCTGCAAAACAATAAACTAATATATTGAAGTAAACAAAAGCTGTGAAATGTGCCCTGAATTCAGCCACGTAATATATAGTCCTTCTTTTTAATACTGAAGGCTTAGTATTTAAAACTTAATGTAAAAATAAACTTCTTACACCTTATTAATTCTTAGCAGATGTAAAAATATTAATTACAACATATACAAAAAGTAATAAAGAAATTGAAAATAAAATATTAGAACTTACTATAGACATATCAATGCTGCTTTTATTTTTTATTTATTTATTTATTTATTTTTGTTACGAATATTTTAGTTAAATATGTAAGTAATATTATTTATTAAAATAGCAAAAAATATGCAAATTTATGCATTGTAAAAATTTAAAATTGAGAAATGTCTATACTATGGTATGAACACAGTAATAATTATAGAAAAATTGCAATTTTTTTTTTTTTTTTTTTTTATCAAAATGTTATTCTTAATTTAATTTTGAATAATGTTTTTATAGAAAAAAGTACTTACCTATTGACAATCCAAAACGATTTTATTTTATTTTTATTTTATTTTATTTTTATTTTTTTTTTTTTAATAAATGATTATCTAATTTCAGTTTATAGGCAGTCTATGTCTTGAGAAATTTAAAAGAAAAAAAATACGCTAAACGAAGTTAAAAAAAAAGGTAAAAGTAGGATGCAATCACTCTGACTGGAGACACACATTGTTAATCAGATTGCATATAAAATTTATTTTGTTTATTCATTGACTTCTTTTTATCATAAGTCTCATTTGTTTACTTTTTATTTGTAGCTTCAACAGAAGAAGAAATTTGGTATATAGTTGATAAATTGCATCATCACAACGCAAATGTGATATGATTATGATTTAATAGCGAGGATTTATGCTACATTGTCGTTCTACACTGTAAAAATCTTTAACTGTTTCTTAATATTTGTAACTACAACGTAAGCATAATTTCGTTAATCATAAAATTATTCGATCTGATGAAAAGAAAAAAAATTATTCAGGAGCATCAGAACTTTTTCTTGCGGTATAATGAAATGAGAACTAATTTGGAAGTTTTATTTCTCTTCTTTTTATAAGAGAAAGATGTAGAAAGGCTTGTCGCTGCAAGACTTGCTGTTTCATCACGAAAAAGAATATAAAGTCTCGTCGATTGTAAAAGGATGTAACCGCAAATCTAAAAAGCGAAAGAGGTGGCAAGTATCTTGTATCACAAATCATTCTTCAAAATTTTCACTCGCAGATTAATTATTCAAGAATACTTTTCGAAAGAAGGAAACTGGAATCCACGTAATGAATGAATAGCGGCACAAATATTTTTCTTAATCACTGACACTAGGATTCACCTTTTTTTTTTTTTTTTTGAAAACGAGGAACAAGAACTATACTACATATTCCGAATAGTAGAATAGAAAGTGACTTATCGGAGTATTACATTTGTGGTTCGAAGTCGAAACAATTGCAAGGTGAATAGTTTCCGAAGCATATAAACTGTTTAGTCACAAGTTAAATCGAACAAGAAAAAATTAGCAACTCGAACTGCTTGTTTTGTCGTTCTTTTTCCATGCAAAGAGTTTCCACATTAAAATATTTCTATATTCCGAGGCGTTCCAAGTACGTAACAGGAGTTTTGAGGAATCCTCGAAAATTAGTTAAATGTCCGAGAAATATTCCTTCCGTAAAGCACAAAATTATTCGAATTTACCAATGCAATGAAGCACAATTACTTTTTCAACACCGAGACACAATAAAAATTTTGGTTTCCCCACTCCATTAAATTTTTGAAGAACAAATGTCTCTGACCCTTTCGGCACCAGTATGTGACGTAGATGAGCGGCCGTCGTAAAAGAAAACATATTTTTGCTGATGGTTTTAGCTGAAAGGTAAAAATTATTAAAAATGAATTTCGATTAAAAGGTCCAGGCTCGGAATTAACTCAGAAACATATTTTGTTCTCATGCCAGTTTATTGCAGCTATTCCAAATGAACGTGACCATAGTCAATTAACAGAGCATAATAAATTTTTAACGAAAAACATTCTGGAGTGGGGAAACATTACGGAGAATCAGGCCGGGCCCTCGGCCCGAATCGCTCTTGAGTCCTTTACATCTTACATAGTCAGTAAACAGTAAGAAAGTGTTAGCTCCTAAACTGAAGCAAAAGGAATGACAATTCCTTTGGCGTTGAATTATACGCCAAGTCCAAAGTTTGAGAAAGGGAATGGTTGCTTTACTTTATGAACATTCACATGTATATTTTTAAAAAGTGACGAGTACTTTATTGACCGTTGATAGAGAATGTTGGCATGATTTCGCCAAGATTTAGACCCATGGGAAAATAACTAACTAAGCACATATTTCTTTGATCGTTGATGTAAAATTGGTGACAAGAGGTTGTAGGAGTTACATTTCGATGGAAGATTAAAAGAGACCGAATTAATTATTTTCTGGTTTCCCAAAACAAAAGGATAGAAAAAAGTCAAAACATTATTATCTACAGAGCGAAAAGAATTTTCAGTACGTTAAGCTTGTTGAGTGAATACTGGGAACAGATCAAAGATTTTGTTTCAGTTACATTGATAAAGAGATGAAAGGGAAGATATAAAAATTAGAAAACGCATAATGTAAAATTTATTATTTATAGGTTAAAAACAGTTATTCCAGTATACTTTAAATAGTTGATTTAGATTAAAGAATTTAATTATAATTTTATTTATTTAGAGAATTTACCTATCCTTTAAAGAGAAAAATATAATTTCTATAATATGTGATAATCTATATCACAGGGTAGCTACAAATATTGTGCCGAATCATATAATACAGATCATAAACACTTCTTTACAAACCAAAAATATTTTGAAAATAGTAATCTAATACCTCGACGATAGAATTCACAAGTTACTTAGTTTTCACTTCTGTCGGCAGTCCCGAAAGACTGCTTTAGTTTTTTTTTTTTTTTTTTTTTTTTTTTTGTGTGTGTGTGTGTGTTAGAAATTTTGGTATGCCAACATGTGAACATAGTTAGTTAACCTAACTGTTAGTTAGGTTCCTTCCACGTTTTCTCTCTTCCGCAATACAGACATGTACTAAAATGTAATTTATCATATCATCCCGTCGGAGTTTCACAGAAACCACTCAGATTATTGAGTCGATCATTTTGATCAATGTAACTCTTGTTCAGGCTCTCTACATTTTCCGGTAAAGGTAAGCGCTGGTTTCGACCACTGTAGATACTCCCTAAGTGCTCGTGATGATAATGACGATGATGATGATAATGGTGGTGCATTTTATTTTACTAAATGAACTTTCTGAAATAAAATATATTTAGGGGGAAAAATAGGGTGGTTGTTAACAATTAAAACTAAAAAGGTGAGGAAAGAGTTGTCTAGGTCATGACATAGATTACATGCTCCACTACCGAGAAAGAAAAATAAAGATAGGGATTCATTCGATAAAAACATGTTACGCCTGCATAGTTTTTTTTTCTAATCTTTGTCGAGTTTAACACATCTACTTATCAAGAATCAAAACGTCCCACAGGTACAACTTATTGTTGAGCAGCTAATTTTTATTATAATTATGATAAAAACATACCTGCCAACATCCTAATTAATATTCCGTATTATTGCTAGCCTCGCAATTTTTTATCCACCATTATTATAGGAGAGTATTTTTCACTTTAAAAAATTACAATGAGATTGTCGTACAACTGTCCATCAGGTGTTACGAGGAGTAACAGAAGGGTTCTCTCATATATATATTTTTTTTAATGATACACTGAGAAAAAATTCTGTAACTGACATCTAGAATCTAAATTGTGGCTCTAGAAAAAATAGTTCCATGTCATCCTTATAAATTCTAGTCCCCTTGGAAAGCGAGTTCTAGAAGCTCCTATTAGAATTCTAGAGCGTTTGCCTATATTCTCGAGGGCAAAGTTATTTAAAAATCTCTGCAAATAAATGAGACTACAAGAGACGGGTTTCTGCAACTACAATCTTGGTTTATTACCAAATTCTAGAAAATCAAGCGAGAATTTCTCGCAATACAAACGATTCAGAATATTTAGAGTATTCAGAATATTGTTTTACCATCTAGAAATGTGTAGACTAGAAATTCTCGATCCTTTCGTCTATCCAGTTTATTGGCGTGCCTTATGCGCATAGCTCGGAAATCTATATTCCTAGTTGAGGGATTTAGAAAATGGCCACTTATTCATTCTAGAGAAAAGCGGTATATATTTTTTTCTCAGTGCAGGGAATTGACAACAAAACCAAACAAGATGTTTATGTATATTTTCTTTTATTAAAAAAAATATTTTAAAAAAATCATAGTACTTCTTAAGGTGTTTTTTTTTTTTATGATAGCTTTTATAATTAAAATCTCATACATAATAATTTATACCCTATAAACTGCGTAATATCGCTCTTACCTTCATTTTTTTAAAAACTAGATTTGTGTTAAGGTGACACTTTAAAGTCACACAAAGAAGAAACATTTCTTAGGAAATAAAGAAAAAAAATTCCAAGCATTCCTTATTTCTATACATAAAATAATAATAGTAATAATAATGATGATGATGATAATAATAATAAAGTTATAATATTAATAATTTTTAATCCATTACATGAACAAAAGGACATTGCTTGAAACCTTTTTGCATTCTGTTCAATTTCATAAGAGTTTATGTGTTTCTTTTGGAAAAAGACAAGAAAATTGTCGTTGATAGAAAATGACTCATATAAAATATATTTGATTTGAAATCTGAAATTAATTATGATCATTATAGTCAAAGGAAAGAAATGAATACAGGCACAAAAATCTTAAGGTATTCATATGAACTATCTATTAATGAAAGGCGTGCATATATCTTAATTTAATTAACCTATGCAGCTAAGAAGAAATTAATTATTTTTTATCATTGAATATCCTGAATTAATTTCAATTAATATCTTCTGATGATGGCACCTTATAAAGAAATAACGAGCAACTTATTTCACTTAATTGAAAAAAGACAATAATGTTTTACGGAGATAAACGAAACACAGTGAAATTATAATTTATCATTGATTTCAACTTATTTAGCTACTCTTGGTATAATGATGTTTGTTTTTATTATTCACATTAAAGTTTGACATTTATAAATTTATTCTTGAAAGCTTATTTCGATTTTCTTACGAATAAATACATGAAATAAATTCATGGTTTTCTGTAAATATAACTGACATATAGATAAAGATAGTGCTGTACCAATTGTCTATAGCAGAGAATCATTATAAAAAATCTCTAAAAATTTTGAAAATAAGAAATTGGGATTAAATCAGTTGACATGATATTTTTGAAAAAAAAATTAATAAATAAATAAAATTAAAATGTTTTGTACAGTTATAATTAATTACATCAAATACGAAATAAGAAGAGGCAAATAATTATGTCTATTACAAGATGTGTCATTTCACTGAAAAAAAAAAAAAGTTCAAGCCGTACTACGGGCAACGCCCTGCACTGTAAAAAATAGTTTCTTAAAAATGAGCTAAATTGTCTCAAAATAGCTCAAACACAATACATACTTAAATTTGAAAACCCATGTACTCATTTTTGAGTATATTGATATGTCAAACATGGGGTTGACCAATAAGAATCCCAATATTCTCATGTTTGACATGTCAATATATTCAAAAATGAGTTCATGGGTTTTCAAATTTAAGCATATATTGTTTCGGAGTTATTTTGAAATAATTTAGCTCATTTTTAAGAAACCATTTTTAACAGTGTGCAGCAAAGATTCCAGACAAAGCCCATAAAAAAAAATAAATAAATAAATAAAAGCATTTGGACCATAGATGATGAATTCCCCTGCAATTTTACGTTGTGACCAATCTACATCTTTGATTAAACTCGTTTAATTAAATTAGGAAAACAATGGCTCTTTTATATCTATCGCTTTTTGTGTGAATGTATAGTTAAACTCTTTCAATCAATAAAACTGCAATTATATTTTCAGTTTCAAATACGAAATGATTCTTATAAGACGTCACTAAAAAACTAACACTTTACATTTGAAGGGATTTGACCGTAAAAATACAGTCTGACGGCAGATTTGAGTAAATTATGTAGATTAACGGTTTTTGCCGGTAAAAAAAATTCAAGTATTCTAAAATTGTACATTCATGACATCCATTTACGGTCTTTGAGCGTTTAGCTAATTAAACGGTCATTTGACAAATATTACGGTCAAGTCCTGTGATTTTACCTTTTTTTTTTCTTTTTACAGTGTAAGGTATTAGAGTGAAAGTCTTCTTTGAAACAAACCCAGATATATTTGTGTTACTTAACTAAAAGAAGATTTAAAAAAGAAATTGTTTTGAAAGTAGTTTTTATAACATGTCCGATACACTCCATGAAATTGAATCTCATCGTTTAATTAATTACAGTAATTTTTGGTAGGTTAAGCCATGTTTACACGAGAAATTTTAATTAACAAACGAAATTATACACTGAAAAAAATATCCTATATTATTAAGGAAAATTCTTAACAGCAATCTTGATAGAAAGTATCTATAAGATGCTATTTTTGCTATGCAAAAAATACGTTGAAAAAATTTTTCAGTAATAGAACAATGCAGCGAATATTCGTACATATATATATATAGATATGTATTCATAGTGCACACCCTCAAAATTCTCGCATTAGAAAAAATGCTCCAGTTCGGCCAGCCAGGATCAAACCAGTGCCCACCACATTGAAGGCAATGATATTACCTCTCAGCCACGAAACTACAATTTCGTCGTTATTTAGCAGTTCTCAATCCCGCTTTGCTACCAATTTTTTGTATACAAAACAGAAAAAAGTACGTTAACTACTAGATGAAATCTGTACCAATGGTTACAGATTTTATCTGGTCACAGAAAACATGTTTCTTTTGACAGATTGAGATGTAATTTCAAATTAAATTTCTGTAGTTTTAGAAAACAAAAACTTTATGTAAAAAATTTTCTTCTTCTTCTTCTTCTTTTTTTTTTTTTTTTTTTTTTTTCTTTTTACGGTGTTTGTAGTTTGTACTAAGCTTTGCTTCGTAAAAATAAACTTTTTCTTTTTTTTCTTTGAATTAAATTTTCTGTTGTAAAACTTATTTATCTAACAAGAAAATTATACTTAGGAATTATTCGTAATCTTATTTAGACCAAGGTTGACAAAAAACCGGGTTTTTTAGAAAAAACCCAAGTGGGTTTGATTTTGTCGTGGATTTTTTTTTTTATTATTATTTAATAAAACACGAAAAAAACCATTATAAAACATTTTTTCCAGAAAAAGGTAAGGGTTTTTCGCGTTTAAAAAAAAAAAAAAAAAAAAAAAAACAGAAATATTTTGTTTTACTTCTTTAAGTAATAAATAATAATTGTTAAAAGAAATTTAAAAGTTAAACATTTATATCTCTTTTGGATACATGTGTACATGTTTTTGGATAAATTAAACTTTTAAAGAAAAAAGAATTTTCTTTTTTTCTTTTTTTTTTTTTTTTTTTTTTTTTTTTTCAGTCCGAAAGTGCTATTTAAAACTTTCAAAATCTGGTTCTTTCATATTAACTACATGCCAGGGGTTAATCATCATTATGAAGTGAACTGAAGTGACAAATGAATTAGTTTAATATAAATTTTAAAACCATCTTTCAATGTTTTTAACAACCTACGTTTACTGTATCACAATCTGTGTTAATCTTATGGCGATCTTTGTTGACTTCAAATTGTGACATATAGTTAAGAATTGTTCGACTGAAAAGTTGAATACTAAATTGACATCTACAATGTTAAGCAACAAATCAGTATAAGGTAAGTGTGCTAGAGAACAGGAAGGATAGCCTAGTTGGTGAAACATTTCAGTCTCTGAATCGAAAATGGTTATCAACACAGTTCCTTGCTCTGATATTGAATATAGTATGTTCTAAAGCTCATATTTATAAGAACAAGTATATTGTGGGAAATTGAACAGATATTACCTATGCTAGCTAATTTTTTATTGTAACAGTATTGGAGCAAGTATCCGAATACGCTAAATTTTACTTATATAAAAATTATTAATGCTCAAAATAAATCTCATTTTGATGTTAACTGTTTGTTTCATAAATAAGTAAATTAATATCATTACAAAGAAGAGGTAAATTTATCTAATACACCTTTTACCTATGGTAGATGACTCTTTTTTTTATTTCAGTGTGAAATAATCAGGTGAAAAATTTCTTTCTAAAAACAATTTATATCACTTTCATTAAAGAAACCTGCCACTTTTAATTTGGTACCACTAAGTATGTTTCATATAAAAATTTATATTTCCATTTAATATTTATATATTGAACTATATAAGGTTTATTCAGTAAAATATAAATTTAAACAACAATTCTTATGGTTTTTGATATATTTTTTACAGATTTGAAATCTTTAAATTGTCTTATCTCAAAGTAAATGTTTTCATACATTATTTATCTGCAAAAATGTAAAACTTTTACATATGTTTAAGAAAAGACTTAATATATTTTTTGGATGTTTAATTGAATCTACTTAAATTAATTAGAGATGGATTTGGAAGTTTATTAATTAGTTTTAAAGGTTGGTTGGTTGGGTTTTACGTCGCACTAGTGCTGCGCAATGGGCAATTATCCTAGAGGTGGCCTGGACATGCCATCAAAATTTTGATCTTTCACGGAAGGGATATTTTTAAAAGAAAAAAATTAGAAATACATATTTAGGTAAAAATTTGCATTAAAAAAAAATATATATATATCATTTTTGTTATATTGTTATTTTTTATATTTTTTTTCTTTTAATGATATGGCAAAATATTTTTTTATATGGGTAATATTAAACATGCAAAAAAACATTAAGACTTTTCATAAATCTATGTTCAAGTTTTACCATTTTGGAAATCAATAATTCATAAAAAAAAAAAAAAAAAAAAAAAAAAAAATGCAAACTGAAATAATGCAATTTAAAGATTTCAGATTTGTATAAAAAATATCAAAAACTTTAAGAATTGTTACATGAATATATATTTTATTGAACAAATGTAATATAATTAAATTTATAAATACTATATGAAAATATAAGTTTTTACATGTAACCTACTTCAGTGGTGCCATGTTTGGCAATATACCTCGAAAGAGCTTTTAGTCAAAGCTTAGGCAAAATCTAATTTAAACAATTTTTAATTTAAACAATTACTATTAATTTCAATTAATTAATCTCCTTCAGATTACTTTTATTTTATTTTATTTATTTATTTATTTACTTATTTATTTATTTACTTGTTTTTATTTTTATTTATTTATTTATTTATTTTTATTTATTTATTTATATTTATTTATTTATTTATTTTATTTATTTATTTATTTTTGTTACATAAAATATTAAAATGACCAAAGAGTTCAATAATAAGTTATTCATTTTAAGTAAATTTTAGAGTACATAAGTCCAGTAGATATTGAGATGATTTAAATTTATCTGATGTACATACCTACTCTAGAAGATCTCTCTTTCATTCCAGTGGGAGATTATTTAATGAAAAGCCTCTTTCGATGAAGCATAAAGTTTGTTTGACTAATCATAGTGCAGACATAAAGCATTGTATCTTAAAACATTTAAAGGAAAAGATTATACACACTTCTTAAGACTGAAAATTACTAATAACGAAAATTAATTAATCAGCTTCAGATAACATTATTATTTTTTGATCATACAAAATATTTCTTATTCGTTATTTGTAAGCACTTTTTTTTAATCACTTCTTTTTGCACACCTGCATGTAAATGATTCCGGTTAAATAATGTTTTTAGATATATTCGATAGATACTATAGAACTTTTTGGTATATGGGTTTCAAGAACTAAAATGAAAAACAATTGAGAAAAATCTAAATTTTGGAACATGAAATTTAACAGATAAAAAAAAAAAAAAAAAAGTTATTAGGAAAGGACAAAGAAATGTTGAAGGGAAAGGCTAAAAAAGGTCCTGTTACATTTGCATATTTTATGTATCTTTTTTTTTTTTAATCAAGTTTAATTTATTTCGAGCTCACAGAAACAAGTTAATAGGACGACGAAATGGGGACCAACTTACTGAAAATTGCACGCTTAAAACAGTAACACATTCTTTGTACGTTACGATACGGAGGTGCCTAATTTTTCAAGGAATCGAGCAATTTTTTATGTTTATGGGACAAATTAACTCGAAATAAAATACGGTTACTATAAAAATGGTGCTTAAACGATTATTTTGGAGCTTTTTCAGTCTTTTCCACAATCAGCATTTCAAGATGATAATGCACCTTGTTATACGGCGTCTGTGGTACGTTGATTTGATTCAAGTTGTTAAAAATTACATACACATTCCCAAGAACACCTACAATTCTGTAAATATTCACGACTTTATTTCACTTTAACTTAATTCTTCTTTACCAGACCTCGAAATACTCCTAATCTCAATCTGCTCGATAATGTTTAGGCTATAAAAAGGCAGAGGGATTCAATATTTACAGCCTACAACTTTGCCATAACTTGAAAAATTTATTGGTGATATTTAGCTCAGTAAAATTTCTGAGGTTTGTGTTACAAAACTGTATAATACTATGCCATTGCGCATTAAAGCAGTAATTCCTATAAAGGTTAAATTACACTTTGCAGAATACATATTTTTATTAAGTACAGAGTGGTCACATTTTTTCCCTGATTCTTTCACCAATATACATAAAAATATAATTTTGAAAATATGTTAAGACTTGAAGATAAGTGAGCGTGGTTAAGAAGAAGAAAAAACATGAATAAATTTAAAACAACGAATTAAAGTAACCAAAAACATTTGTAAAAATAACATTACATGTGAAAAAACACCCTTCTGCTTCTTCTTCAGTAGGTGGGAGCAGCAGAACAGACAATTAAGTAAATTGAAAAGGCCTAACAGGTCTTGGAAACATGGCGAAACTAGCATACTCCCAACAAAAAATAACGAAATATTGAAACAAGATTAAATTAATGGTAAATTATATATAACAGTATATAATTTACATAACAATAATTATATATAACAATATTAATTTTTTAAGGAAGCGGAAGGGTGTTTTTTTCACATTTAATGTTGTTTTTACAAATTGTTTGGTTATTTTAATTCGTTGTTTTAAGTTTATTAACGTTTTTTCTTCTTGTTAACCACGACCACTTACCTTCAAGTCTTAACATATTTTCAAAATTATATATTTTTGTATAATTTTTATTGCTGCCTTTGGCGCCTTTTTTATACAAATACACTTTTATTAGTATGTAATTAATATATATATATATATATATATATATATATATATATATATATACATAGATGTATGTATATTCGGAATTTTTAATAGTATGTTTGCACCATTAAGTAAAATTGATTATATAAATATTCTAGAGGAAGAATCAAGGAAAAAAGGCGGGTCCGTAACCACCCTCAACTGAAATAATTGTTTAGCTCTAACAAATAAATAGTTTTATTTCATGTATTAAAATATAACGTGTTCATTTAACGTAATAAATCACAACAGAATACAAATTTATATGTTTATTTTATCAGGGGAGATTGTTGTACCTTGGGACGTCTGTATCTTGGGACATTGGGAATTTCTAAAAGGCTAATGGCAACATCATTTTTTTCTGACTGTGACTTTAACAAATAGATAACAGCATAGTAAAAGTCAGCATCAGAAACACTGAATACAGAACTTAGGGAGTGAAAGAAAATTTCATCTCTTAAAAGTAAATATTTTTCTCATTCTAATCTCCATTTTTGAATTAGTATTTGTAAAACTATTCTACTCAATTTTAAATGGATATTGAGCAGAAATGTTTTTAAATGTTTTGGTTATGAGAAAATAATGATACTGCATTTTGATTGACTACCATTTGATTTTATTTAAACCGTGTGGTGACAACAAACCATGTTGTACCTTGGGACATGTCACAAGGAACAACATATGTCATACACACGGTTCTCAATAACTTGTGTATTGTTTTAGTATAAATATCTTTTAGTATGTTTTAATATAACATTCTAATAATAATAATTTAATATTTATAATCTTATAATATAACTTCATACATATCTGATAGACCAATTGAATCAACTGTTGTGTTAAATGAAGCTGCTGAATCTGCAACAGTGTGAAACAAATGAGTTAACAAATGAGTATCAGGTTCATCTTCAGATTCTCAAGATGTGACATCAGCAATAATGGTTTGCGCATTTCCCAAATCTTCAGCTTGAAAAAGATATTGGCAATAAAAGAAAGGCAAAATCTTGCATTTAACATATTTTTCTGTAAAACTGAAACTGAAACTGCAGAGCACAAAACTACTGCATCCAGAATAGGGGAAAAGAACCACCTACACAACAAATTAGCAGTTCAGAATCTGATATTGATAAACCAATTTTATCAAGTTCAGATAATGACAATATTGAAGATGATCAAACCACAGACGAAATTAGAAAAACAGATACAGAAAAATTATTTTTTTTTTTACAAAAGTATCTGAAATAATAATAATAATATATTTAATTCTGTGTTTGAATCCCCAGAAACACTCCTTGGTTATGGGTTTGATCTGAAGTAATCAGGGTTATTAACAATGTGGTTTTTACAGTGCACATGGGACTAGTGTTGCCAGATCAGGCGGATTTTTTATTCAATAACCACCAATAAATTTTAATTATAACGTTTGTCTAATCACTTCGAAGACTAATAGCCTATTATGTATATCAAATATCAAATCCCAGAATTATTGGTGGTTATTGAATAAAAAATTCGCCAGATCTGGCAACACTGCATGGGACAGCAACAAACTTATTTATGGATATGGAAATTATAATAATTTATCAGACATCGAGTGTTAAACTCCCACTGAGGTCTGAACAAGTAATCTCACAATTTATTTTACATCATCTAAGGTTAAAATAGAGACATTATCAATACTTGGTTAACTTACGAATAATATTTGAACTTATAATTATTTGTGTAATGCATCTGCAAGTGTTTTTTTTTTTTTTTTAAGCCTTAATATATATACATATATATATATACTAGCAGGCTACGCCCGCTTCGCTGGCCACTATATTTAAATGAATCTCCAAAAGAATTGGATCATTATTTATTTTTCACATCACATTATAAATAAAAACTAAAATAATTACATTAGAATCGCTCTAGACCTCGCATCGGGTACTCGCTGACTACGGCAGACCTTTTTTTGCCCGCACTGTATCGGGAGCAGGTTCCCACTGCCTGCAGAAATCTCTTTCCTATGTATTTCAATATGGGTATTTATTGACGATAGGTGGGTCTGCCATTATTTAAGAACTACGATTTTAAAGATAACTGTATCTCAGCGTCTATTAAATATTTTAGTTTTTGAACCAAGTATTTTATTGCTCATGCTATTTACGTATTACAATTGATTCCGACCAATGTAATGAAATAAAATAAAAAGTAGATTTTCTTTCAGAAGGAATTAAATACATAAAAAACAAATAAATTCGAATCAGTTTAATTCTTTCTACTATATACTACCATTATTTCCTGACAAATACTATAAATTAGAAAAAAAAAACTTTTAAAGAAATTAAATTACCAAAGGAAAAATAATTTTTGTTATACTACAAAAATTATACATAAACATAACTGTTATAAATACGTTTTTAAATTTTAAATTTAATATATTTAATTTTTTCTACTGCATTACCATTTTATTTCCAATAAATATAATAAATTAAAAAGAGAAAAAAGATTCGCCCTCAAATAAATGTATTAAATAAAAAATAAATTGCATAATATAGCCGTTGCTAAGATACGCAGACGATTACAATCGAAGAATAAATTCATGAAAAATGAAACATAAAAGCCAATGTTTAAAATCGAAAAAACATTAATTTAAAAAATTCAAATTCGAAATTCGAAAAAATCTCGATGAGGTGCACAACTGCAGGGTCCCAAACTCGTATTTTTTTTTTTTTTTTTTTTTTTTTTTTTTGGCAACAATTAAATTATGGATTAAATTTAAATGGCTAATTTTTCGCTATTATTAGCTTATTATTTTTATATTTTTATTAATTAAAAGAAAACTAAATAGAAATTCGAAATTCTGACTTCGATGTGCACAATGATCCTTCGGGGGGCACCTTTGAGTTAAATCTCGTGACTGTCCGAGCTACCGTTTTCGAGAACAGTGAAATATATATACAAATATTGCTCACTTAATAGTATAAGATATATACAAATATATATATTGTTGTTGTTGTTGTTTAAAACTGATTTAGGCTAAGATTATTGCAGGAATCTTGAAGCATGTCTCAAGGTACAACATGGTGTCAACAGTTGGTACGTTAGGACTATTTACATTTCCTAATTAAAATGGCTGCCAACTTCTTATTTTAAAACTGTTAAAACTGAAAAAAAAAAATGTATTATCGAGGAAAATGTTGGCTTATTTAAATATTGTCTTTATAATATAAATCTAACTTTAATTGTGGAAATTAAAAATTAAAATGTGAAAATTATCAAAAGATACAACACTCTCCTCTACATTAAAAAAAATAAAATAAAATAAAATAAAATAAAATAAAATAAATAAAAAGTTGAATTTTTTTAAGTATTTCGTAGAGTATAATAAAGCGAGCTATTAAATCAAAAATATACACACTACTAAATCAAAAATATACACAAGTATCATTATTGTTTTTCTTTGGTATTATCCAAACATTACAGTTTTATTTGTTTCAATCATTAGTTTTGAAGTTATTACAAATAAAAAAGGTATATGTCAATTTTTCAGCAGTGCGTTTTTTTTTTTTGTTTTTTTTGTCACATAGTTTATTTTGTATTGCGTAAATTAGTACAGAAAAATATAGAAAAAAAAATTATGATGGCCGCGACATGAAAGTTTAAATAATTTATCCAGGAAATAAATCGCAAGAGTAAATTTATTAAAAAAAAAAAAAAGAAAAGAAAAGCAAAAAAGAAAAGGGAAAGAAAAGAATGCAGAGGAATTTGAATCAATTTAATTAATAATGTTCCTAAGAAGTCATTTAAATTATCCAAGTACACCTACTCTAAAAATTCCTAATTTCATGTCTACGAGAGATAATTAGATAAAAGATTTTTTTTAATGAAGTGAAAATCAATTTATGTCACTTAAATTAACATCCACAAAAAAACTATATATCTTGAAAAAAATTTATATGATGTTATATGATTTGATGATATGATGATGTGATAGGATGATGAAATTTATATATGATTGCCAAAGATCCAACGTTAAAAACTTGATTTCGGGATTCGGAAAGCCTCCAAACGTACATGTAAATATGCAAAAAACCAAGCGGTGAATATTTAGCTTAAAATATACATTATTTACCATATGGTTATGAGGAATTAATTTCGATTTCTGAGCAGATTTTTTGGACTCGGTAAAATATTGCTGTAAAGCATTTCCACTAACAATAAAAAAGAATGTTATTGCTAAAATATTAGCAACTCTGTATATCTTCTGAAAGTTATGTACACATCACGTGGTGGACATCAATAAAATCCTATATTAATAACACACGGCACAACCTGAAGTACACTTCCATTCGTTTTCAAGTATTGCCTCACTATAAAGTAGTTCTTTTGTGTAGCCCTGTAAACGAACAGTGAATGATTTCCAGGCCATATTCTACTTGAAACATGCTTTTATGTATATAATATATATATATATGTATATATATATATATTCATTTCATTTGGTTTAGGGCAGTCTATAGATGTTAAACTTTACTTACCTGCAATTTCCCCATAGATATAATGTATTTGAATTCTCTTGGGTGCCCCTGTACACGAACCATTTACTTGATCTCAACGAAAAGTTTAGTGTATCATCCCTATATCATACACATTTAGAATGCCAAGTTTGGAATTTCTGCTATAATTTGATTTTGAGATATGCTGAAAACAGACAGTCGCACAGACAAACACGCATGCAGATAAACATGTATACAGACACACACACAGTCCAACCGCTAAAAACATGATTTTTGGATTCAGGGAACCTCAAAACATGTAAATATAACAAAAAGTCAAATTGGAAAATCTGACCCAGAAACAATACTTTCCCTACCTTATGGGTAAGATAAAGTAAATAATGATATTAAAAATAAATAATTTATAATAAATTAAAGCCGAAAAATTTTTGGTATTTTTCTGTTATTGGGATAAAATTCAAATAGAGCGAAAAAAAAAAGTAATAAATTAATGTTATTAAGGTATTATGATTTCGACAAATAATCGAGACTATTTTTATGAATTTGTGCTGGAATTAGTTTTCATAAATAATTAAATTTAAATTACATTTCATTACCGAATTCTATTACTTTTATCAAAAGAAAACAGTTACATTTCAAATAATCGTTTTCCCATTATTGGCTATTTATCACGAGATTTGGCTACTGTTTTTGATTTGGCGAGTATGGCAAATTTGAAAATGGTTCAACCATTCATTTTAAAGGCATTGACGAGTTTTTTTGCAAGATACCTATAATGAAAATTCGCCGGGGGAAAAGCGATAGTCTTACATATACAAATTTTTTTACGGATTAACTATCACTATCATGAATAATTCTTTTTAATTCCATAATGATTATTTAAAAAAAATTCCTTTTGTGTACATTTATGCGAAATTTTGTCCTTTACCTGCAATGTTAAAAATTTAGAAAATTCGGGATGACAACGCCATCTGTCGGATGATTTTTACCAAAAGTAGATAGGCACTAATTTAAGTCAAGAAGAAACTTTATAACAAATTTTATGAAATTCTAGGCAATGGTTCCTTCGATTCAGTTCCCACCAAACCTTGTCTTTCACACACACGGACATACACACATTTTCTAAAAACGGTTAACTGGTGTTCTAGATCTCTCAAAACGTGCAAATCCATCGAAAACTCGAGGCCGAAATTTTTTACGAATCTAATGCTTTCTTCTATACTCAATATGTACGTATTGTGTATTCCAATACTTTCTTCTATTAAATACAGAAGAAAGTAATAAGCGGAACAGTTTGAATCAATTTCATTAATAACTTCACTAAGAAAAGGTAGAAGATGCTCCTTTCATTTCAGTGGGAGATAATCAGATGAAAAGCTTCAATAAAAGAAACATAGTGCAGTTTATATTACCTTAATTAGAGCAGAAAATACAATGTACCTTGAAAAGTTTTAGAAAAGGCTTAGTGTAACTCTTTGCATAAAAGTGATAATACTAGTAATTAATTGATCTGCTTCAGGTGACGTTAATGCTTTTGTGCTCAAATATGAATTTTTATTTCCATCACCGATCTACCGTAGGTAATAGGCGTATTGCATTCGATCAAAAAATTCGATATCGAATTTTCACTTGATTAATATGTTTTAAGGTCTCCTGAGTCCAAAAACGTGGTTTTTGGCAATTAATTATTGTTTATCTGTATGTATATATATGTATGTTTGCGTGTGTATGTGTGAATAAGGATGGGGAGGAGAGAGAGAGAGAGAGACAGAGAGAGAAATCTTCTGACTATCATATCTCCGAAACTAATAAAGATAGAACTACAAAACTTCAGAATTGAAGTAAGTCTGGTGTACAAATGATTTTTCCAACTTTTGGTGAAAATTGGAAAATTGAAAGGGGGACATCGGAAACCGAAAGTGGGACCGTAAGTCCATATCTCAAAAACCGTTCTAACGATTTTCTTCAAATTTGCTATATAAGCACTTTCGCATATATCAGTTTGTTTCTTCGAGAAAATTGATAGAGTCCTGTGAAATAGATCCCAGCAAAAACATAAATGTAAAAAAAGAGAGCCAAGTTCAATACAAAAATTATGCTTGGCTGGGGGCTTCGCTGCAAAAAGAATGGAGATCTAAATGAGTGCCAAGTTCTATGCAAAATCGAAATATGTATTTATAGGAACAAAATAACATTATGAACAAGTATTAAACTCTATTTCTTTGCTTTATTGGATATCTATAACAACTGCTTTATTTAAAAATGTGATATCTTAAAGTAGATTAGATTTGACTTGGCCAGTTTTTATCAGAATTAAAATGTTGAATAACTTTATAAAATGACTGATGTAATGAAAACTGGCCAAGTCAAATCTAATCTACTTTAAGATATCACATTTTTAAATAAAGCAGTTGTTATAGATATCCAATAAAGCAAAGAAATAGAGTTTAATACTTGTTCATAATGTTATTTTGTTCCTATAAATACATATTTCGATTTTGCATAGAACTTGGCACTCATTTAGATCTCCATTCTTTTTGCAGCGAAGCCCCCAGCCAAGCATAATTTTTGTATTGAACTTGGCTCTCTTTTTTTACATTTATGTTTTTGCTGGGATATCATTACTTTTTGTAAAGAAAACTAGGCAGGTATTGAAATCTAATGTTTTTTCTTGCGTTTCCGCTGCGTGGTTTTCTTTTCTATGCTATTGACTACATTCTCTTGAATGTTAGAGATAATAGTGCGCATTGCCCATTCTTTATCTGCTACCTTTTTAATACGCTACCTGTTTATTCATTGAATCTCATATATGTACTTCACTTTTATACTGTTACTGGTTTAGGCATGAAGAACGTTTGTAAAGTTTTTATATACATATGTATACATATACATTAAATACATAAGGTTTTTATCAGAATTAAAATGTTGAATAAGTTTATAAAATGACTGATGTAATGAAAACTGGACAAGTCAAATCTAATCTACTTTAAGATATCACATTTTTAAATAAAGCAGTTGTTATAGATATCCAATAAAGCAAAGAAATAGAGTTTAATACTTGTTCATAATGTTATTTTGTTCCTATAAATACATATTTCGATTTTGCATAGAACTTGGCACTCATTTAGATCTCCATTCTTTTTGCAGCGAAGCCCCCAGCCAAGCATAATTTTTGTATTGAACTTGGCTCTCTTTTTTTACATTTATGTTTTTGCTGGGATATCATTACTTTTTGTAAAGAAAACTAGGCAGGTATTGAAATCTAATGTTTTTTCTTGCGTTTCCGCTGCGTGGTTTTCTTTTCTATGCTATTGACTACATTCTCTTGAATGTTAGAGATAATAGTGCGCATTGCCCATTCTTTATCTGCTACCTTTTTAATACGCTACCTGTTTATTCATTGAATCTCATATATGTACTTCACTTTTATACTGTTACTGGTTTAGGCATGAAGAACGTTTGTAAAGTTTTTATATACATATGTATACATATACATTAAATACATAAGGTTTTTATCAGAATTAAAATGTTGAATAAGTTTATAAAATGACTGATGTAATGAAAACTGGACAAGTCAAATCTAACCTACTTTAAGATCTCACATTTTTAAATAACAGCAATTGTTATAGATATCCAATAAAGCAAAGAAATAGAGTTTAATACTTGTTCATAAAGTTATTTTGTTCCTATAAATACATATTTCAATTTTGCATAGAACTTGGCACTCATTTAGATCTCCATTCTTTTTGTGGCGAAGCCCTCAGCCAAGCATAATTTTTGAATTGAACTTGGCTCTCCTTTTTTACATTTATGTTTTTGGTGGGATATCATTACTTGAAAACTTGATGAAACTTGCGTTTCCGCTGCGTGGTTTTCTTTTGTATACTATTGTCTACATTCTCTTGAATGTTAGAGATAATAGTGCGCATTGCCCATTCATTATCTGCTACCTTCTTAATGCGCTTCCTGTTTATGCTTAAATTAGCCAAGTCCGGGCGATATAACGATCTCAGGCCATCTGGAAGTAGGTTAGATTTAGGTACTATATGTCAGTCAGTGCTAAAATTTACGGCTTTTTGACCTTCATATCTTTATAACCGTTTGAGCTAGCTGCATGAAATTTGAGCTTCTACATATCCTTATGGATGTAATTAAACACACGTAGTTTTATGTGTTTACGTTAAAGAGGTTTTGAGTTATAGAAGGGTCAAAAATGGCACCAAGTGGTTCGTGTAATATTACACACGGCGCTGCCTAGCTAGTTACTTTGCTTGAACTTGGCTTGACACGCTGCCGCCAATATTGTCTGCATTTTTAAATTTGTTGAACTACCTAATTGAATTCTGTATATAGTATATTTTATATGAAATATAGTATATACTGCCATATAGTATATTTTATATGAAACTAGGGGGCTCCGCCCCCTACGAGCTGCGCTCGCCAACCCCCGCTTCTTCATGCTGAAAATATGTTTATTAAATTTTTTCATGGACATTTTACATTTATTTTAATATGAATATTTTACATTTATCTCAGAGCCGTTTTTTAACAATATGACATCATGCAGTTAATGTCCATATTTGTAATTTAAAAAAATTATCACTGAATAATATTCATAAAATTCATTTTTTTTTTTTTTTTTTTTTTTTAATCCAATCGATTTCACTTTCTTAAAGCAAAAACTTTCGAATAAAATTTTATGTTTTATTTAGTTAAGATTTATTCTGAAAAACTACATAGACACAAAACAGATGATTCCGAACGTCATTTTCCAAGACTATGACGTCACTGTCCTAAGACTATGACGTCACTATAATAAAAAATAAATACTGTCCATATTTATTGATTTATTTATTTTTAACGCTATTCCGGGAAATAAATTGAGTTTATTTCAATTGGTTTCATGTTTTGAATATTTGTAAAAAGTTTTTATATAATAAATATTATAAAATCTATTCATAAAAAAAAAAAAAAAAAAAAATCATGGATATTTTTAAGTCACATGCTTCAAGAATTTCAACAACATCTATATTTTTACTATCCGCGATTGTAATGAAATGCTCGCCCTCTGGTGGGCTAAGGTGAAATTATCACACCACTGCATATCCTCATATTATGCAATCGACTTTCCATGATGAAATGGCGGAGAAAGAATAATAATTACACGTGGCTGTTATATTTACTAACAACTGCAGTGTTCAGAGAGCGCCATCTATCGATCATTACAAACGCGGATAGCAATGTAATTATTATTAAATAGTCAGATATCAGTTTATTGAATTGTGTTTATCATATTTTTGTTGGCAACATGACATAAATTAAAAAAATAATATTTTTTCTTTAATGAGAATTTTTATATCAGAAATGAAGATAATTTCGAATTAATATAACTCTTGACATAATTAGGCTACCGATAAACGGTTTGTTTCATTGTATTTACTGTACATTTTTGAACTAAACTACTAAATATCAAGTTTTTATACGAAATAGTATTTTTAATAGACGCAATAAAGAGAAAAAAGCATAAAAAGAACGCAGAAAAAAACAAGAAATTTTTTTTTAAAAATCTATAAAAAGTTTAAAAATTGTAAAAATTAAAAACTGATTGCACACTGCACTCCGCGGTATATTGAAGTATCTTCTGCTAAAAAATTATTGAGCTGCTATGAATAGTTTTTGAGTCTATAAAACTTTTATACCAGAAAACTTTTTGCTCACTTCAGCACTGTATATCTCATAAAATATTCTATTTATAGAAAAACGGTTTTCTTTATTATGTTTATTGATCATTTATGTACAAAACTACAAAATGTCATGTTTTTATATGAAGTAGTTCTTTTAATATAAGCCAAGAAAGATAAAAAGACGCGGCGATTTGAAAGGCGGCAGCGGCAGCGGTAGTTACTTTTTTTCAATATAGAGAGATTTTATGCATACATTTTGTATGAACCGCATAAATTCTATATGTATTTTTCTACTCTCTAAAGAACAGTTCATAAACATAAAACTAATCAGTTACATGAAAATGTTACGTCATGCAATGGCCCTTAATAGAAATAAAAGTCAGTTTTTAAGTAGTCAGTCAGTCAGTGCTAAAATTTATTTTTTGACTTTTTTTGATTTTTTGATTTTTTCCTACGCTTACACACAATTACCGAGCTGGATTCCAAATTTCATCTTTCTAGGTCATCTGGAAGTAGGTTAGGTTTAGGTACTATATGTCAGTCAGTGAGAAAATTTACGACCTTTTGACCTTCATATTTTTAAAACCGTTTGAGCTAGCTTCATGAAATTTGGGCTTTTACATGTCCTTATGGATATAATTAAACACACGTAGTTTTATGTGTTTACGTTAAAGAGGTTTTGAGTTATAGAAGGGTCAAAAGTGGCACCAAGTGGTTCGTGTAATATTACACTCGGCGCTACTTAGCCTTTTCCTTTGCTTGAACTTGGCTTGACACGCTGCCGCGTGTCTAGATCAATTTGAGGTCTGGCAAGTGCGTCGCTTTAAAAACGGTCGTAACGGATTTTTTTCAAACATGCCATATTAACTTCTGTTTAGATATCCTTTCGTATGCAATGGTTGTACTTCGGTCAACAGTTGAGTTTGCCACGTTTTGGTGAAAGTCGTAATCTCAAAAGCGGTTCAAACGATTTTCTCGAAAATTGCTACATAAACCCCTTTTTAGATATCCTTTCGCATGCATTACGTGGTTATTAAGGGAAAACTAGCAGTCATCCTGATTCGATCGGTAAGTTTTAGATCTCGGAAATTAGGGCTTCATAAAACGTCTCTACCGATTTTTTTTTAACTCACTATATAAAGTCTATGTTATATGTATTTACACGTGTATCAGTTTTCTCTTACAGGAAGATCGTTAGATGTCTAATTTGTTAGGTAAACTTTATATTTTCTGGCCATATTATCTTCAAAAAGCACATAAAATATCTGTAATCATGAGTAAAGTAAGTCGTGTCATTATTATACAACAGGTTTTTAATTTAGCTTTGTGCAACTAGTTAGAGCTCATTTCTTTTTGCTCCTTAATAAATAAGTTCAATGATAAATATAATATCAAAATTCATATAATTTTTTTATTTGGTTTTTGGTAGAAATAAATCCCAAGAAATAAGATTATTTCAAAAAGAAAGGGGGAACAATTTAAGACTTTAATTAATATTGTCCTAAATAAAAGGTTAATTGACTTGGCACACCTACTTTAGAAGATTCTTCTTATATTTTAGTGGAATATAATCAGATGAAAGATTTCTGTGACAGAAGCACTAAGCCGCTTTTGTTACTTCAATTAATACTGACAAAAGACGATGAACTTCGAAAGATTTCTGAGAAAGGCTTAGGCACATTTCGTAAAATTTACAATTGCAAGTAACTGCTGTTAATTAATCGGCTTTAGGTATCATTAATATTTTTGCCCGGACAATATTTTTTTTAATTGATATTTGTAACAGCCTTTTTTAAATATCATTTCTTTTGGCTAATTAACAACTAAATAAGATAAGTTGAGTAAGTCACTTTTTCAAACATATTTGACAGGAATCATTAAAAAAAAAAAAAAAAAAAAAAAATGTTGTTAAAAATGGATTTTTGATGGAAAGAGAAAGGATTGGAGCAAATGTACGCTCTGGATGAGGAAATTAACTGATAAACAGGAATCTGTGATAGAAAACAGAGAACAAAAGGAATGAAGAAATGCAATAGCAGGCAATGCAATGCAATTTCCATATTTTTTACTACCGTCATTTCTATACAGAAATCCTTATCGAATTTTTATAGCAGCTTTTGTGACTGAATAGGATAATGAAAAGACATAAAAAATAGCGGTAGAAAAAAAGGAAGAAGAAAAAGAAGGAATATCATTTCAGTGCCATTAGAAAAGTAAAAAAAATTACCCTATTATATTTTGTGCTGCCAAATTGTAACGAATAACAATCCCCACTAATTTTTAAGAATGATGTATTAACATAAATGATAACAAATTCGACAAACATACAGTTAAGCAAACATTACAATAACAAAACATTAGTGATGGATATTCAGCATAAAAACCTCTACAAGTTACCAATAGGAATACTACTCCGATTCAAAAAATTAGAATAATGTAAAAAAGAATGAGTTTGATGTTGCTAACGCGTCAATTTGCATACTCCGTCCAGGAAAAAATATATTAAAAGTATCTAATTATCTTCAGAGCATTTATAAATATAACATAAATATTTATTTTTATCTGATATATTAATAATTAACTATTTAAAAAATATTAGAATAATTCAAAGAAATAGAATACCTCGATAGCATGGTTCAAAAAATTTGAATATTCAAATTTTTCTTATAAGTTGAGAGAACGGCTGCGGGATTAACATCTGTGGGACTATAAAATGTGCTCCGTTGAAAATGAAAAGTCGTTTGGCATTTGATTGTAGCGTAGTATTTGCTTAATATGGGACGAAAGAGCGATTTATCTGAGGCTGTGAAATATCGTATTGTGTACTTGCACGAAATAGGAAAAACATAACTTTTTATAGCAAAAGAAGTGAAATGCTCTCAAGCAAGTGTGAGTAGAGTTTTGAGAGAATATTCTAATAATAAGTGTTTTCAAAATAAACACTTTAAAAGTGGTCGAAAGCCAGTAACTTCAAGAAGAGATGAAAGGCAATTGAAAAAGATTGTGAAGAAAAATCGTTTTCGGAGTGTGAGATATGTGCATAGAAAATGGAAAGAAATGGGTATAAATGTCTCCAAATCTACAACACCACGACGACTTCGCAAATTAGGTTTTAGATCACGTGTGCCTAAGATAAAGCCATTCTTATCATCTAAGCAAAGGGCTGCTAGAGTTAAATGGTGTAAACAAAGGCTATTTTGGGATCACGACGATTGGAAAAAGATACTTTTCAGCGATGAAAGTGTGTTTTGTGTGTCTCACGGAAATCAAGGTGTACGTGTCTGGAGACTCAAACATGAAGCTTATAAGAATGAATGTTTAAAACGTTCGTTTAAATTTGCGACCTCTGTTATGGTATGGGGCTGCATGACTGCTGAAGGCCCAGGCAGGTTGTGTATTGTTTCCACAACAGTCAATTCAGAAGTCTATCAAGAAATTCTTGAACATTTCATGATTCCTTCAGCTGAGGATTTATGTGATGACGATTTCTTGTTTCAACAAGATTCAGCTTCTCCCCACACTTCCAAATCAACAACTAAATGGCTCAAAGAGAAGGACATACCTGTACTCCCTTGGCCTGCAAACTCACCCGATCTAAATCCTATCGAGAATTTGTGGGGAATTATGAAGAAACGACTTCAAGAAGTTGCGCCTAGAGACAAAAAAGAACTTATTTCTAGTATAAAGAGCATATGGGCGAATTTGGATAAAAAAGATTGTGAACCTTTAGTTAAAAACATGCCAAAACGTTTAAGAGCTGTCATTAAAGCTAAGGGTGATGCAACAAAGTACTGATTAGCAAGTAAAAATACTTAGAGTTTAAATTATGTTCAATATATTTTCATTATTCTAATTTTTTGAACCATGTTAGAAAGTATTCTAATATTTTGAATTTTTTGTTGTTAGCTGATTTAAATATATTTTCTATTTCATTGTAATGTGTTTACATTTTTATAATCTGCAAAATATGCAGATTCATATTATAGTACTTTATATTTGATATTGTTGATTATTTATTTGATAAATTCGATTTTCATTTCCCTTGACCATATTTCTTTTCATTATTCTAATTTTTTGAATCGGAGTAGTATATTTGTAATGTCATTTTTTTAATATATTTATTTATTTAATTTTTAATTATTATTATTATTTTTGCATTATAATACATAAGAAGTATAGTATTAACAATCAGAATAAATCATAATTTTTAATTAATTTTTAAAAGACTTTACACCCTGAAAAAAAAAACTTTCAAAGAAAATCTGTTAAATTTGAAACATTTCCATCAACAGTGTTACAGAAAAGTTAAATTTGGGGTTTTACATCTATTCTAAAAGATATTTCGACCATTTTAATGGAAGATAATAGGATGAAAGATTTCTAAAAAAAAAATACACAGCAGTTTCTGACACTTTATTTAGGAGCAGATGAAATGCAATGTATTGTGAAATATTTAAATTAAAAGCTTAAACACTCCATTTAAAAATTACCATTAATTGCAATTAATTAATCTGCTTCAGGTAATAGTAATATTTTATACTTTGATTTTTTAAATCAATATTTTGTAAACACCAATTTTACTATTCATTTCTTATTGCTCTTTAGCAAACATGTGAATTTAACTGAATCAGTGCATGCAGAAAGAGCTTCAGACCATATTTTTCAAAATTGAGATATCACTGATTTCAGTATTATTAACGGGACACTCATCAATGTAGACAGAAAAGACATTAGTCTAATAATTACTTAAGAAGGAAAAGAAGGGCTAATTTTATTGTTGCAAGTAAAACGGGCTTCAGTCCTCGACTGAATCCAGGCCCAGAATAACGCCAGGGCATGCGGGGCAGCGGCCACTGGGCCCCCTTCACGGAGGGCGCCCCATAGGCATATGCAGGAATGCTATTAAGTAAATGTTGAAAGGTAAAATGTGGCGGCAAATCTTATTGTTGTTTAATACCTCCCTTCCCCTTCTGCATGGACCTGCCTTTTTTTTTTTTTTTTTTTTTTTTTTTTTTTAGGAAGGAGGACTATTAGTCTCAATCTACGGATTTTTACGATACCAGTTTTATCGAAATCGAAAATTTATCGAAAATATAACTGAATAATTTGAAAGCTATTTTATGAAATTTTATTTGAAAGCTATTTTTTGAAAAAAAAAAATAAATAAAACCTAACTTTTTTTTTTTCCCCTCAAAAACTCTAATATGGCATTATAAGACAAAATTTCGTATATATGCACATAATGAGAATTTTTTTTTTTTTTATGATATTAATTTATTTCATTTTATTCATTTTTAATTTTATTTACTTATTAGTTCTAGAGGCCTATTTCAGTCGGTACAGTTGTCGAATTTTTATAATACACTCTTAATTAGTGCTAGAGGCCTATTTCAGTCGGTTTATTGAATGGGGATTTATTGAATGAAGTCCCCCCAATGCACAACTTTGACATGAGTCCCCCCCAGGCACAACTTTGACATGAGTCCCCCCCAAGGTACAACTTTGACATGAGTCCCCCCAAGGCCCAGCGTTGTCGAATTTTTATACGTCACTCTTAATTAGTGCTAGAGGCCTATTTCAGTCGGTTTATTGAATGGGGATTTATTGAATGAAGTCCCCCCAAGGCCCAACTTTGACATGAGTCCCCCCCCAGGCCCAACTTTGACATGAGTCCCCCCCAAGGTACAACTTTGACATGAGTCCCCCCAAGGCCCAGCGTTGTCGAATTTTTATACGTCACTCTTAATAGTGCTAAGGGCCTATTTCAGTCGGTTTATTGAATGGGGATTTATTTAATGAAGTCCCCCCAAGGCACAACTTTGACATGAGTCCCCCCCCCAAGGTACCCCTATTTCAGTCGGTACAGCGTTGTCGAATTTTTATACGTCACTCTTAATAGTGCTAAGGGCCTATTTCAGTCGGTTTATTGAATGGGGATTTATTGAATGAAGTCCCCCCAAGGCCCAACTTTGACATGAGTCCCCCCCCAAGGTACCCCTATTTCAGTCGGTACAGCGTTGTCGAATTTTTATAATACACTCTTAATAGTGCTAAGGGCCTATTTCAGTCGGTTTATTGAATGGGGATTTATTGAATGAAGTCCCCCCCAGGCCCAACTTTGACATGAGTCCCCCCCAAGGTACAACTTTGACATGAGTCCCCCCAAGGCCAAACTTTGACATGAGTCCCCCCCAGGCCCAACTTTGACATGAGTCCCCCCAAGGCCCAACGTTGACATGAGTCCCCCCCAAGGTACAACTTTGACATGAGTCCCCCCCAAGGCACACCTTTGACATGAGTCCCCCCCAAGGCACACCTCTCCCTCATTGGGAAAAAGAGAAAAAACGTTGTTTTGCGGCTATAAGACAGTTTGGACTTCCAACGTTATTTGTTACAGTATCTGCAGCTGAAACACATTGGTTTGATTTAATGAAAATTTTATCATGGAATTTAGATCGTCACGAATTAACTAAAGAAGAATTTGTCGATATTAACAAGTTTAGCAGTAGGCCTCTGGCACTAAATTAAAATCTGTCAATGTCAGATTTTCATGTTTTAAATAATGAAATAATGTCGTGTCTGTATAATTTTTATTTTTTATTTTATTATTTTATTTTATTTTATTTTATTTATTTTTTAAAGAAAGAAAGAATCATGTTATCAAAAACAATCAACTATCAAAAAACAATTAAATTTATTAGCATCCCATCGTTTTTAAAAGAAATTCATTAATGACATTATTCACGAATATCAACAGTTACAGATATCAACTTCTTTAAGCGACTGGTATTGGCTGATACAGCAATAATCAAAAACTCCGTGCTCAACAATTGGTTTATCCAAAGACTTTTATATACATGTAATGATGTGCGGTGAATTAAAACTCCATGATCGATGATGTCGCATGGCGTTTAGACTCTGAACAAACTGTAGTGTGATTTTCAAACAATCTACTGTTGCTCAAAAAAGTACTGGGGTAAAACAAACTTTGAAATATTTTTTAAAGAAAAATCAACTGTTTAATTTTAACAAAATATTTATATCGCTTATCATACCTAATGACTATATAAAACAATCTGGTGTGTCCCTCACACGACTTTCTCTTACCCTGAAATTTAATACTATAAATAAAGGTTGCAGATTAAGAGGATTCAAATTATTCTTCGGAACAGTTTTATATGATAATTAGTTCTGTGTGAGGGGGGCTACCGCCTCACTCAACCCCCCGTTTCATTAATGCACCTACATTTATATAGAATTTAATTCGGTTATTAAAAAATAATTCTGTTTTTTTTTTAAATAATTTATTAAAAGTATTATTTAAAAAAATTATCTTTTATGATAATGCAGACGATTTCCATATTAGAGAAGTAATATAACACTAAATTAAAAAAAAAAAAGTTGAATTTATTCTGAATATTACATTTAAAAAAAAAAAATAAGGGAAAAAATCGATAACTTTATTTCAAATTATCGCAGATCGATGGTTCAACCATTCGTTTTAAAGATATTGGCGAGCTCTTTTAAAAGATACCCATCATGAAAATTTACTCCCCTCGAGGGGGAGTTCCCCCCCAGGGGGGCTCCTACATACACAACATTTATTTCCCAGTTGACTATCTCTATTACAAAAAATATGTATTCTTTTCATTTGGTTTAGTACAGTCTATTGATGTTAAACTCTACTTACCTGCAATTTCCCCCGTAGACGGTATTTGAATACTTTTGTGTGTCCCTGTACACGAACCATTTGCTTCATCTGAACGAAAAGCTTAGTGTGGCATAGAGGTCTGCACGGGCCGGGCTTCCGGCCCGAGCCCGAGCCCGGCCCGGCCCTCGGGCCGGGTTCGGGCCGAATTTTTGAATTTGCTCTCAGGGGCCAGGCCGGGCTCGGGCTCAGTTTTTTTGTGTATAGTCGGGCCGGGCCGGGCCGGGCCTGAATGAATTTTTCTCCGGGCCAGGCCGAGCCTGAATAAAATTTTCTCCGGGCCGTGTCGGCACAAATCTTTTTCTGATTTCCTCGTTAATCAAAGAAAAAGGAAAATGATTAAATATTTCTTCAGTCATTTATTTTACGTAGTTTTACAGGATTGTGTCATATAAAGTTCTATGTTGTTGAAAAAGTGTTTGTAACGTCAATTTAACTGTCTATCAGTCTGTCTGTCCGAAATCTGATTTTTCGCAATATTTTTAGCATGCCTCGAAATTAATATATTTTATTTAAAGTAATATTAGATGGTTTCCTATTCAAAATAGTATGCATGTCACTACCAGTTTGCGTACATGTACATAACAAAAGAAATTAGATACATTACTGTGTATAAGGGTTTGTTTCTTATTATCAGTTAAGTTTAGGTGGTATAAACACTATAAAAATCTTTCCGTTGTAACTTTTTCTCTAAGGCTCCTTTTCCTTTTCTCCAGTGGACGAAAGTAGCATCATTTTTATCATGGGCAAAAGCATTTTTTCTATTGAATTTGGTTGCAGTAACATTAAAGTTTTGTTTACCGGAGCACATGAAAGATTCGGATACATTATTGTATACAAGAGAAAATGGTTGAAAGTGCATTTTCAGTAGTATTAACCATTTTAAATACCTTCCTATATTGTTTGATGAATGCTAATATTTTCGATTTGACTTTCTGTTTGTCTTTTGCTTGTCTATAATAATTAATTTCTGTTTATATATAATTGTCTTGTAAAATTTCAGCAGTTTTGCTAAAGAACGTACTATTGTTTTGTTATATAAAACCTCTGCAAAACACATACTAAAAATCTGTTTTATAAAAAGGCATTCTTTTATTTTGTTATTTTACATATTTTTGAATCGGGCCGGGCCGGGTCGGGCCTCATTTTATCGTTTTTTGTCCGGCCCGGTCCGGTCCGGGCCATAAATCGTTAAAAAATAAACGGGCCGGGCCGGGCCCGGGCCTCGAAATTCCGGCCCGTGCAGACCTCTAGTGTAGCATTCCTATATGATACACATTTAGAATACGGAGTTTGGAATTTCTGCTACTATTTTTTCTTGAGATATGCTGATAACAGTCACACAGACAGACACACAGACCATTTGCTAAAAACATGATTTTCGTGTTCAGGGGACCTCAGAACATGTAAGTATAACAAAAACTCACGTTCGAAAATTTGACCCTAAAACAATCCTTTCTCGACCCTATGGGTAAAAAAAAGTAATTAAATAAGCCTAAAATTAACTTAAAGTTTTGTTAAGTATTTATAAAATTTTACGCATCTGGTATGCTAACGAAAAGTAGGAATCAAAAAAATATTGGGGCGCGCACACGTAACTTTTTATAAAAACTCTGTGCATATTCTTTAATAACGTGTTGGGCCTTCTTTATGCTTTATCACTACATTTAATCTGTTATACATAGATGTAACCAGATTTTTACGGAAATGTACATCTATTTTCTCCCATTCTGATATGATTCTTTCTCTGAGACCATTTTTGTGAGAAATATTGGAATTACGAATTCTATTTTTCGAATATTCCCAAATGTGCTTAATGGGGTTTAGATCGAGAAGGTGGTTCTGTGAAGGTGGTTTGATAACTTGTGGACAGTTATACAAAACCCACAGTTTGCAAATATGCCCATTATGCTATGAGACATTATATTGATAAAGTTTGAAAGTTGATAATATGCCAATTTTTTGAGCACTTTGCTTCAAATTTTGTTTCAGAATATTTAAATCAGTGTTGGGCATATTTGATTGAAAAGTAATTGAATTACAATTAAATTACAATTATAATTATTTTACTGTCAATCAATTAACAAGTAATTGATTACAAATAAATTGAATTACTTATTCAATTTATTTGTAATAATTCGATTTATTTGTAATCAATTACTTGTTAATCGATTGACGGTAAAATAATTATAATCGTAATTTAATTGTAATTAATAGTAATTCAATTACTTTTTAATCAATTATGCCCAACACTGATTTGAATACACATATTTGTCTATTATGCCATCAATCAAATGAAGATTCCCAACACCGACAGCCCTCATACAGCCCCAGAGCATCTGATTTCCTCTCCCATATTTCACAGTAGGATTAAGATTCTTCTTATTAAGTTCAGCATTAGGTCTCCGCCATACTTTTTGCTTTCCATCTTTACCTAAAATATTAAATTTGCTCTCAGCTACAAATATCACCGACTTCCAAAATTCTGGTGACTTTTTAATGTAAGTTTTTCCAAATTGTAGTCGAACTTTTCGATTTCCTTCGTTAATGCATGGTTTTCTCCTAGGTGTACTCGCCAATGAAAATCACTTTTTTTTAAATGTTTCGGATTATTTCTGCATTAGAAGACTTCTTAAATCTCTAACATGCTTTCAAAATTTACTGCTCTGGTTTTAAGATTGCAAATGATATTCCTGATGTTCCAACGTACCTCACGCTGCCTTGGACGAAGTGCCTTGGACATCCTGTACAACGTTCATTTTCGATTGAATTTGTCGTCTTATATTTCGAAATAATATTATGAACAGTATATTTACTTATATTAAATATTTCAGCTATTTTCCTCTCAGTTTTTCTTCGATTTCAAAGATGGATTATAAGTTTTCTAATGGCAAAAGATATTTCAGAAGTTTTTCGACACATTTTAGCAATGTTTATCGTAAAAAAACAAATTTTAACTTAAAGAACAATGTTCAGACTTCAGATGAGATTACAAATCTTTTTATTCAGTTACACTGACAGAATTGGCTATTTATCGCATTTATTTCTGCTATGCCCCAATACTTATTTGAGCACTGCTTTTGCATTGTACACGAGAAGTGCATAATTTTTATTAATTATTTTAAAATAATTTTAAGTTATTATTTTTTAACTTGATATAGTAGTCTGGTATGATATAGAGAAAAAAACTTGAAAATTAAACAATAATTTTTTTTTTTTTTCAAAAAATGTTTGAAACTCTGTTTTGCTCCAATACTTTTTTGAATAACTGTATATAAATTGCTATAAGTGATCAATAGTGGGGAAGGGGGGGGGGAGGCTTTAATATTAAGGGTCTGAGTTCAGACTAGTGAAGGACGTACAGAATATCTAAAGAAGTTTTAAGAAGAGACAGCACAATATTTTAAGCCTTCATTGGGAGGAGGGGGCATGCAATATTATCCAGTTGCGGATATGAATCACAAATTAGTCACGGGGGTACATATTCTGATAATCTGTTATGCCACTGGAAGAGGGTCCCTCTAGAATAAGCTTGTCCCGGGACTCCACGTAGACTAAGTCGGGCCCTGACTGACGACTATTGCTTACTGATATTTCAACAATTAAGTGAAAAAAATATTTTTTTTTAATATTTTTTTCTTCTTTACAGTTGAGTAGTGTTAAAAAAAATGCTTCATTTTTTGAAAAATATCCCCCACGCTTAAATAAAGATGAATATTTAAGATTATTTTTTATAAGATAATATAAAATTGAGATAAATGCACGTCTTTTTTTAATATATGCGGAAAGAGCTTCAGTCCAGGGTCTTATTATTATTTTTTTTTTCCTTAATACGGGCCTAAATATGTTAAAGAAAAATCATCCATGTGCAAATAAAAATGAATATATAAGCCTATATTTTTTAAATACAATAGAAAATTGGAATAATACCTCGTCTTTTTTGCATATGGGCAGAAAAGGTTTATGGGCAGTAATGTCCAGTGTCTTAATTTCTGAATGACCTAAATTTTGTACGTTAAAATTAAAAATATCTCAGAAAACTTCTGATGCACTAGATCATACGTTTATTTATTTATTTATTTATTAATTCTCAGATATTTCTCAGTTAAAAGAAAGACAATAAATAGCTTTTTTTTAGTTTTCTCAAAAGTGGTTTTAAAGACTGAAGTCCTTTTTGCATGTAGCGACTCAATTGATTGATTTGTTTAACAATATTTGGCAGACATCACAAACAAATGTTGAAAAAATAGAGCTTTAAGAAAATTAATGAGGATGGATTGATAATTTTTCGTTTAGGAAGTGAAAATTGAACAGTTAATTACATATTTCTGAGAGAAAAACGAAGAACGGACGGAACAAAGAAGAGCTGAAAAGAATACAGAAAAATCAATCATCTAAATTTACAAATGTTATTATTGTATTTCATAGCACACAAGATGCGTTATATAGACAATCATAATGAATTATGATACTTTAATTGCATTTTACAGAAAATATATTATGAACGAAGACATTTCAAATAAAAGAAAAGCAATTTGAGCCGTTTTCATATCTAATAATGTCACAGAGAACATATTGATTCATCATACCCACTCTATCAGATGAAAGATTTCTTTTATAGAAGCAAAAAGTAGTTTATATCACTTTAAAACATTTTTTTTTTTTTTTTTTTTGAGATCAGGCAAGTGGTAAGGAACATCGATATATTTAAACAACACAATGTTTAGAGACCTGCATAAAATTGAAAATTACTAGCAATTGCTATAAATAATCTGGTTCAGCATATATATATACAATTTTTTTTATTTATTTATTTATTTATTTGTTTTGTGTTTTTTTTTTTTTTTTTTTTTTTTTTTTTTTTTGAGGGGGAGGGGGGATTTATAAAATTATTTATATTTGTAAATAATCTTTTTAGAACTTATTCTTTTTTTTAGCATTAGCAGGTAAATGACATCAGTTAAGTTATTTCCTTATATATTCACAGACATTAAAAGGCGCGTTGGTAAATATGGCTTTTAAAAAGCAGAATGTGGACAGATTTGTTAGAGCATAATTTTGCAGGTGAAGATTACATAGTTTCCAAATCTTCTCGTTTTCCAAGAAGAAGTATTTCACTGGGGAAAATTGTGTATTCATCTCACTTACCACTAGAGAAGGTGAACTGCTACTTGGAAGCGCTTATGCCGCCCCGTCTGCAGACTTCGAGGCCTGTCTGCTGGAGTGGCAACACCTCATAACACACAGGTCATTATTCATTTGCTGCTGCGACCTCAATGCCAATTCCCCGTTGTGGTGCTCACCTAACGAGGATCGCAGAGGTCGCGAACTAATAGAATTTATAGCCTCCAATAACCTATGCTTGGCCAACATTGACAACTCTGCTCCCACCTTTAATAAAAACGATGCACAGAGCTGGCCTGACTTTACTCTCTGCAACCCTAAGGCGTTCGCAAGAATAAACGACTGGTCAGTTCTGGACATACACAACAACACAGATCATAATTACATCACATTCTCAACAAGCACCATACCCTCAATATCACACTCTAAACGCTTCGCCACTAAGCATGGCAATTTCAAAAAATTCAATAGCCTAATTCAAAAGGAATCATCGAAACTTATCTCGGAGCTAAATACAATCACTAACGAGGCCCAGTTAGAAACATACACTAAAAACCTCATAGCCACAATCCACACTGCAGCAACCTCAGCATTCAGACTGAAGAAGTCGGGATGGCAGTTCGCCTACACCTTCTGGACCCCCCAGCTACGTTCCATGCGTAATCGACTCACAGCTCTTAAAAGACAATTAAAATATATCGATCCATCCCTAATCCCACAGCAAAAACAAGCAATCAAACTTCATTCGGCCCTTTTCAAAAAACACATAAACACAGCTAAACGCAACGCATGGAAACACTTTTGCTCATCACAGACCAAGATTTTCGGAACAGCGCAAAAATTCTACAGTAACAAATTCTTTACACCAACAGAACTGAAACTGGGGCGCCCTCCGGCGCTCTCTTCCAAACGTAACAACCTGGAATACCTAACAAGCACACTCTTCCCAGAATCTCTCCTCACAAACTTTCAAGAGCCCGTCTTCTCGGCTCCCTCGGATGTCCCCTTCACGGAGGCCGAGATCAAAGCCACTCTATTCAGCTTCAATGTAAAGAAAGCTCCAGGTCCCGACAATTTAGACCTTAAAATTCTCCGCAATGTACACCTAACAATACCACACCTCCTACAAAAATGGTCAAACCTCTGTCTAAACTTTCACTACTTTCCAGAAATTCTCCGCAGAGGCGAAGTGGTGTATTTCCTGAAGCAAGGGAAACTCCCCTCTGAACCCTCATCCTACAGACCGATCTGCCTCCTACCAACGTTAGGAAAATTATTGGAAAAACTGACAGTAACACGCCTAAATTTCTACCTCGAATCAAACAACCTGCTCCACCCAAACCAATTCGGGTTCAGAGAGGGCAGATCGTGCGACGAAGCAATGCAAGCCATCAAGAGTTCCTGCGCCGTCAGCTGCAATGCCCAGAAATACACCACCATCGTCTCACTAGACATACAGGGAGCTTTCGACAACATAGAGTGGCCCCACATTCTACAAGCTCTCCAGGATCTTGGCTGCCCGAGGAATCTGGCGGGAGTTATCAGATCTTATCTCTCAAAACGAAAAATCCTAGTTAACTGGGGTGAAGGCTCCTCAGAACTCCCTCAATCTAAAGGCTGCCCGCAGGGCTCATGTCTTGGTCCATTACTATGGAACATAATCGCCAATAGCATCCTTCGAGAAATGAGCTCGGCGGGCTTCGAGATTTTCGCGTATGCTGATGACTTCTCCCTGATTCTCTCTGGCCGCATAAGGAAAGATTTGGAAGACCAGGCTCAGGTAGCCCTCTCCCTCTTTAGTGGTCTATTACAAGACCTTAATCTCAAATTATCCCCCTCAAAAACAAAAGCACTCACATTAGCCTTTCCAAAAGCCCTCAGCAATAGAAGATATCCCAAGATGCGGATCGATGGCATCAGCGTCAACCACGTGGAACAACTCAAAATTCTAGGAGTCACTTTTGATCGACGCCTCAACTGGTTGCCCCATGTCAAAGACTTAAAAATCAAAACGCAAAAAATATACCATAACTCCTTAAAAATGGTTGGCAAGAGGTGGGGTATTTCCACCTTCCACCTCAAAACATGGTACCTCACAATAATTGACAAAATTCTCACGTATGGGGCATCCATCTGGGGGGGTCATCTAAGATCTGATGCAATAACCCAACTAAACTCAACCCAACGTCCGTTCCTCTTACAAATAGCAAGAGGCTATAAAACCATTTCGACTGATGCCATCACCGTCATCACAGGGATTCCCCATGCCCACCTGCAGGTATCACAAATCAACATAAAATCCAGAATTCTCCAACTTAAAGACCCAGAACTTAGCTCAACCATTTTTCCCAACACCCCAATCCAGCATCTTACCTGCAGCTGGGCCCTCCACCCCGGTAAGGATGTTGCTCCTCTCATTACAAACTGCTCTAAAAATAGCTTCTCCCCGTCTGTCCCTGTGGCGGTCTACACGGATGGTTCTAAGACGGATGCTGGAGTTGCTGCAGCTTTCTGCGTCCTAGCTTCAGGCGTCGTGACCCATCAGTGGGCGGGCAGACTCGAAGACTACAACTCTGTTTTCCAAGCGGAATTATATGCAATACAAAAAGGCATTAACTGGATCTCAGAGGCAAAACATCAAGATATAAGCATTTTCAGCGATAGTCTCTCAGATCTGCTCGCCATAGCTCGACACAGGAGCAGACACCCTCAAGTAATAGAAATAAAAAACTCCCTTAGCACCCTAAACTGTAACTGCTCCCTGGCTCACGTTTCAGCCCACAGGGGCGTAGCCGGCAATGAAATAGCTGATTCTCTTGCAAAGGCCGCAACAGAGTCGGAAGTCATAGACGTCTCTCTCCCAGCCTCCCCCTCCTTTGTCAAAAGGAAAATTAAAAATCTGACCATGCAAAAATGGCAAGACCTATGGTCTACCTCCGAAAAAGGTAGGCATACCTATAATCTTATCCCAAATGTTAGCACAAACACCTGGACCTTAACACCACCCATCTCAGCCTTTTTAAGTGGCCATGGCCCTTTCCCCTCCTACTTAAATAGATTTCATTGCCGGCGCTCATCCCTGTGTCCATGTGGAGAGGAGGGAACGCCGGATCACTACTATTTCTCATGCCCCCTTACAGAAGTTTTCCATCTTAGAAACCCAACCCCTAGGCCAATAAACTGGCTTTCAAACATCCTAACCAATAAAATCCTAATCCATAAACTCAATAGCATCTACTCCCTCTTAATGGATATATCCAATCGAACAGATTAAAAGTCTCCCAAGTAACTCTTGTAATAATAACGACCAACTAATCATGGTCCCAAAATTAACTTAAATAAATTAAATAATTAACTTAAATAAATTAAATAATTCTCTCTATCTATCCATTTCATTAAATTTTTATTTTATTTCCCTTTTTTTTTTTTTTTTTTTTTTTTTTTTTCCCACTCTCTAAGTTGTCTAATGTGCTTCTCGGTACCCAGCAAAACGCTAACTTTCCCCACTACCCCATTACCCTCTTGTAGCGTCAGAAGTGCAGCAAAGGTCAACCTGAAGCCAAATAATGCAGCAAAAATAAATTCACCCCTGCAAACAAGCAACTATGATGCCTTCGGAAGAAAAGTCAAAAGATCAATCGCCCATTGTCGCGGGTAGGATCTAAGCCTGGCGATGAATTCTGTATTTTTTTTTTTTTTTTTTTTCTTTCGTTTTTCAATAAACGTCTCGGGACAGCCCACGTGGACTTCGGTCCTAGCATAGCTCAACACCGCTCTTCGAGCGGTGAGCCGGGGCTGCTCCCCTGTTCAAAAGAAGAAGTATTGTCACTAATTTTTAATATAAAGTTTTAGTAACCTTATTTTAGAAAATATCTACGGTTAACTGCAATGAAAAATACTGACAGGAAATAGTGGTTATATATCTTCCTATAAGATGTCTTTTAATTATTTAAGAAAGAACAAGACATTGTGAATTTAACAGATAAACAGTTATTTTGAAAAGAAAAACAAAGAACGGAAAAAATGAACAATCGCTTAAAAGAAAAGGATAACAAGACTCTTTTAAATTTGCAAATTACATTTAGTATATTTTACAGTATACAAAAATGAAAATTTTAAAAATCCCAATGAGTTTTTATTTTTAAAGTAACCTATTGGTAGAACTAAATCACACGAACACAAACATTTCGAAGAAAAGCAGAACTATTTGAACCATTTTCATTAATAATATTTAAAAAAAAAAAAAAAGGTAAGTTCAACTACAACGCCCAAATTGTCTCCCTTCATTTCTGTAGAAGGCAATCGGATGAAGGCTTCTTTAAAAAGAGTGCAAATTAGTTTCATTTTAATTAAGAGCAGACAAAGGAAAATGCATAATTCTTAGAAAGGTTAGATACTGTCTTTTCAAAAAAGCACAAAGCAATTTTTGTTGCTTTAATTAAAAGCAGACAAAAGGAAATGGATAGTTTTCGAAAAAGCTCAGATTTTTTTTTCAAACTGAAAATTACTAAATTTCGCAATCAATTAATCTGCTCCAGAAGATATTAAAATTTTTTGCTCATATTAAATATTGTAACCTGGTATTTGTAAGTGTCTACTTCAAAACATATACTTTTTGGCTCATTTAGGAAGTAAACGAGTTAGTAGTTTCTTATTATGCTAATTCGGTCTTCGCCCGCATAGCGATCCGTTTTTTCAAATGAACCTACTTTCAATTTTTTCATATTCGCCAAATCCGAAACTAAATAATATGTCAATAATCAATAATGAACAAAAAAAAAAAAAAAAAAAAAAAAAAAAAGCGAATATTTAAATTTCAAACTTTTTTTTTTTTTTTTTTTTTTTTTTTTAATGTAAAAATAGTGTAATTATTTGAGTATAGAGATGTAATTTTAGTTTAATTATTTAAGAAAATGAATTGAATGCAAATTCATCAAAATCGTTGCTAATTTACTTGTCGAAGGGATAATCATAATACCTGGATACCACAAATTTATTAATTATTTTTTACTCTACCTGAATTCGATCCCGATAACAGAAAAGCATCGTAATTTTTTCGATCTGGATTTATTATCATTTTTAATATTATGAATGTTATTCCTTTTTTTATTATTATTTATTCTAATCATTTTAACTCGTTTTTTTTTTTTTTTTTTTTTTTTTTTTTTTTAATTTAGCTGAATATTTTGGCAGTTTATAACGATGGCTGAGAAAGAAAGCCGCCATATCGCCAAATGGCGGTTTTCTTTCTCGGCCACAACGAATTGTTAAAAATGTGATGCCATTTTTTTCTGCTAGTCACCGTTTTTCCTTTATTTCATTCATATCTTAAAACCATGCATAAAAAATTATTTTCTTTATTTCTTTAATTATTTTAGAAATAGCATTCATTTAGAGCATTAGTTTCTTGAAAGTTCGGCTTTTATTATTAAGAAGATATTTGACAGATCACAAAAAAGTCGGTAAATATCAAGTGTTAAGAATTATTGTGAAGAAACGGTGGAATAATTGCTAATTTGGAAAGTGGAAATTTAATAGATTATCTAGATTTCTTTTTTCCTTACTTTTTTTTTTTTTTTTTTTTTTTCTTTAAACAAACACAGTATTTCTTTTTCTTTCTTTTTTTTTTTTTTTTTAATCAACGATGTCAACACATAGGAACAAAAATATGTATATTCAGTAGATTTTTATTTGATTTGCAGTGAAATTATTTAGACAAAAATCTTCTTTCAACGAAATATGAAGCACTTCATAAAACTTTTACAAAGACAGCACAACTAAAATCCTACGTTGAAATATTTTTTCTTAAAATTTTGTTGTATTAAGAGAAATTGAAATTCATCATTGACAGAAATTAATTATTCAGCATTAACTGTTTTAGTTTTTGTTTACTTCGTTAGAAGTTTTGAAATTGATATTTGAAAACATTCTATTAAAGATTGTCAGAAAAAAAAATAGAAAAATGAAGTTTATTAAGTAAAAACATTTCCTCTAATGAAATACAAAGTCGCTGCAATCATTTTACAAGAGAGAAAAAGCAAATTACAATAAAAGATCTCTTCTTAAGTTTTATATGCAGTCCTTTTTCTTTTGTTTAATTTAATATAATTTCAATTAATCTGTTACATCCAACCAATGATTTTTGTATCCTCGGGATATTTTAAAAATAATTGCAGGATCCGATTAATTTCATATGAGGCTCCAAGCACACATTTCTTTTTGGACCCCCGCCACCCATTCCTCTCACTTAAATAATATTTTCTGTTACTATATTTATACATTAAAAGCATTAGTTGTTGAATAAAACGTATAAGAAATAAGTTTCATGGCACCCTGCTGCTCAGGGCCCCTATTTTTTGAATTATATGAAAAGAATTTTTTAAAGAAATAATTAAACTTAGAACTCAGAGATATTATTTCAATGATTCATGAAATTATTCATGTGGTTATTGACCACATGGTCTGGAATGACAACGTATCATACACGTCAGTTATTATCTATGCCTTAGGTATGACGTGTAGATTATATTGCTGCTTTTCTTAAATCCATTCCACTATTTTCATTTGAAAATTTCATTCTTCTGTAATACATGCATGACATAGTTGACTTTTGCAAAAAGGGTTCTTATAAAATCCTTTAGTGAAGCATGGCAACCACTGTCATAGCCTTATTCAATTTTGAGGTTAAGTCTCATAACAAGTTCCGTTGGTTCTTGAGAAAAGAAAAAAAATAAGGGAAAATTTATAGAAATGTAAAAAATGGGAAATATCTAGTTCTACAAATAACACATTCTTTCGAAATTTACCACTCAGAAAAATATTTAAATAATATGTCTCATGTAGCTTTATTTCAGCAATTTATCCATATAATTCAGATAAGTCACTGAATTTCAAAGGATCAAAAACTAAACAAAACAAATACACGAAACATGTTTCATTTTTTATAAAATTTTTAATTTTTAATTGTAATTTAATATGTTTTAAATAAAAAGTCAAACGTTCTTCTCTTTTCAGAAAGAACATTTCAGCTCTTCAGAGCATTCTGTAAAGTTCCTGATCCCCCATTACCAACCCTTATAACACCAACCTACTCCTAACAAGTGTCTCTGCCTGTACATGAAAAAAACTTCTGGATCCTTAATGCCAGTAATTTTAGATATGGCAAGTTTCGTCTTAGAAATCTTCATGCGAATTCTCCTAAGTTTAAGTGTCTCTGACTGTATTTCCTCCATGTTTACATGACAGATTTCGTATGTGAAATCTTCGTACGTTTTTTTCTGCAAATAGTATTTCGGCTAGATTCCTTTGCTGGTGATTGTTTACTTCACATCGTCAAGACAGAAAATTCCAGTATATGATTAATTGTATCTTGTAAAATTTACACATTTGTTACCCAGATATGCTATGAGATATTTTTGCGAAAAGCTTTGTAAATTTAAATTTCACTTTTAAATATGTTTTTAATCAATTAAAATATTTATACGTGTCTAAAAGTGCCTTTTTGATATATCTAAAACAAATACAGTTAAAACAAAGCTGAACAATAGAGAATTAAAAGGATCAATAAAAAATAAAAAAGAACGATAGATAAGCTTTAAGGATAATTCAGTGATTAGGAATTCATATTGATTCTGGCATCCGAATAGAATTTACAAATGATTCTTTTCCTGGGAGTTTCTATCAAGTCCTTGACAAATCAGAAAATTAGTCGGAATTCATGGTGCCTGCTTCACAAATCTGGCATACATTGGTAGGGAATACGCCTATATTGAACAAATGTTTTCTGTCAAGTAGTCATGTTCAGGTTTTAGCCTAAAATTTACTATTGTCCCTGTACAGGGTATGTGATTAAACAATTTCCCATAAACCTGGATGTTTTCCTAGATTTTAACTTTCGATTTTTTAGCCGTTATTATTCGTTTCATGAAATTTGTTAATAGTGTATTGTATATGTATATTTGCTGTAATGGATGTAATGCTTTGCAGAATGTTAGTTTCATAATTTGCAAGTAAATCTGCTTATTCATTACCGTGGATTCCAACGTAGGATGAGATCCACTGAAAGACAATGATTTTTCTAGTTCTTTAAGAAAGTTTATAATTTGTTTAATTTCATATATAATCTCATTCTCAAAGCAATGGTTTTCTGTTACATCTTGTATGGCTGATATTGAACCATAGAAGATAACCACATTAGAGAACATGTTGGATTTTATTTTTAAGTTCTCGAGTGCTAGATAAATCGCGTTGATCTCAGCATCAAAACCGGACATATGGTGGCCACAGTACTACTCTAGAAAAAAAGTTTACTATAAACTTTAGCTCCTGCTCTGCCTTGTATCTGGGGTCCATTTGTACAAACTCAGATCCAGTCATCTTTCTGATACTGTTCGTTGATCATAATCAACGAAGATAATTTCTGATCTCCTTCAATACTGTCTTTATTCCTCAAATTTACCTTAATAAATGTGCTTTTAAAATCTATGTGATTAATAGGGTCTATTATTGTATTTTTCAGAAGTATGTTGACATCGAACACTTCAAAGGAATATTAACTTTCTTCAGTTGGAGAGATCTGCGTTTTAAGAATGCTAGATAAGTTGTTAAATCCTGCAACTACTCCTCTTTTTGCAAGCAAAGATAGTAATACTAAAAAAATAAAAAATACTGAAGCTTACATAATATTCCTATGAATTTCTATAGAAAATATAATATAAAAATTTATATTTAAAAAAAAAGATTTCAAAGATTTTGCTCAACGGAAATAGCGTTGAATGCATTTGTCACAAACACACGACGATTTAATGGCAGATCAAATGGTTAATCAGACGAATAAAGATTACTGAATAAATGAAAGGATATCATTATTAATATTAATATTTTAAGATGAAATTTTGCTTCAAGGTGAAATTCACTTCAAGGTGATCCTGGCCTTGATTATAGACGGTTAAATTTCTTCCAAATTGAAGGTGCAAGAATGAAACGTTTTATATAAACAGCGAAATAACTTTGGATTTTGTTGAAGGAAGAAAAGAAGCAACTTAGTTGTTCTAATTCTAATTCTGCTTGAACTGTTTCTGAAATTTCTAATTTGAAATAAAACTTTTTAATTTAATTGGAATTTTGAAAATTAAGAAATGATCAATGTTAAAATGTATATATTTCTTAATTAAATACAAGTACCGTATATTTCCGCAGGTAAGATGACCTTCAGATAAAACGAGATATAAATTTTCATCAAAGGTTTAAAATTTTTGTATATACAGGGTGTTTCAAAATTCGAACGACAAATTCAGAGCGGTAATAGAAGGAATCATAGGGATGAAAACTTACCACACAACATGGGGTCGAAAAAAACATTGAAAAAGTGAAAATCGCGAAAAATTTAAGGAAGTGAACTAAACGCGCCGGACCGTTTCATGACTCACAGAGTCATACGGATCTCAATCCGTATGACTTTTTCCAATGCGATTAACATAAGTCAATCATTCTTTTATTCGACGCCTGTGGACACATCGGAGGATCTCATATCGCAGATTGTCTTTGCTGCAGAAGACATCAAAAGCATCGAGCAGGTCCGAAAATCAATTTTACGTCGTTTTAGACTTCCAACAACTCTTGTAATAATTAATCAAATAAATCTTTTTGTAGCTAGTAACCTTTTGTCGTTGCAGCGTGACGTTGAAACCTGTATGCATTTTTCACGATTTTCACACTCTCAACGTGGTTTGCGACCCCATTTCTATGATAAGTTTCCATCTTTTTGACTCCTTCTATAACCCCTCTTAGTTTATCGGTAGAATTTTGAAACAGCCTGTATATAATCTACAAACGATTTAAGACTATCGTGTAACGACACTCGAAAGAAGATATTGAAGAAATAATAAAGATTCTTTTTTAAAAAGTCAATAAAAAATGTTTCATGAGGAGAGAAATAGCTTGTTGGTCAGATTTAGGTACAAACTTGTTAGGTACAGAATCGGACCCATATGACGAACTTCTCAACAACGAAAGTAAAATGTATTTGGAGAGTTATCTGCCTTAAATGATGAAAATGGGAGTTTTTCACGATTTTAAATGCATTCATAAGTTTTTTTTTTTTTTTTTAGTGATAGATTTAACTTATAATTTCAACCTTTTTTTTTTTTTTTTTTTTTTTTGTATCTGTCCCGCATGGCGACCTTGGATTTTGGATGGATATATTTATGTGATAATTGTTGTCTTTTCTACACAAATATACAGTACATTAGGTATGTGGATCAGCATTTTAAATTACTAAACAGGAATTTTGAAAAAAGAAAAGACTCAAGTTAGAAATCAGAGAAATGATTTCAAAAATCAGTTTGAATTAGACACGTGGAAATTAATCAGATAAAAAAAACATTTTTGAATAAAAAAGAAAATCATTATAAAAATTGATATTTTATGATTAAAACTCGCATCAAGGTAATTGCGAGCGTTTATTCCCGGCCCTGATCTTTGACATTTAAATTTCCTCCAAATTGATTCTACAAGTATATGATGTTTCGTATACCTTGGGAAATAACTATTTAGATTAGTTCAAAGAAGAAAGAAATGAAGATTTTTCTAATAAAAGTACCATTACGTTTGCAACAGATATTTGCAATTTATTATTTTTAAACTGATTTTTGAACAAGAATAGAGTTATTTTATTTAATAGAAAACATTTTATTAATTTATCGTAATCCAAAACTATTTATATGTAGAATGCTACATTTCAGTAGAAAATATTTTTAATAACTCCCAAATTTCTTATTTTTCATTAATGAATTTATTGGAACCAATAATTAAAAATACAATTTAAATTCAGTGGTATTCACTTTATAAGAAACATTTTCTTTCCTGTAGTTTTATGAGGCAACGAAAAATATTAGTTGCTAAATTTAAAATCATTTTAATATCTTCCTGAAACGTTTCTTTATTTTTCGTCGAAAAAACAGGAAAATATTTAAATGTACATTTATTAGACGTACAAAGTAATCTTTGCAAGCTTCAGTAACAGCATGTGTATTTACACAGACTTCAACACCTGTAGATAGACAAACTGTGCAGTAAGTTTTAAAGGTCAATTAAAATGCTAAAAGCAAGACAAAAATTCAATAGCTTAACAAATGGATATAAATACACTAAGCCGAAAATAGCTATACATATAAAACTAAAAACTTGAGAAAACGGAGGTAAAAAAAAAAAAAAAAAGAAGAAGAAGAAGAAGATTACAATAAATCTATAATTACGCTTGTCTGAAAAAAAAAAATCAGCCTCACTATTTTTTTTTTTTTTTTTTTTTTTGTAAACTTTATATTTCCGAGGGTACTGCAGTAAAAAATTAAATCTATTCTGTACATCGCGTACAGTTTTTTGCAAAATGATGAGGGTTTTCAATGAAAAATCACTCATCTTATTACACTGAACATAAGATATTTTGGGTCGCGGTAGCCCATTCAGTAGAGCGCCGGCCCAGTAATTGTAAGATTGAGGGTTCGGTACTCGAGCCGGCCAAAGACCGTCGTGTACACTAATGGTGGCTGATACGCGTAAAATCTGTCGTGGCCGCAATGTCCTCCATGTTCCCATCAAAAATTATACCTCTGGGCGGTCACCGAAGCGGGAGAGCCATCCCTTCCTTGTAGGATCAAAATTGTGATGGCATGTCTCCGGACCACCTCTAGGGGTGTATCCCAGACCGTCGGAAATTGCCCATCTGCGCAGCACTAGTGCGACGTAAAACCCAACCAACCATCCATCCATAACATATTCTTTCTCATAATTAAACAACCTCTGGGAGTCACCGAAGCAGAAGAACCATCCGCACCCTGGAGGATCAAAATTGTGATGACATGTCCCCAGACTATCCTTAGAAGTGCGTCCCATATCGTCGCCAAATTACCCATAGCACAGTACTAGTGCGACATTAAACCCAACAAACCGACCAACTACTTCATAATTAAACAAACAGTTCTTTAATAATACTAGCAAACCCGTGCGAAATTTTCGCACTTTATTTCTTGTTAGTTACCTTTAAATTTTGAAACTAATAAATATTATATTAATTTCACCACCTAATTAAAATTTAATTTACCAGAAGCCGAATTATTATTAGAATCAAATTAATACTCTGCAACAGTGAAACCAAAATCATTCAAAGGAAAGGTTTTAAAATAAAATTCATGGTCGGGGTGCAAACTACTTATACTAGTTTTTCCATGTGTAATGTATGTTATACTTTAGTTTTATTAATTAATACTAGTATTTCATTTAACTATTTTTATTAGTATTTTCCATTAATAATATTGAATATGCTGCATGGATCAAAATGTTTGATTTTCTTATGGTTTTCACATATCTTTTCAGTTTTAATTTTCTCTTTTTTGGTGGTGTTATAGGGTGTAGCTTGTTGTAAATATTTAGCAATTTGCATACAACAAGACAGAAATAACACCTACTTTACATGCAACATTCATTCTACACCCTTGAAAACGTAATGAATTTGCATGTTTCAATTTCTGGATGTTTGATAGTCGCAATCTCTTTTTGAATTTTTCTGTTTTATTTTTTTCAATATTTCTTGTTTTCATCTCTTCAATGTTTGAAAAGGTTTTCAATATATATATATATATATATATTAATATAATTCCTATTTTGATTATACATTTTACCAGTACTTTTTGCAGTCAATTTATGATAATAATTCACATTCTGTATATATCTTTAAAGTATTGCTATGCTTAAAATGACGCTTGCAAAGATATTGAAGAAGCAACATTTAAAAATACATTTTTCCGTGAAATAATCTGATCAGACAAATGTCATCATTTTTTCTTATTAGATCATTGAGCTGAGTACTCATGCTTAAATATTGCCCATTTATAAATATTATTTTTTCCCTCGCGTATTTTATTAATTAGATCATTATCGTATCTTTTCGACAAAATATATTCGTAACTGTACCACGTTAGAGAAATATCAGCATATTTAGTTATGCTCATCCAACGAGATATATAAATTAGAGTGCTGATTCAATGGATGAAGGATTAGCTTTCCGTGGTTCAAGATGAATCACGTGACATGCTCCGATAGGTTGCTGTGTTTGGCCCTTTATCGCTATTTTGGCATTTAAAATATCAGTTCAACAAATTATCATTATTATTAGGCAACATGACAGTCCTATGGCCGAAATAAATTGTTTTTAAAATAATTTTACACATATTCAGGGATGGAACACGGGCGCAGAATTCAAACCGGAATCCGTTAAAGAAATTTCTCTACCTATAATATCGTTGATTTAAGAAGTAGAAATTTTTCTTACATTGATAGTGGTATGAATTCTGCGCCCGTGTTCCATCCCTGCATATTTCACATTTTAATAAATAATAAAATACTTTTTTTTTCATCGTGTCCCAACAAAGTTTAAAAGTGTTTATAAAAGAAAATTTAAACTTTTAAAGAGCTAAATTTAACAACAAATAACAATTTTTCAACTATTTTTAAGCATTTTAACGGTTAAAGGTCAACTACACGAAATAAAAATGAAGTAAAATCAAAATCAAAATGATTTAGAACAAAAGAATATTAAACTACGAAAGTAAACAAAAACATTGGCGTTTATGACTTATGCAAAGAACAATATCCAAATCGTTGCCATAGAAACTTACTGAAAATAAGCTGTTATCAAGGGAACCACCGAATACGCAGGTGCAAGGAGAGCATGTCACATGACTCATCTTGGACCTTCTCAAGGGTTACCATTTATCACTCTACTTTATATATCTCGTTGTGCTCATCAGTGCCTGACTCTGTCACGTTTTAGGCTTAAGAGATAGGCTTAAGAGATTTCCTTGGATTCTGTTTGTGTGTGAACACAAGTTGCCATCTATTTTCATACTTTAGTTAATTTTAAAAAATCTAATTGTCCGATCGATAAGCTGTTTAATCCGACGGATTCAGAAAAATCGTCTGTTTCATTTGGTACCTTATTTGTAACGAATTTTTGATTAGAATTTTTAAAATTAATTAAAATAGGAAAATAACAGATTTAAAATAGACATTTAAAGTTTTAGTTGTTGCCATTTTTTTTTTTCAGTATAAAATGAAATATGCTTTCACGTGGAAATATATATATATATATATATATATATATATATATATAATATTAAATTTGCTTCTATATGATGTCGTAATGATCTAAAAAATGCCGTCTATAAAATATTAATAATAATTTTAAATTTTGAAGGTAACGAAGAGATAAATAAAGTACGAAAATTTCACACGGGCTTGCTAGCAAATGAATTATTTAAAGTGAGAAATAAATAAAATGAAATGATCATCTTCCAACGGCCACCTTAGTCGTTTTTCAACTAACTAGTTACATAGTTATTTAATAATCTGTGTCCATTTTTTCCCTGTGAAATCAACGCTTCTTTTTTTTTTTTTTTTTTTTTTTTCGAGGCCTCTCCGAACACGCTGCTCACCACATTTCTCTTTTATATAGAACTTTTTTATAGCATTTTTCAATTTCAAAAAGAAAAATCTATAAAAAAAAAATCTATAAAATCTATGACAAAAAATCTATAAAAAACAGCTAAAACATCTCATGCAGTTCTCCGTTTGCAAACCTGTGTGTATTTAAATGTTTAATTTTCTGTTTTCTCAATAATTGACATTGTGCTTTCTGGAATTAATAAAGAATAACAAAAAATCACGTATTTAGCACTTTCCAACTGCGCGCACTCGTTGCACTGTTTACCCTTCAATATTCTTTGCTTTAGGTAATGACAAAATGACCAGACAGATGAACAGAAAGACAGACAGATAGACTAAATGAATTCATAATTACTCTTAAACATTATAATGAAATGTAGAAAATGTAAAAAACGCTTAAGGTATGTACCTACCCTAAAATCATCGTTTCGGTGAAAATTTCGATTTTTATTATTATTATTATTATTATTTGTTCATTTTAGAGGCCATACATTTAGGATTCCAAAAGTACTGTATTTTTGTTTTTACGATAACTAGAAGCAAAGTTATAGTATAAATGATAAACCGGAATACAGTTATGTTTGAAAACTTTATGGGAATATACAAAGAGCGAATTCAGGAATCGAAACGCCAATCTCTACAAGCAACAAAGTTATCCAGAAAAAAACTAAAAGCTAAAAGAAAGTCAAAATTAGTTATAAATGAAGCAAAAGAGGGCTTGACATACAAATATGGAGAGTTTTAAAAGTCTAAAGTGGCTACAAAATTTTTTGTGCTGTATTAAAATCTTTAAATGCGTTTTCTGCGAAACTGTGTTTTTCGTTATTTTTGTTTGCGATTGCATTCATATCTCAAAATGTATTTAGAATATTGAACTGAAATTTTGCCAAAATATTTTATTCATCTTTAGCTATGTTCTGTAGCAAAATCTAACCTCTTTGTATTTATTTATTGATTTTACTGACAGTTTTTTTAGAGAAGTGAGGATATTTCTTGTTTTAATTTTGAGCTTTTGCACCAAGTAAGGAATATTTCGATAAATTTTATAAGTACAGCAAATCTTTTGCTACAGAACACAGGTACGTATGTTATTTCTACACTGTGCAAAGATTATTGAAATATGTTTATTAGAATCTGTTATAGAAAATGTGGCGTAAATGAAAATTTTCCCTCAAATTTTTCTAAATACTGCCTGTATTTTAAAAATTAATGAAAATTTCTGTAAAAGTTTCTTTAAATTCATAGTTTTGTATCCCATCTTAATTAAATACATGTGTGTTCCATTAAAATTTTATGCATTTTAAATATGTGCTTCATATGTAGGCACATACCTTAACGCAAACGAAAACACAAGTATAGCAATTTCCACTTGCTTTTAATATAATAGTATGTTAGTATGACTCTGCAAATATTAACGCCAAACATAACAAATTCTATGGATATATATATATATATATATATATATATATATATATATATATATATATATATATATATATATATATATATATATATATATATATTTAACTACATGAATAATAAATGTCAATTTTATCAGGATTTATGTGTACAGAGTTATTTAACCCTTAAATGCCGAGTGTAGCCTTTCGGCAAAATACCCAATTTTGTCTTCTAAAATATTATTAGAATAATATTGAATCTCTAGTGCCTAATGTTTGCCAATTAGCAACAAATTGCTTTTTAGCTGTAAACCATAGTTAAAATAAAGTATGATTTTTTAAAGTATTTTTTCCGTGATTTATTTAAGAGAGGAAATAATTAAAACATTTTTTAATTAATAATAAAATATTCCGGCATTTAAGGGTTAAATATGATTTATAAAATGCCTCTAACAGAGCGCTGTGGATTGGCATTCTTTTAAGTGTTCCTGCACATAAACCAGATTTGCCATTTATACCATTTTTAATTTGGAACATTCCACAGTGAGTTTGAATAGCAATTAGAAGAACTTCTGTGAATATATACGGACGCTAGAGTGCGCTCAGACAGACAGATAAACATAGACAGGAAAACATAGATAGGTAGACTAATGTAATTCATAATCATTTTTAAACATTGTCAGAAAATATTGAAAATGCTTAATAAAACACTGTAAAAAATGGTTTCTTAAAAATGGGCTAAATTGTCTCAAAATAGCTCCAAAACAAAATATACTAAAATTTGAAAACCTATTTACTCATTTTTGAGTATACTGACACGTCAAACATGGGGATATTAGGATTCTTATTGGTCAACCTTATTTTTGAGCATGTCAGTATACTCGAAAATGAGTACATGGGTTTTTTAATTTAAGTACATATTGATTCGGGGCTATTTTGAGACAATATATACTTATTTTTAAGTACCTATTTTTTACAGTGCAGAGAATCAGTAAATTACCTGAAAGATGGATGAAAGTTGTAGCTGTAGATGGGAACTATTTTGAATAAATAAATTTTTCATTTTATTATCCAATAATATTGTGTTTTATTTTAACAAAAAAGGACGGAGTTATATTCACGCACCCAATATTATTAGACCATTGTAAAGTTTATTAATTATTAGGTCATTAGGTTTATTAATTAGAAAGCTGAAATACTCAAAATCAACTTTTCTTACCACATACGAAATCTAAATAACTAGAAAGTGCATCTCATATGTAAGAGTATTTACTAAAATATAATGTACAATTTATTCTTTAAAATGGATTGTATATTTATGAGGTAACTTAAATAATTATTTTATTATTCTTATTTATTAAGAGTGAAATAATATCAGAAGTCAATAACTTTGTTTAAGCAAATGCACTTTTTTTATGTATGTATAAAGATTAACTTTGTTTTATTGTCAGAGAGTTTTTAAATAAAATTCAAAGTGAAGAATTTTGAATGTCATTACTGTTATAAAGTTTTTAAAGGAATTCGTCAGCAAATTTAATTTAAAATATTTGAAAATATAATATAATTAAATGAGATATAATTATTATAAATTGAACTATAATAATTAAATAATTTAAAATATAATATGATTTTGATTTGAAAGCTACTAATAATGTATTTATTTGTTTTAACTTTATTCAGCAATTATGTTGTTATTTTAAGATTATTAATGTACTGTTATTTTAATTTTGTTTAAATTATAGCAATTTTTCCATGACTTTTAAGCTTTCATAGAGCCGTACCATTTATATTAATATTTAAATGTTAAAACTCTATTTTTATTATTGAAAATAAATAAATTTATAATAATTAATTTTCAAACTTGCTAAATCTGTTTATTTTCAAGTATTTTCAAGTATTCAGAGCATATGTTTAATTCTGAGATCACTTAAAAAAAAAAAAAAATAGTAATGTTTGTTAAAATCCAATATAAACTGCTCAATTTGTAATTGAAAGAAATTTTATTTAGAATGTTTCAATCCATCTGTTTTAAATTTACCAAAAATCCATTATTGAGCCATTTTCTTTGAAAGTGCTGTAAGTGAACTTTTCACAAAGAAGTTTGTTAATGATAACATAACAACGAATGCAATTTGCTAGGAGCTTTTTATGAATAAACAGTTCTCCCCCCCCCCCTTCAAAAAAAAAAAAAAAAAAAAGAAAGAAAGAAACCTTCAAAATTTTTATTCTTTTGTCAATATCAATATATGTAGGTAATGAAATTACAAATATAATTACTTTGAAAGTGGTATCAGTCACACTTTCCACAGAGACATAAAATTTAGTTCAAAAATTATACTACATAATTTCTCTACTTAATTTTATATGTGTGGCAACACACAGAAAAATTGAACGATATCATGAATCTATTACCATATCGTTGGTAATAGACTATCTACCAATAAGTATTTGGACCCTTTCGATTTTACACGCTTTATAGAAAAGTTCTTAAAACGATGTCAATTTATGTAGTTAATGAAATTACAAATATAATGACTTTGAACGTGGTGTCAGTCACACTTTCCGCAAAGACATAAAATTTAATTCAAAAATTATACTACATAATTTCTCTACTTAATTTTATATGTATGGCAACACACAGAATAATTGAACGATATCATGAATCTATTACCATATCGTTGGTAATAGACTATCTACCAATAAGTATTTGGACCCTTTCGATTTTACACTTTATAGAAAAGTTCTAAAAACGATGTCAATTTATGTAGTTAATGAAATTACAAATATAATGACTTTGAATGTGATGTCAGTCACACTTTCCGCAGAGACATAAAATTTAATTCAAAAATTATACTGCATAATTTCTCTACTTAATTTTATATGTGTAGCAACACTGCTTATGACAGAAAAATTCAACGATATGACGGTTGATGGTTGGGTTTTGTGTCGCACAAGTGCTGCGCAGATGGGCAATTCAACGATATGTTGAATCTATTACCTTATAAACTGTCTACCAATAAGTATTTGGGCACTTTCGATTTTAGACGTTTTGTCATATCTAGAAAAATTCTTTAGAAATCACCTTCAATCTTTAGTAATGTAAAGAACATGATTTATCGCATATATTTCACAAAAAAAAAAAAAAAAAATTATTAAGGCAAAAAGGGGACCAGTAAAAAATTAAACAAAATGCAAAATTTTTGGATCCCCCAGTAAATAGTAATTCTTTAAATGCTTTTTGGCTGTAGTATGTAATTAAGAGGACTTTTTTCATTATCTGAATAATTTTTTTTATAAAGCTATAATGGAGATATAAGTCCCCCCCCCCCCAAAAAAAAAAAAAAAAAAAATTAATTATAACTCAAAGTGCAAAGACGATGTTAGAAAACTTGGCGTTCTACATTAGACACCATACTGCAATCACAATGCAAAAATGTTGATTGTCTTACAAAATATGAATATTTTTACTAAATAATTTTTAACTACTCATGCGCTAACTTTTAAAAAGTTTCACTTGCATAGTTCAATAGCCAAAAGTATTAAGCAACTAATATGAAAACCTCAAAAAAATATCGTGTAAATTCAAAAAGTTATGAGAGATCAAGTGAACAGAATTTCAGTTCTCTCAAAATAAAAGCTAAACCATAAGGGGTTTTATTCACATTTTTATTTTAATTCAATTAATACATAATGGTAGAACAGTGTTTGTTGATTGTAAATAAATATTGATAAAACCCTGATCATCTTCCTTTTTTTTTTTTTTTTTTTTTTTTTTTTTTGTGAACAACTTAAATTTTGTTATTTCTATTTTCCATATTTTTTTTTATTTACATGTTATTTTTTTGGAGTTTTTATATAACTTACTCAATATTTTCGACTAATAAATTATTCAAATGGAATTTTGTATATGCTAGCACATGCATAGTTAAAAATTATTATCTAAAAATACTGATATTTTAAAAGATATTTAACATTTTTGAATTCTGATTGCAGTATACTGTGTCTAATGTAGTATGCCAAATTTTCTAAAAATGCCTTTGCACTGGGTCTGACACCCTACGTGTTATAATTAAAAAGGTACAAATTGTTTTCCCACTTAAAACATACCATATATATATATATATATATATATGGTAGCCTCATAAAAATTTATACAGATAATGAGAAAGATCCTCATAACGAAATGCTACAGCCAAAACTCATTTCACGCATTACTTATTACAGGTTGATCAAAAATAAATTTGATTTTTATTTAATTTTTTACTGGCTCCTTTTTCCTCTTCATAACAAAATTTTTGCTGAAATATATGCAGTATAACATGTTCTTTACACTACTAAAGTTTCAAGATGACTCTTAAAGAAATCTTTTCTAGATATTTGACAAAAGCTCTAAATTCGAAAGTGTCCAAATATTTATTGGTAAATAGATTCCTGCAATATATCCTGACTGCTTTCAAGACCTTTCTCATTACGATAAAAAAAATAAAAATGGCACATATAAAAAATATAAATGGCACATATATAAAGTGATAATTAAAGTAAAGTCGATAACAAAAGTATCCGAACACTAGCAAAAATTCCTATATAAAAAAAGTAGATTTAAAACTGTTTTGTTGAATAAATCCTTGTCGAATCGTTGTTCTTAGTCAGCCTATGAACATGATTCGACAAGGATTTATTTAACAAAACAGTATTAAGTGTACTTTTTTTACATAGAAATTTTTGCTAGTGTTACCGATACTTTTGTTACCGACTGTAAGTAAAGTGGCATTTTCTGAAGAAATATTGAAAGAAACCTTTTTCATTTATTTATTTATTTATTGTTACATATTTAATATGAATTTCATAAAATAAATTAGCTTGATTCATTTATTAAATATTTCATAAATGTATGATTTTTCATATTTTGTTTAATTTGGAAGTTATGTAAGTCCATTTGAGATCATCAAAAATATCTAAATTTCTTTTACCTAGTACTTTAAAAACGACCAGATTATAAATTTAAATCAACTTAATATTTAAAAAACATTAAATGAACGTGCACTGTTAAAAATGATTTCTCAAAGAGGAGCAAAACGTCAAGAAATAAGTCTCGAAACAATATATACTTAAATTTGAAAATACCATGTACTCATTTTTGAGTATATTCACATGCTCAAAAATGGGGTTGACCACTAAGAATCCCAATATCTCCACTTTTGAGCATGTCAGTAAACACACAAATGAGTATATAGGTTTTTAGTTTTAGATATATATTGTTTCGGAGCTATTTTGAGCGATTTTGATCCTTTTTGAGAAACCATTTTTCCCAGTGTATTAACAAATATCAACATTTTTTAAACCATTCAAATACAAAACCTTAAATGTCTGTATATAATATAAAAACGGCTTAAACTATTTACAATAAAAACAGTTCAATTATCAATACTCTTAGGCATATAGTTTGAGTTTTAATTATGTGACCATTTTCTCAATTTTTTACAAGAAAAACAGTTCAATTATCAATACTCTTAAGCATATAGTTTGAGTTTTAATTATGTGACCATTTTCTCAATTTTTTACAATAAAAACAGTTCAATTATCAATACTCTTAAGAATATAGTTTGAGTTTTAATTATGTGACCATTTTCTCAATTTTTATAGACAATTGAAATGTGTTTATGACTTCAATTGATCTATCTTACAGCCCGCACTCTAATTTCCGTAAATATTTTTAGAATGCCATGAAATTGATATGCATTGGGTTTACCATGTCATGTTCCGAGTAGAAAATCATATAAATAGCACTGTCTGCTTCTGGGCAAGCACTCACAAAAGAATTTGTTTTACGGCAGTAGATGTTTTACTTTAAAGCATATTCAATGCCTCTATATTAAACAAAACTTGTCGAAATTAGCAAATATTATTCAGCACCACACATCCTTTCTATAGAACATGGAACGTTTAGAATTAATAATTTATCTAAAGAGCCTCTCAAAACTATTTCAGTTATATTAGGAAATATAATCTTCAGATACATTTTCAGTAGTCTAATTGTCTTATGTGTCTTTCTGACATTTACTAAAACTTTCTGACGGTATTATAAAAAACTGATGACTTACGTCCGTTTGTTTGTGTATGGGTATGCCGATCAGTTGGTCAAATTCATGGAGACAAAATTACTTTCATAAATCAAGATGAAGACAAAACTGCCAAAAATCATCTTAAAAACTAAATCATAATGAAAAATTATTGCTCAAGTTTAAATAGACTTTTATTATGATATTCACAGATATTCTGTATTCAACATGAAGATTGCGTTATTTATAGCAAAGTAAGGTCTTAAAAAATCCAAATAGGAAAAAGTTAGTTATGAATTCTATTCAGTTACATTTAAGACGATGTTTAATGTTCGGCTATTTTAAGACTTCCAAAAGACTCTTTTGCTTTTCGATAGTTTTACATAGATAGCTATAATTGAATCACCTAAGTATAACCGATATACCTAGCTATAACTACAATTGATTCACATACCTATAATTGAATCCTGAGTTTGAAAAAGGCAACAAGCGTCAAAAAATCGAAAATTTAGTTTTTATTTCATTTCATTTTTATTTTTATTTATTTATTTTTAGGTCACTTTGCGTTCGCACACATGCCATGCAAAAGTAGAGAGCGAAAACCAATTATTTAGCCGGGCATCAGAAATATTCATGAGTTTGCCTTCTCGAATGAGATCGCAATTTTGAAGTCACGAAACGAAAAATAGCAAAAGGCGACCGAATTTATGCACCCCACAATACATAGAAATGATTGAAAATAAAGAAAAAAAAAATCCAGATTATGCGTGCAGCAAATTTTTTCTTCTAATTTTAAAAGTTTTTCTCGTTTTTCTGAGAATCTTGATTTTGGACTTATTATTCCCTTCTTCACATTGGTGATTTAATTGTATTACCACTTTCTTTTTGTTTACTAATTAAGGGGACTTGAGGTCTTTGGCTTGGCGCCAGTGAAGGTTCTATATAAAAAGATATACTTTGATTGATAAATAAAAAATTCAACTATATTACGACTTTCCAGTAAAATATTTATTCAGGCAACAATTCTTATGGTCTTTGATACATTTTTTACAGATATGAAATCCTTAAATCGCATTTTTTCATAAATGATTCAAAATGATTCTACTAATATTTAAGAAAAGACAGTAATTTTTGTATATTTAAAAGAACCTGCTTAAAAGAATAAGGGATGGATTTTACAATATCCTTAAAAGAAAAAATATTAAAAATATTAATGTATCAAAGTTTAAACTTCCCACAATTAAAATAATTTGCAGACCTAAATCTACGCTTGAAATCGATTCTTTGAATTTTTTTACTCTTATAAGAATCTTAAAAACGTTGTTACTTTAAATTTCACTGTACTTACTCCTTTGTCTAATTGTTGGAAATTTTGCATCCGTTCCGCACTTTAACTTTTTCTAAATTTTCTATGACTACCATTTCTTGATTACCTATTGGCTAATTTCCTACATTCCACCTAGTTCTATTGGTTGATTAAACTGTCGTAAAATCTAATTCCTTTCTTATATATAGAAGCACTTTTGTTTCGTTTCTTTTATGCTCTAATGATGGTATGCTAAATGCTACCGAAACAGTTGTCTGCTTATTTATTATTTACTTTGGCGTAGTTTGTTTCTCCAAGCCTCTTGTTCATATTCACGAATAAATGGTTTTAAAAACCTCAAAAAAGCTTCTACTCATATATTTTTAAACATCAGAATGGAAGCATAATTGTGCCCCTAATGCTGTTTTTATTAAATTTTAATATTCTAGAACAATGTTAGATCTCTATTTCATTATGCTTTTTTGAGGTTTTGCTTTGTCAATGTAGTCATACGGTCGATGTCGGAATACACAATCTGAAAACGAGAATATGAAAAGACGAACAGTTGGGAATATGTCTTTTTGTTAATGTGTTTTTCGCAAAAGTAGGTAACAAATCTCACCTGACTAACAGGTGCATCGTAATACATCTACCTGAAAACGCTTGTATTGCCTCAGTCTGAAACATGACAAGACGACTTTTTTTCCATGCTATGTTAAAAACTTTTCTTGCAGAAGAGAAGTGTCTGGAATATTGATTGCGAATATTTGGTGATATTACATTTTGTCATTTCAACGTAAAAAAAAAAATCTGTGCAATATAGACACAAAATATGTTTTGTTTGTTTTTTAAGTTTATATTTTTAGGGGGTTTTTTTTCTTTCTTTTTAAATTTAAACAAATAACAAGTTCAAGATCAAAACGCTGGAATAAACTTTTCCTTTTCCTAAAAATAAAGAAAGCGTTGCTTATGAAAATACAGGTTAAATTATATTTTATTGTTATTTTCAAATACAAAAATCGCACTTTTTGGAACATTCACTAAATCATTTTGATCTGTAAATGCATAAAAATTTCTGTAATTCAGACACCAAAAAACTACATAACATTGCTCCTTTCTTTGTAAATACAAACGATCTTTAAAAAGTTTTGGTAATTTTAGTAGATGCAACAATCACTATAAATATATTAATAAATATATTAATAATGAAGGATCACTATAAATATATTAATAATGAAGGAATGAGAAATGAATAATTTAGAATTAAACAAAAACCATTTTTAAAAAATCTCCCTTGATGGGCTCGAACGTTAGACCTTTAGGTTCGTAGCGCGGAGTTTTACCTCACAGGCACAGCGTTCACGCAGGGAAAGTCTTTTTTACAATATAGATTTTTTGTTTGCTCCCAGAGCGGTTACAAGCATACATACAGGTGAAGCTAATAAAAGCGTGTTAAAAATAAAAGTCATAGTGCAACCTAAAATGAATTTCAAGCAATTTCAATTATGGCCCTTATAAATTAGAATTCTGTGGTATGGCCCTGTAAATAAAAGATGGATAAATTTTATGATATATTTCATGTGAGACATGCTTTTATGCATTTAAAAAATAGTGTTTTTTTAAATACTGTTTAAAATGTTAAAATGTACTATCTAGAAATTTCCCCGTATTTATGTATATCTCTGTACACGAACTATTTGTCCCGATTTCGATAAAATGCTTCAAATAATATCCTTCTACTTTTACTAACCAGTCAAATTAGAGGAAAAGGAAAACTGTACAAGGGAAAATTTTAATATCGAAACAAACAATACATGCACAGCTACGTAATGAGTTATAATATTTAAGATTACAACTAAACAACTAAGATATTTATTGATATATATATATATTTAAGATTACAACCCTCATCTATGTTTCAAACTTGCGTTCAAATAATTATGACTTATAAATCTATAATGATCATATCAAAACTGCTTATATCTTTTAAGAAGAAATTTAGAATTAATTAAACAGGTGTCCCCAGAATTACATCTCATGTAAAACCCTTGAAAGAGTTGGTAGCATTGGAACTTTTCCAAATTCCCTGACTTTTCCCTGGCATGCTGTTTATTTTCCACAAAATTTCACAACATTAACAAATAATTCATCAATTTACAATAACAAGCTTTCTAATATGGCTTTTTTCTGAGCCAAGACTGATCATCAGACGAAACATCATTCAAGATACATAGTAAAATAAAACGTTTTTTGTGTCTAATGACTAACTAGGATTGTCATGTAGTATTTTGATTGTTTAAAATTTTGTGTAATTTTGTGCAAATTTGTCAAAGTACTTGGCAAACGTCTAGTATCACAAGGATGGCAAGTTTCTTGACAAGTTTCGATTTTCCATTTTTCTGTGCGTTAGGGAAAATTACAGCAAATTTCATATAGAAAATATTTATCGGAAGATCAGTAAAAGCAACACCACCTTTCGGATGATATACCCCTAAATTAAATCGGCATAATTTTTCTTAAATTTACTCACTTATCAAATTTGGTGCATTTACATGATATAGAATTTAATATATAGCAGCCTTACCGTAAATATACCAGCATAGCAGTGCTGCCTGTATTCCGATATGAACTCAAATTGAATCAGTAATGTTTTACATAATATACATCTCTCATTCCACGTTTTGGACCGTTTATACACTGTAGAATCTGAAGTATCATCTTCCCTTAACAAGTTCATTGCCAAGCTGAAAATTGGAATTTCGTGTGGTGGCCAAATTGTTTTTATTTTTTTATTTAGTTTTTATAGTGCTCAAAATAAGTTAGTATATTATTTATATATAGTATTCATGCTTTATTTATATTTAGTTTATATTTTATTAATATGTTATTTTTATTTTGTGATCAGCCGTTTAGTAAGAGCTCGCATTACGCGATATAGCGTGATTGGCAATGTACGTGTTCAGTTCATAGCACAGCACAACTACTTGTTGTACGATATATTTCAAAAATTTATCAGCATCAATTTAAGTCAAGGGCCAACCAAACATCAAGTTTATTTCAATACATTTAGGAGAAACAGCGTTTACAAAATTTTGATGACACACACACAGGCAGACGTTTTCTAAAAATAATTTATTTAAATTTACAACATCTTAAAAAGTGTAAATTCCCTAAAAACCGGAAGTTTAAATTTTTCAGGAAGGAATTTTTTTTAAATATCTGTACAAAAAAAAAAAAAAAAAAAAGTAGAAATTACTGATTCAAAAACAAGTAGAGGAAAATAACATTTTGCTGTTTGCATGTTTCCTTATTTTTAACAACCTATGTTTCGACGTTTCTGTAAATACTTACATTTTTTAATAAATTGAGTTTATTATTATTATTATTATTATTATTATTTAATTCGTGTTTACCTTCAGTAATCGATACGCTATGAGCCAGTGCCCTATATATATGCCGGCGGCACTTAAAAGTTTAAATGCACCTACACATAGTCCTTTTGTTAAATAACGTAACGTTTCAGAAGAACGCCAAATGATGGGACTTTACTGTTCAAAATGGTCTCGCGTTGGTGTCAGTGAATGTGCAATAATTAATATTTTTGTGAGCGTGAAATATTGTAGATGAAACTGGCATAATTCACTAAATATCGTCGTTATCTAGAAGATAATGACAGAAAAGTGTATCCGCTTGTGCAACCTTCCTTGTTTTACCACTCAAAAGCTTATAAATCGTTCATACATTGTAGCATATGAAACATTTCCGCGCATTTTGATGCTATAACTATTACGTGTTCTATTACACATCACCCACGTTGGTGAGCATTTCTTTTCGAGTGAAGAGGAATCAGATTTTGCAACGCAATGATTAATCTATATAAATTACTATATCTAAAGGCTAGAACTCAATAGGCTATCGGGGCTATTTTGTCTAAGCTGTTTTGACAAAGTTGTTTTGTAGGACTATTTTGATGGGGCTGTTTTGTCTGGAGCTATATTGTCCGGGCTATTTTGTTTGGGTGTTTTCGCGGGGCTATTTTGTCTGGGCTGTTTCCGCGGTATTACTTTGTCTGGGCTGTTTTGGTGAGGCTACTTTGTGTGGGGTTATTTTGCAGGGATTATTTTGCCGGGGCTATTTTGTCGGGATTATTTTGCCGGGGCTAATTTTTCGGGGCTGTTTTGTCGGAGCTATTTTGTCGGGGCTATTTTGTCCTGGGTTTTTTTTTTGTCGAGGCTATTTTGTCCTTTGGGATCATTTGTTGGGGCTATTTTGTCTTCGGCTGATTTGACGGGTCACGGAATACCAAGTTTGGACTTGAATTCCTATTAATATTTGTTTCTCTGTTATGCTAATAAAACACTCATTAACACCCGATGTTCGAATTCAGAGGATACAATATTTGATTTTCTAATAATATTTGTATCTGTGTTATGTTGATAAGGCTCACCAACACACACTTATCATTATTAAACAAAGCCGAAACCAATCATTTCACTCCTCAACTCCCTTCCAAAATTTTTGGGATTGTCGAAAAGTTTTGAGTTACTCTTCATTTTTAACATTCATTGCATTATATACTAAAGTATGAATCCACTCTGAAGTTTCTTTCGAGCCACAGCCTTGCTACTAATCATCCGATTTTTTAATTCAAGGAATATTAGGTTTAGACTTAACTTTCTTCTAATATTTCTTTCTGTGTTATGTTGATAAAAAATTTAATAACACCACATATCACTCACTCCCAAACACCCGATTTTCGAATTTTAAAAAACCTTAAAACGTAAATGTAGCAAAAACTACATTTCGAAAATTTAACTCAAAACAATACTTTCTCTGCCATAAGTGTGTAAACAGTGATAGTTTTAGAATTTTGGAAAATTGCTTACATTTCTATTACCTACAGAGTACCCCTCTCAAGATTCGAGATTTTATCATTGCTGTACTTTGAAGGCAACCACTTTTTTTGTAATGAAAGTGAATTTTGGATATAGACTTTGAATATAATTTCAGACTTAATTTATTTGTTTATTCACACGTGGTTACACAAACTTCAGAAATTTCGTAACGGGTAAATAAATTTTTCAGATAATACTTTCACAAATCTTACAAACAAATTAAACAAATAAACACAAAATTTGCATGGGATGTTCGTTATCAAATTGCACTGCGATGCAAAAAAAAAAATCGAGCCCTGATACCATTCTTACTGATTCTTATGTAAAATGACCTTCTGAAACCGAATATGACCACCATTTTGCCCAATTACCCACCGTTTTCAAACGAACGCCACACCCTTTCCCAATTTTTATCATTGTTCGGTAATTTTATGCCCATGAATTTTGTTTGGAGAATGGAAAAGTATTTATTTTAACATTTAAAAACAGAAAATATATAATGTATAATAAATAATAATATTAATTGATTATTAAAATATCTAATATCAGTGATTTAAAATTTCAGTGGAAAATTCCCCCTTAAATTTTCTTCTTGTTGCAAATGTTCATATTTTAGAATTTTTCACTTTTGTAGCTCCTCAGTACGTATTTAACAGTTAAAATAATCCTTCCCTCCCCCTCTACAAATCAAATTTATAGCCAGAAAACTACAGAAAAGTGATAAAAATTAGTGGGGGCATCCCCAAATAATGATGGGTGATAGGGCAAAATGGGCGTCGTATTTGGATTCAGGAGGTCATTTTACATAAGAATTTGCAAAAGGATGCTGGGACCGATTTTCATGCAGAGCAGTGTTATTAATATCAAATCTTTCATAAATTTAATGTAAGCAATAAATTCGAAATCGATTTTACTTCAGTTTAACTCAAAAGTAAACTTTGAAAAGAATTAATAATTAAACAACTTTATAAACAAAAATTTAATTAAAAATGGTATCAAGTAGATGGTTTAACGTGGCCGGTAGCGCAAATAATTGTTATTCTATATGGGAATTTGTTTTGCAAGTAACTCATTGTCTAATGCATTTTTAAATTTTCGTTTCCACATCTAAGAAATTTCCTACTGTTAACTCGATTCTCGTTTTCCAATTTTTAATATTTCATTCTGATGTTAAAGTGTACGACATACACATAGATACATTTTCGCATTTTAGAGATTTAAAACGAAATAATGGGAAATTTAAAAAATATTTTCTAAAAAACTAGCACCATTTAACGATTGTGAATTTTTTTAAATATGAAAATAGAATAAATAAAAATGAATAAATAAATAAATAAAAAATTAGTTACTAAGTAATTTACATAAGAAATTTTCTTGTGCAATAATATGGGGTTAGGTTGTCGACGACAATACGCGAAGCATCCCAGGATGAAGATATGTCTCTAAGTAATAAATTAAAACCTGATTTTTATTTCTGTATTTACTTTTCTTTTTCTGCCACAACGGATTGTTTTCTAAAAATATAATTATGTACTTTCCAACTATAAACGTTGCCAGAATAATAAAAATGTCAATAAAAAATATATATATCGAGCATCTCATCATATGTTCCTGACTGTATATATATATATATATATATATTTTTTTTTTTTTTTTAAGTTACTCGCATAAAAAAAAAAAAAAAAAAAAAAAAAAAAAACAGACGAAGAAAAGTAAACACAGGGAGAAAAATCTGGTTTTGATTTTGTATTTGGAGGCATATGGATATTTACCTATCTGTAATGCACTTAGTACAGTGATGGAAAAAACTTTAAGACCACATGCGAAATTGCAAAATTTTAATTTCACTAAAAAAAAAGGAAACATCAAATAGTATAAACAGAATAAAAAATAATAAATCTTCACATAGTTTTATAAAAGAATGGTTGTAACTCTATATTATATGCAAATGATTTTTTTTTCACAATGTAAAAGGGTGGAAAAAACTTTAAGACCACAAAGTTAAACATTAATTAAAAGTATTGCATTCCAATTTTTAGTACTTCGTGTGTTTTCCTTTCACACGAATTACTTCTAAGACGATTTTGGAAGGATATTGCTAGATTTTTGCATGTTCGAATTGATATTTTATCCCATTCTTTCGAAATAGCAGATATGAGCTCAGAAACAGTGGTATTTTTTACCATTTTCCTATACCTTGCGTGCGTCATCCCACATGTTTTCTATGGAGTTTAAATCTGGATTTTTGGCCGGAAATTCCATAAAACTTACCAATTAGCCAAGAAATGGTTGAGACAGATTTGTGTCCAGACACACTATCTTGCAACAAAAATCAAATTTTGATCCATAAGCTCATCCTTTAATGGAACAAAATTGTTTGTCAGTATATCCGGATAGTCAAAAGAGTTCATATTACCTTTAGTGAATACAATATTACTCTGACCTCGAACACAGAAAACTGCCCAAATCATGACAGATTCCCCCTCCTTGCACTCGCTTTGAGAAATATGTAGGATCCTATTTTAAACCATGCCAATAGTTTCGTAAACCGTCAGGTCCATCTAGGTGAAATTTCTTTTTGTCTGTGAACACTTTTTTTTTTTTTTTTTTTTTTTTTTTTTTTTTGCAAAAGTTGAGTTTTAAAACATTAGATGTTGCGAATTCTAATCTTGCTTATATATGCCGTGTTTCAAGCTTAGTTTTGCTTTTTAATTTTGAATATTTGATGCTTTCCGCACGATTCAGGACATTTCTAACAGTTATATATGTTACTTAAAGATTTAGAGCCAACTTTATTGATGGACAATATAAATTATCTTTAACAGCAATTCTTATATCACTTTTTTTCATTCTGGCTGATAGTTTTAAAGGCTTTCCTCCTTTATTTTTTGCACCATATTTGCATGGATCTGAGAGAAATTGATGAACTACAGTTTTAGACCTCTCGATTTTGCTTGCGATTTGCCTTTCACTCATTCCACTTTCTCGAAATGGCAAGATTTTCCCTTTTCCAATTTCACTCACAGTAATTTTCATCTACCCATAGTCTCAGTTGCTTCAACACGCCAGCTGAATGATTAAAAACTGTTTCTTTTCATTCTAACAACTATCCCGCATAAAAGCGTGCAAATGTGACGTCATCTCATTAAGCAAACAATCACTAACTGGTCTTAAAGTTTTTTTTCTTTGATTACATTACACATTTTTTTTTTATATATCGAAAATAAGCGTATTTTAAATTCTTATTTTTTTATTTCTTACATTTTATATAGTAAATGTAAGGATAAATTACAAAGAGATTTTCATTTTTGAAACAAAAAAATTCGATGGTGGTATTAAAGATTTTTCCACCACTGTACTATTTCTCGTTTGGTTTAACATAATTTCTCATTTCTTCTATTTCTCATTTCTTGCTTTGAAAAAAAAAATTTGATTTAATATCAGTTTAAACTAGTTGGCATAGGTGGACTCTGCTCAGTTCCCCATCATATTTATGTTCTCATAAATTTCTAGTGCGAGACATATTATAATCATGTTAAAAGAAATGAATTTGACCAAAGCTTGATATTATGACAGAATGAAATCCCCGCCTAATAGGATATCCACCATTCACTTCGATATATATATCTTATTCTAATCTATTAATTTATTTTATCAGGGTCAATTCCGTTGTTTAGTTTTCATCCTACTATTTCCAATGCAATAATCCTCAAAATTCATATTTATATGAAAAATTTACAATTTCGCTATGTTGATAAAATCGTAAATTACGAATGATTTACGAAATTTTCCTATTAGAATATTTGTATTCAATCATGTTCAAACAAATATCATAAATGTAATTTTGAAGTTGTCTAATGTATTTACGATCCTCAAAATGGAAATTTATGCTCAATTTTGCCTTATTCTGACATGTTAAGTAAATCGTAAATTCCAAATAACTTACGAATTTTTTAAATTGGAAAAATCGTAGTCTATGATATTCATGCCAGTATCCTAAATAATATTTCGAAAGTGGTTTGACATCTTTATGATGAAAATATCCCTCAAGATTGACGTTTATGTGAAATTTTGCTCTATTCAGCCATGTTAAGAAATTCGTAAATTTCCAATAACTTACGAAATCTTTATATTGGAAAATTCATAGTCATTAATAATCATGCCAGTGTCCTAAATAACATTTCAAAAGTAGTCTGACATCTTTACGATGAAAATATCTCTAAAAATTGACGTTTATGTGAAATTTTGCTCTATACTGCCGTGTTAAAAAATTCGTAAATTTCCAATAACTTGCGAAATTTCCAAAGTAGCATATTTATAGTTACTGATGTTCATTCCGGCATCAAAACTGATATTTTAAAACTGGTCTGACATTTTTACAGTAAAAAGTTTCCATTAAATGCACGTTTAAGTGAATTTTTGTCCTATTCTCCCATGTTAAGAAAATCGTAAATTTCTAATAACTTACGAAGTTTTTTAATTCGAATGTTGCAAATGAATAGGGTTCTTGCCAGTGTCGAAAGTAATATTTTAAAACTGATCTGACCTCTCTGCGGTCATTTGTTCGTGAGATATCGTGTACACAGACTAACAAACTAACGGACTAACAGACACCCTACAGACAGACACCATACAAATTTTGTCATTTTCACACCTGAAAAGGTGTAGAAAAGTCAAAAAACCGAGGTCGAAAAATTTCACGATTACCTAAGTTCCCCATACCTATAGTATGATGGGGAACTAAAATTATTACCCCTTAAAGTTATTTAAAAATCGATTAATGGTCTGATAACGAACGTGCCATCCAAATTATACATTCATATGCTCATTTGTTTAAAAATGTTTAACAAAAAAAGAGTACGATAAAGCAAATTGTAGCATATTTTTTTTTAAACTTGTGTCTATTAAGCTTATATAATATATATATATGGAATTTACACCATGTACAGTCGGTAACAAAAATTTCCGAACTCTAGCAAAAATTCCTATGTAAAAAAAGTACACTTCATACGGTTTTGTTAAATAAATCCTTATCGAATCATGTTCTTTCACGGACTAAGAACAGGATTCAACAAGGATTTATTTAACAAAACCGTACGAAGTGTCCTTTTTTTACATAGGAATTTTTGCTAGTGTTCGGACACTTTTGTTACCGACTCTATCTCATGTGACATTAAATATACAATCTGAACATACACACACACAAAAAAAAAAAGAAAAAGGAAAAAAGAAAAAAGAGAAAAAATCCACACTATTTCTTTTTTAACAGTCTAAATAAACTATTCAAGAATTAAAACTAATTTTATTTAGAAGTAGAACTTAAAAATAAAAAATTCTGATAAGTATATTTTACTTTAGCATATCGAAATATCATTAATAGTTTGACAAGCAAAGTTTGCAAAGTCTTTTAATGTCTAATTCTGTGATGTGTTTGCTGTCGTACAAAATACATTCTGCATAAACACCAAATACAGTTTGATGAGCTTCCTCAATATTAGTAATCCGACATTTGAAATCGAAAACTGCTTGCTAGAAATCCTTACATAATTTCTACAAATCAAATTAAAAGATTTTTTGACCAAACTGAAATTTTTAAAAAAAGAATCTAAAAACATTTCTTTTTTCAATTTTTCTTAAATAGGCATATGGAGGACATCCTACGGACAATCAATCGCTTGACAAGTCTTTGACAGCGAGAAAAGGGTATATATGCTCAACATTTCATCATATGTGTGTATTCGAGTAAAACTTAGGTTGTAGAAGCATTCTTACATTTATAATCTGTTATTTGACATGTTAAACTGAAATAAATACAGATATGAAAAATCAAATACTCTTTACATTTTTATTTTTAATGAAATAATAAGGAAACGTAAAGATAACGAAATAAAATGCCACCAATACGGACTCTATTATTTAAAACTTAACCCTGTCACTAAACCCTAGAAATGGGACATTTATACTTTAGACAAAAATATTTAATTACCTTGTTATTTGTGCGATTGCATGTTTACTCTCAAATAATACTTTAACAAAGCATCGAAAATCCATCGAATATTAACCTGTTAAGCCAAAGGCGATTGGTTCAACTTTTAGTCTAAATATTTTCTTTCAAAGTTTAAAATTAAATAATTATAAGATAAAAAAAACTTTTTATAAACCATGTTTTTAAATTTTCTGTTGAATCATAGCTCCAGAACTAACTACATTAGCACTTTATCAATGCATATCAAATCTTTAAACCGACAGTGACGTCAATTTTTGTGAGATACGTAATTTAACTTTTTACAATTTTTTAACGCTCGTGTTAATAAATTTTTATCGTGTTATCGTGTAATTAAATCGTGTTTATTTATTTTTATGTCGAAAGAAAATGAACTCTTTTTTTTTTTTTTTGGCAACAATTAAATTATAGCTAATATTTTAATGGCTATTAGGAGGTATGGCTAGTTAATGGCTATTAGGATAAGGTATTAGGAGGTTATTATTTTCATATTTTAATTAATTATAAGAAAATTATTATAACTATTCGAAAATTCGAAAATCGGACTTCGAAGTATTGTGTTGTTATCGGGTTGTGAGCTATTGTGAAAGTTTCAATGTCTAGCTAGTAGGGAAGTTAGTTAAAATTCGATTGCAAAATTTGTACCGGACAAACAGACAAACAAATAAACATACAAACAAACAAACATACAAACAAACAAACATACAAACAAACACACAAGAATAGAAGTTAATAAAAACATGGTAAAATTAAATTAAAATAAAAAAAAATAATAAATAAATAAATAAAAATATTATTCAAAAATGGTTAAATAATATGGTTAATTTTGTTAAATAATAACCAAAACTAGATATAATTTTAATAGTTCATTACTCGTACAGCGAAAGGATTCATGAATAAAAAATTTAAAATCCAGTGTTTAAATTTATTGCTATACAACAAACGTTTCTTAAAAATGGAATTTTTTTTTTTTTTTTTTTTGCATCATTTTAAAGGTGATTTTGCATTAAATACTCCTTTTAGAGTTAAAAACAAATCTCAAAAAATTTAATTACTTTATTTACATGCATTATTTAAATACTTCAGTCAGTTTTCAAAGGGAAGTGAAACAATTTCACATCGGAGACAGATGTAGTTTATAGTTTTATTTGTCTCTGCAAAGGTGCTTTTAGCGATCCCCTTTTCATATTCACGCATTGCAAATCAGATATGAGCAAGAATTTGGAGTGATTCTATTTAATCATTTCCAAGAACAACATCCGGCTCATTGTTCTTTGCAGGAAATTCAACAAGAACAGGAATATTGCACCCTGACTGCACAATGTGGTCGAGATATAATTTCGGATGGATTAGTTCCGCGGTGTTGCAATAGTATTCTGGCAAATTCTGTGGTTAAAACAGCGAAACTCTTAAAAGTGAAAGATATTGCAAATGCTAAAGAAAAAGAAAAAAAATGCTTTAAGTAAGAACAAGTTTGCCTACGAACTGAAAAAGGAGTATATTATAAAACAGTGAATTTAATTCACTGCGCTGCCAAAAAAAAAAAAAAAAAATCTTTTTTTTTTTTTTTTGCTGATTCTTGTGTAAAAGGACTCCTGAATCCAAATATGATCTCCCTTTTGCCCAATCACTCACGTTTTCTCGTGACACCACCCCTTCCCTAATTTTATCACTGTTCGGTAATTTTATGGCCATGAATTTGATTTGGAGAATAGAAAAGAATTATTTTAACACTTAAAAACAAATATGTATATATATATATTTATATAATGTATAATAAATATAATAATGATTGATTAATAAAATGTAATGTATGTAATGTATAATTTCAGTGGAAAATTCCCCACCCCTCTAAATTTTCATGTTTTAGAATTTTCCAACTCTGTAGTTCTCAAAAGATATTTAACAGTTTAAATAATCCTTTCGCTCCCTCCATATCAAATTTATAGCCATAGAATTACCGAAAAGTGATACAAATGGGGGGGGGGGGGGCTTCCCCTAAAAACAGTGGGTGATAGGGCAAAGTGGGCGTCCAATTCGGATTCAGGAGGTCATTTTACATAAGAATTTGGCAAAATGGTGTTGGGGCAAATCGTAGGAGTATAACTTCTGGAGTCACCTAACTTAGTATTTCCATCCAAAATTCTATTTCCCCTAGATTGAACGAAATGTTCATCTAGCTTTGGCTAATTATTACTTACAAACTTTGAATAAACACCATAAAATGCAATAAGTTATTCAAAGTTTGTAAGTAATAATTTTCACAACGCCAGTTTTATGGTGCTTTTTTATTAGCTTTTGCTAACCCTAGTATCAGGCTTATCTGCTGAACTTTGTCAGTTGCGAGCTTTGAACCTTCTTACTAGTTAAATTGTTACTAGTGGCTAGGCACCAAGATTCTTGAAGATGCTCTATAATTAACTTCACTTTTAACTCTCCTGAATTTCAATTACTTTTGTTAGGAGAAAAAAAATTGTATAGCCCCTTTTTTTTTATTAGTTACGGGACTCTGAGCGATTTCCTGTGCCCCTTGGGGCGCCCTGCTCACCTCTTAATGCCTTTTCGCCGTCCAGACTGTCTTCGTCAACGCATGTAACTGTTTCACTGTTACACTTAGGTTTTTTCAAGGAGATATTTATTTATTTTATTTTATTATTTTATTTTATTTTTTATTTTTTTTATTTTTTTAACTCCTGGTGCTTCACTCTGATTGGTCTCTGCTCACGCGGAGATTTATTCAGAGATCAAAATTCTAAATTCATCCTTTTGGCTTTTATTTATTTTATGGAAAATTATTTTTATGTTTTTCTCATTTTTCGTTGGAGGTAAGCATTGGTTGCGACCAAATGCAGGTACTCCGAAGCACTCACGTTGACATTGACGTTGGGGCAAATTTTCATGCAGGGCAGTGCTATTATTGTTTTACATTCTATTGCTTTTCAAATCAAGTACTACCATGAAATCTATCACTTTTATGCATAGAGCTCCAGAGCGTGTTTTATTTAAACGATAAAATGTATTTCTTGAGAGGAAAATGTCTCTTTTATGGCAAAAATAATACAACATAATGCGCAATTTCAAAATACTCCAGGATAATTCTAAAATTTTTTAAAGCTCTAGTTTTTTTTTTTTCACTTTATGTCTTTTGTTCGTAGCTGAACACATTTGTACATTCGTTTTTTATATCTCAATTACAGCATTAGCTGCAGCAAAAATGTTTAAGAGAATTGGATGAAAACAAATTAGCAAGGAGTGTTATAAGTAACTAATTATTACCTAAAGTGAACCCAAGAAAAATGAATTTTAAGTTTAAAAAATTGCAAAAAATAAATAAATAAAATAAAATAAATAATAGAATAATATTATTTTAAAAATATTACATAGCTTAATACATTCCATGATAACTATCTAGATATTTTTAATTGCATCGATTTTGATAGTTTTTGTCATCTCTTGTCTCTTTAAAAACACGCTCTATTGAAAAATTACTAAGAAAAGACAATACAGTTAGCTATATACTTTTACAAGTTTTAATGAATACCGCTTATTCATATGTAATAGAAAGAAATTTTTTATTCTATATGCAATGTTTTTTTTTTTTTTTTTTTTTTTTTTTTCGTTTTACATAAATGAAAAATAATTAATTTATCCGATACGTTTGCAAATTTATAAAAAAAAAGTTGTATATATTTTTCATTTTGAAAGATTGCTTTATTAACCAAATATAAAGGAAAAAATTCTGTTATATTTTTATTATAATCGCACAAATATGCCCTGCTACTGAAAATAATTTTAAGATCTTTAGTACATTCATTTTACCATGGTTATACACAAAATAAATATAAACAATTAATAAATAAAATAAATATAGGCAAATATAGGCAAATATAGGCAATCCCAATGCTGTGCCCAATACATTCCTTATACTTTTCATCGTAATTGTATTCAAAACAAGCTCTTTTGATAGCACTATATTCTTCATCAGGATAAAATAAACAACACTATTTGTCTATGCCAAGAACCCGATGTAAGTCTATGCATGTCTTACTCTGTATTTTAAATTTAAAATGTAAAATTATACTGATTCTTAAAGTATGAAATTGGACGTTTGAAATTGAAAATTTGCTTTATTTTTTTTAAACAAAAGAACATCATGATTACTCAAAGTATGCTCCTGCTGCATCAACACACTTTTGCATTTTAATGGTAACTGATTTATGACTTTAGCATAAAAGCCTGGAGAGCGAGAGTCAATGAATTCACGGAACGCAATTTGTACAGCATATTGAGATGTGAATGTTTTTCTCTTTAAGAAGTTATCCAAATGTCTAAACAAATAGTAATCTGTATGTTGAAGGTCTGGTGAATACGGAGGATGATCAATAGTTTCCAAATCCAGCTGCAATATTTTTAATTGCGTTATGTTTGCAGTGTGTGGACGGGCGTTGTCATTTAAGGGAATTGTTCGGTCTCTATGCGCTAATCTTGGTTGCTTTTCTGCAAGAATTTTCATCATCTGGTCCAGCTGGTTACAGTAGACTTCTGCCATGATGGATTCACCAGGATTGATGAAGCTATATTGAATCACTCCATTACTGGTCCATCAAACAGACACCATACGTTTCTTTCTATGGATGTTTAGTTTAGAACTGTGTTTCGGTGTTTCATCGTTATCCAACCACTGTGCTGAACGCTTACAGTTGTCGTATAGGATCCATTTTCCGTCACATGTAACAAAGGTTCGCCTATGTTGCGTGAAAGTAGCGAAACGCAAACATCGAAACACTTTTTCATCTGTTGTGCATTCAATTCGTGTGGAACCCATCTATATAGTTTTTTACTTTGTTGATTTGACGTAAATGATCCAGTATAGTAGGGATAGAAACTCGAAAATGTGCTGCTAATTCGCGTGTTCTTTGAGAAATATCACTTTCCAAAACAGCTTTCAGTTCGTCGTTATTCACTTTAGTTTTGGGTTAACCACGAAGTTAATTTTGAAGGCTGAAGTCACCAGAACGGAATTTTGCAAACCAAAATGACACTGTAGTGTGGTTAGTTGAACCATCATCCAACACAGTATTAACTTTACGAGCTGTCTCCGAAGCACTGATTCCACAGCGAAACTCATATTAAAAAATAATACGAATTTTCGACTTATCCGTGGTTTCACAAAATCTTTTCTACAAAATGTTATTTAAACAATAATTCCGAATTTAAGTGTGTGTTTGGAAGAACAGTGATGCAGCTTGACAATGCTTGAAAAAGAAACGAAATATCTGTGTAAATGTCAGAGATACTTAATGTCAAACTTCATACTTAATAAAACTTCCAACTTCATACTTTATGACCCAATACGTCAGCTGCTCCGTGTACGCAAGACTTATAATAACGCGCTTTTGATTGTTTTGTTCTAATTATAAATAAAATAACGTATACTCGTTATTTTATTCAAAATAACATAAGAAGAAAGTATTGGATTAGAAAAAAATTCCGAAGCCCGATTTTTGATGTATTTACAAGTTTTGAGAGGTTTAGAATATGATATAACCAATTTTAGAAAATGTTTGTCTGTATCTGTGAGTTATGCCAAAATTTTGTGGACGCTGTATCACACGGACCAATAGACGATACTCAATATAAGTTTATATTTGATTCGACTTTAACTGTACTAGGGGCTGATTATCGTTTGGCGCGCGGTGCACAGTAAATCGCGTTATCATACTTTTTTAGTACTACAGGTTGTACTATTTTGTTCAGACAGCTATTTTACCCTCATTACCAAGTTTTATCTGTTACCTTGAATGGACGGGCAAACATTTTTGTTTTTTAAATATATTAAAAACACTTTAAATACATGTAAATTTAAATTTTTATTTAAAAGATGTAAAAACTTTTTTATCCAAAGCTTTTCGCTTTAATTTTATCCCATTCAGTTCTCCTATAACTATTAAACAGTTAACCCTTCATGACCGCGACTTAAATGAACCCACTGGAGGAGTCTATCAAATTCCCATAGAAAGCAATAAAGAACTTTACTATTATATTGGACAGACTAAGAGGACTTTAAATAAAAGAATACAAGAACATATACGAAATATCAAAGAAGGAAATAGTTCTACTCTAGTCGACTTCATTTATGCCAACGCAAACGCTAACCCTATATGGGATAAGGCCAAAATTATTACAGCACCATCTACCATCCAAGAACTTTACATTTCCGAAGCTATTAATATAATTAAATGCAAAAATGCAATAAATTCCAAAGATGCTGCAATTTTGCCAATAATTTGGCACAATATTATAAAATAGTTAATAGTTTATTTCTGCTAATTCATGATGTTTTTTCTCCTACAATAGCCTCGTGTGATATTTCAATAGTTCCAGCTTCTCTTATTTTTCTTAGCTCCTTGATCCAACCTCTACCGGACTTCAAATTGCATTGCGAAAAGAAAACATATTTAAAAACTGCTCATTGGAAACGAATAATTAAAAATCCCTGACGATGCTTTACTATTAACCCCTTAACGCGCGGTGTCCTCGCCACGAGGACACAAAATTTAAGATCCAGCTGCAAAAATTCATCCCGGAAATATTTTAGCAAAAATTTACGTTTATAACATATCAGAAAAGGCTGGTTTTTTAAACCTCAAAATTTAAAATTTCTTTTAGTTTAATTTAGTTCATGAATTCCGGTGGCAGTATAATTTAAATGTTTCAAATTGTCTTGCGCCGCAAAGGGTTAAAGCGAAAAGCTTTGGATAAAAAAATTTTAAAATATTTTAAATAAAATTTAAATCTACGTGTATTTAAAGTGTTTTTAATATATTTAACAAATGACACGTTTTCAATTTAACTCTCTTTTTTTCTTAGAGATTATTTATAAATTTTGTTTTTTTCTAAATATATAATGCTGAAAGTTCGTCATTGTATCTCGCCGGATAAATTAGATTTTATCAAAATTAGGTACACTTATTAATCTGAATAAAATCTAGCAGTATATACTTATTTTTTAGTTCAACTGGATAATTGATTCAAAAAATATTCAATAAAAACACCATTATAACTTTAAAATTATTTAAAATAAAAAAAAACAAAAATAAAAGATACAGACACGACATTATTTCATTATTTAAAACATGAAAATCTGACATTGACAAATTTTAATTTAGTGCCAGAGGCCTACTGCTAAACTTGTTAATATCGACAAATTCTTCTTTAGTTAATTCGTGACGATCTAAATTCCATGATAAAGTTTTCATCAAATCAAACCAATGTGTTTCAGCTGCAGATACTGTAACAAATAACGTTGGAAGTCCAAACTGTCTTATAGCCGCAAAACAACATTTTTTGCTCTTTTTCCCAATGAGGGGGAGGTGTGCCTTGGGGGGACTCATGTGAAAGGTGTGCCTTAGGGGGGGGACTCATGTCAAAGTTGTACCTTGGGGGGGACTCATGTCAAAGTTGGGCCTTGGGAGGGACTCATGTCAAAGTTGGGCCTGGGGGGGGGGGGACTCATGTCAAAGTTGTGCCTTGGAGGGGACTCATGTCAAAGTTGTACCTTGGGGGGGACTCATGTCAAAGTTGTGCCTTGGGGGGGACTCATGTCAAAGTTGTACCTTGGGGGGGACTCATGTCAAAGGTGTGCCTTGGGGGGGACTCATGTCAAAGTTGTACCTTGGGGGGGACTCATGTCAAAGTTGGGCCTTGGGGGGGACTCATGTCAAAGTTGGGCCTTGGGGGGGACTCATGTCAAAGTTGTACCTTGGGGGGGACTCATGTCAAAGTTGTGCCTTGGGGAGACATTATTCAATAAATCCCCATTCAATAAACCGACTGAAATAGGCCCTTAGCACTATTAAGAGTGTATTATAAAAATTCGACAACGCTGTACCGACTGAAATAGGGGTACCTTGGGGGGGAATCATGTCAAAGTTGGGCCTGGGGGGGGACTCATGTCAAAGTTGTGCCTTGGGGGGACTTCATTCAATAAATCCCCATTCAATAAACCGACTGAAATAGGCCCTTAGCACAAGTTAAGAGTGACGTATAAAAATTCGACAACTGTACCGACTGAAATAGGCCTCTAGCAGTAATAAAACAAATTGGTGCCAAAAATATATTTCTATTCATGTAAATATATTTCTATTCATGTCGAAAATTATTCAAGGTGCAAATATATATATGTATACTTAAATAATTAATATAAAATTAAGAAAAACCGTGCTAAAGAAATGAAAGAGCTTCAGTGTAGAAACCCTTGCGAAATTTGAAATTTGGCATTGAAGTAGCTACACAGTTACTTCACGTTTTTATATGAAGAATTTAAAAAAAGGGGGAAAAAATAAGACATATTGTACTAAATTAAATTCTGTTTTGTGTCGAATTTTATACCTATTACTTACAAAAAAAAAAAAAAAAAAAAAGAAAATGCAAACTGAGAAAATGCAATTTAAAGATTACAAATCTGTAAAATATGTGCCAAAAAAAAAATTGTTACCTAAATATAGATTTTATTCAAAAACCTAATACGGTTCAGTTACTTATGTTTAGATATGTTGAGTTTCATACAAAAGATGCATAGTAAAAAAAAAAAAAAAATATATATATATATATATATATCTTTAAAATCACTTACAAGGAAACATTCAAAAGGTGTCGTCTTCAAAAAGTATTGAAAAAAATATATGTGATTCTACTCTTCATAAAATACCAGAAAGTGAGAAAATTATCGGCTGAAATGAATTACAGCGACCACAAAAAATTATCAAAATTAATCATTTGTGGCGATTTATCGCTGTTAGGCGATATGTTCGCTAGCACCGAGATTGCCGTCTGCGAATAGAGCCGTGTTTTGCTTCTTCGCCAAGTGCTCAAAATCAATCGTCTAACAGTGTAAAATCGCCAAATATGCCTAATTTTGATAATTTTTTGTGGTCGCTGTAATTCATTTCAGCCGATAATTTTTTCACATTTTGGTGTTTTATGAAGAATAGAATCACGTATATTTTTTACAATATTTTTTGAAGACGACACTTTCTGAATGTTTCCTTGTTAGAAAATAAAAGGGGTGGGGGCGCTTTTTTATATATTTATTTATTTATCTTTTCAAAAATTTAAATACGGCAGTTTAAGACAAAATTTCCTATAAATCTACACAATAAAAAAATTTTTAACGATTCATTGTGAAATTAAAAAGAATTATTTACAAATATAAGGGTAATTAAAATTTCAAGGGTATAAAGAATATTTATACCCTTAAGAAATTTGAAATTTGGCATCGAAGTAGTTACACAGTCATTAACGTTTTTATATGGAAGAATATAAAAAAGAAATAAAATAAGACATATTGTACTAAATTAAATTCTGTTTCGTGTAGAATTTTATATCTATTACTTACAAAACAAAAAGAGCGGGAAGGGGGAGGGGCTTATTTATATATTTATTTATTTACTTTTTCAAAAATTTAAATGCGGCAGTATAAGACAAAATTTCGTATAAATCTACACAATAAAAATTTTTTAACGATTCATTGTGAAATTAAAAATAATTATTTATAATAATTATTATGAAACAGTAAAAAAAATTACGTATATAACAGAATCCATACCATAGACCTATTATAACAGTGGATGGAGCATTCTATTATTACGGGAATATTAGAAATCGTGACTAGGATGAAGCAGCTGACTATAGGAAAAAGGTTTCCTGTTTTTTGGCATTTATCGCGTTATTGGTGATTTTTTTTTTTTAATATAAATACATTTGATTATTATTATTATTAAAAAATACTGCAAGAAAAAATCGTGTAATATGCTACAGCTGCTGGGATTTATTTTTACCTTGTTACTAACACTTTTCAACAATAGGAAGACCTCCACTGACGTTTCGGCATGGTGAGAGCACATAAAATGAAATTTAAGGCCGCATTAACCAGCTGACCGCCGCTGACGTATATATCCGGTCTCTGAGCTGTTCTTTTTTTCCGCTCTACACTTATAATTCAAAATTATATTATTATAAAATTTTAATTTAAATTTCAAAATTGGAGGTCGTAAATAGTAGTTATAAGGATCATAATGATATGCACAGTCATGTTCCTAATCTCACGTTGAAATAAATATTAATTTAGTACGTTGAAAATCTATGCAGTAAAAACAAAATTACAATTTTGCCCTTTTCAAAAACATTTTCTTTTTCTGTATCATAACTCAATATGTTTAAATATGCAGTTATATGGTTTCCTTTAGCAATCTTCTTACAGGAAGAAAACTTTATAAATGACCAAATTTGCATGGTCCTGTAGATAATTATTAAGTCTATACAACACCATTTTCTACAAAAAAAAAAAAAAAAAAAAAAAAATCTTAAAATTGCATGTTGTGTAAAAATTTAAGAATTATAACATTTGAAAATTAATAAATTATACATACATATATATATATATATATATATATATATATATTGGCAAACAATCTATTTTAATGCCTTATTTTGAAAAAATTTCTAATTTACATTGACCACTTATTACCACTGAATAAAGATTTAAAGCACGTTAATCTTTTTTCGGACACCCTATATAACATTTAACATTTAATATAATTAAACATTTTTCCGTCTTAACTTTATGTTAACCTGAGATTTTCTTGTATGTCCCCTAAGACCTGAATGTCTTTCCGACGTCATCACACCTCCCTTTTGTCTTCCAGGCGTACCAAGGGATGAAAATAGTAACAGTAGAAACCTTTTCAAGCTGCAAATCTGGGGTATAAATCTAGACTGCAGATTTGCTCTTTGCGAAAAATGTCATTTCCTCTTATAAAGGAAACATGCTATTCTTATCTATGATTACCAATTATTTCTCATATCTTTTGTTATCGCCAATGTTTATATCAGTTTCTGCAACGATGATGTTTACGCGGAATACGTACTAAAGTTTACACGAATTGCTGTTCATAAGTTTAGATTATACATGCTATAATTTTAAATTCTTTTTAAATACTAGCTGGCTTAGGTCGCTCCACTGGCTAATATATTTAAATGAATCCTTTTTATAACGATAAGTCTAAATTTTTTTAGTCCCATTTTTTATAAACACTTTCTGACAAAGTTGATAAGTAGTATATGATTTAGTTTGTCTGCCTGTCTGTTCGTCTTTCTGTCTGTCTGACCGCTCTCTAACCCCCCTAAATATCTATGGAATTTCTTGAAACTGATAATATGTTATTTCACATCACTTTGGGATCTACCCAATTGAAAATAATTAAGCACTACCACTGGTTTGTGTACAGTGAATCTCAAAATGATTCCAAACATTTCGTTTTATGAGAAGTATTTCTATAAACAGCATTTTAATATCTTTATTTTGCACAAATAATAAATTTGACAATTATTGATACGCACAAAAAAAAAAAAAGTTTTGTATACAATATAGCATGATTAGCATTAAGATTTACAGGTCCACACAAAACTATACAAAAGATTACTGAAATTGCATTTTTTTTTTTTTAATAACCGTTTTTAAGATTTTGTTACAACGTTTAACACGTTGAGCGCCATGTCAGCCATTCTAGATTCTAGATATTTTGTCATATGTCTCTAAGTACTGAAGGAATCATCTTGAAACTTTAGGAGTGAGCAGAACATGTTACATGAACTTCAAACATTTCAGTGAAAGTTTTACCCCGAAAGTAAAAGTAGTACCAATAAAAACGTTGAGCGCCCTATCAGACATCGCTGGCAAACAGTGCGAATTATGATATAAAGCCGAGTCAACCATCGGTGGCGGATATAAATTAGGATATAAAACTAAAAATATTACATTTAATGATTGAAAATTTATTAAAAATTTGCTTAATTTTTATTTATTACAGGAGGAATCATTATGGAATTTTAATGGATTTTAAGAATTTGCGTAGCACTCAACGTGTTAAGAGCTATTGTGATTTGAATTAATCTATCTGTCTATCTTTCTGTCCGCCTGACTGTCTATGTGTATATATGTTTGTTTGTACGTTTCTAGCGCCTGTAAATATTTCAGAATTTCTTCCAAAAAATATGTATTATTAAAGTTCTCTAAGGCATTATCCTTATTTAACATTAAAGTACTAATATCCACAAGGTCTACCACTGAAAATTGTTAGAATTGCATTTTTGTTTACATTTATCGTTTTTTAACACTTTTCAACAATGTTAAAGATTAATTATTGAATTCACTTAATCTATCTTCTTGTCCTTCTGTCTGTCTTTTATGTGATTACATAGATAAAATACATTGAAAGTTAAACGATGAAACGAGCACATATAGTTGGAACGTATTAATTATATATGCGACCGCGTGATTTTTCTTTCTTGTAATTAATTTGTTACAAAAATACGAATACTTATCTTTTGCTACAAATGAATGAGTTTTGGAATAATGCCTTTGTAAAACATAACCCTGGAATGGCAATGCCCTTAAAAGAGAAAAATTATTATTCTAAGAAAGAAACTTATTTTTGTTATTCAGAAAAGAAAAAAAAAAAAAAGGTTTATCGATAACATGCAAAAACCTTCTGATATAATATTATAACTAGGAATTATAAATTACTATTTCTAATTACTTATTCTTTCGATAGTAAATAAAAGGGATTTCTTTCTTTCTTTTTTTTTTTTTTTTTTTTTTTTTTACCCATGGAAATTTCGTATTAACAAAATCCTTTCCGTTAAAATGGTTGTCTTCATTTTCATCAGAAAATTCTTTGAGTGATTCTAACTTCTATTATAAAATAATCAGGTGCTGTCATCCAACCACATGCATGCAGTGTTACCAAATTGGGACTTTTTTATTCAATTGTCACCAATAAATTTGAAAAATGCTATTTGATACACATAATAGACAACTAATCTTTAAAGTGATTAGGCAATCGTTAAAATTAAAATTTAGTTTTGGATATTGAATAAAAATATCCCCAAATCTGGCAACACTTCATTCATGTCTTATACCAATCGTTTGTGGTGGTACTCCATCGATCTTTTTTTTTTTTTTTTTTTTATTATTCTTTGGAAATCTACATTATACTAAGAAATCTCATAAATGGCAGAATGTGATGGGCAGATCATTAGTTATACTACAGCGTCTAGAATAAACAGTGTGGAAAGCGGCAAATAAAATTGTATTAAAAAAATTAAGCCTGTCACCAGATGTCATTGTCATCGAAGCTAGTGTCACGAAATCAAAACCGAGACTCCCTATTGGTTAATTATGTGCTTAGATCACGTGATTGAGCTGACGAAACTGGGAAAAGCCAATCAGGTCTTCGATTTGAGCAATAGCTTCGATCACAGCGCCATCTGGGGAAGCTTAATTTTTGTAGCATTATTTTAACATTACGGTTGTAGGTGATTTCCACACTATTTATTATAGACGCTGTAGTTATACTAAAGCAAAACAAATTTTCCTATGACAGGGTGTCGACAATCTGGGAAAACAAGGAAATCATTCAAAAATCAGGGAACTTTATCAATCTAGAAATGTCTGGGAAAAATAAAGGAATTTCTTAAAAATACCCGAAAATCATGGAACTTTTCATTTTTGCTCTGCAAACATGACAGAAATATCGCCAAGCATACGGTACCTTAGCTAAGATTGCACAGGATTCACTATACTTTTTAGTTGAATCTCACCAAGTTAACATTAAAGTAAACCTCTGATATCTTATTATTTTAATTAAAATATTCTTAATGGAACAACTAATAATAAATGTTAATTTATTTTTAGTTGTTGCATTAAGAATAACAATTTTATATTCTAATGTTAATATCTTGTGTAAATAAAATAATTTAAATTTTTATATTTTGTCATTTTCTCCCAAACTTTGCACTTTCGTTTGCATTTGATTTTTCTTTTTGTGTGTATGTTAACAAAATCAACAAAGAAGAAAGAAACTGAAATATATTTGCCCATCAGTATAGTCTATTTCTCGGTGATTTCATCAGCATGTTACACAAGGATGCAATATACACAAAAATATGGAATGCGTGGTAATGGGAAATCATGGAAATTTATCAAAATTAGTCAGGGGAATCAGGAAAAAATCAGAGAACTTCTTTTCTCAATTTCTGTAGCCAATGAAAATGCACGTTACCCATCGAATGTTACTTCTTAGAAATAACGTCCAGCTTCAAAGACGATAATACTTCATTCTGGGAGATCATCTGTAAGTGACGTCATTCTAGCATGTTATAAAAAATATTTTGATTTTATTTATCGTAAGACATTGCGTCATTTTGATGTATTCACAATAAAATGTTTAAATCACATGCATGAAATTTTAACAAAAGCGTAATTTTAGAACGTTGTTTTTATCAGTTCACAACTTTTTTATTTCGAGTTTTTAAATAAATTTACTTATAGAGAATGTATACATTAGAAATAGTTTATGTGCAGCCGGCAGCAAAAGTATCCGAGAACTAGCAAAAATTCCTGTGTAAAAATAGTACACTTAATACTGTTTTGTTAAATAAATCCTTGTCAAATCTTGTTCTTAGACTGACTAAAACAGAATTCGACAAGTATTTATTTAACAAAACTGTATTAAGTGTACTTTTTTTACATAGGAATTTTTGCTAGTGCACGTATACTTTTACTGCCGACTGTAGAAAATTTGAAGTTTCTAACTGCATTAATGCTATAGAAATTACACAAAAATGTGTTTTTTCCAAAATATTTTTCACACATCATTCTATTGAGCATGAGCTAGAGAATTCCTACAGTGCATCAACCCTGGTAATAATCAGTAACAAACTGCGCATTAAAATATAACGGGAATAGTAAACCATATAATTAATTAACAGATTTCTAATACAATTTTGTTTCAGCTTAAAATTTTATTATACTTATTTATTTTTATTTTTATTTATTTTATTTTATTTTATTTATTTATTTATTTTTATTTATTTATTTATTTATTTATTTATTTATTTATTTTGTATTACACTACTTATTTGCAAATGAGTGGACATTTTCGATTTCAGACGTTTTTTTAAATATCTCAAATACTATTGAAGGAATTATCTTGAAACTTCAGGAGTGTAAAGAACATGTTATACCTCATATACTGCAATAAGAGTTTTTCCCCGAAAAAGAAAGAGGGACTAGTAAAGAATTAAATATATATATATATATATATATATATGTTTGGGATTACCCTGTAAATAGTATTGCTTGAAATGCGATTTAGCAATAGCAAGTTATTATGAGGTTCTTTTTCATTATCTGTATGATTTTTTATGAACCTGCCACATATATTCATGATATAACGGATTCTTTAAAAAATTGCAAAAAAGAAGTCTTTTTTTTTCTTTTTTTTTATTATAACACGCAAGGTATCAGACCCAGTGCAAAAATATTTTCAGGAAACCTGAGATATAACAGTAGACATAGCACATTGCAATCAGGATACAAAAGCATTAAATTTAAATATCTAATAAAACATGAGCATTCTTACTAAATAATTTTTAACTGCGGATGGCGGAATTTCATTTGCATAATTGAATAGCGATAAGTGTTGAGCTACGTATATAAAAACCCCAAACAAAATCGTGTAAATTCAATAAGTTGTACGCATTAGAATGAACTGAATTTCAGTTTCTCTCAAAAATAAGGAAAATGATAAGGGAGGTCTTATCAGTATTTATTTACAATATACGAATATAGTATTAACATTGACGGAATCAGAATAAAAGTGTGAGTAAAAAACCATATTGTTTAGTATTTCGCTAAATAATTGTCGCTAAAAAGCGATTTGATCTGTTTAGAAATATCTCAATCTTACAATGGTTTCATTCTTTTAACATAATGTATATTTTCCATAATATAATTTATGACAATATGTACACTATCTACTAATAAATACTTGGACACGTTCAAATTTGGACGTTTCGTCAAATACCTAGAAAAATTCTTTAGGCATTATCTTGAAGCTTTGGGAATATAAAGAACATATTACACCTCATATACTTCAGCAAAAGTTTTGGCTTGAAGAGGAAAAGGGGACCAGTAAAAAGTTAAATCAAAATCAAAATACTTTGGATCACCCTGTAAAATGTAATATTTGAAATGGGTTTTTGCTGTCTCGTAGCATGTGATTATGTATATTATTCTAATTATTTGTGGAAATTCGTATAAGGGTACCACATATATTTATTTAGATATAATGGCTTCTTTAAAAAAAATTGCAAAAAATAATACTGCATTTTAATTATAACACGAAAGACATTAGACTCAGGACAAAGCAATTTTTAGGAAAATTGACGCGCTGCATTAAACAGAGCATGCTGCAGTCGGAATGGAAAAATGTTAAATATCTTACGAAATATATTTTTACTAAATAATTTTTAACTATGTATGCCCAAGTTTTTAAAGAATTTTATTTGCATAATTTAATAGCCAAAAGTACTGATAAGGAAACATTCAAAAGGTGTCCTCTTCAAAAAGTATTGAAAAAAATATATGTGATTCTACTCTTCATAAAACACCAGAAAATGAAAAAATTGTCGGCTGAAATTAGTTACAGCGACCACAAAAAATTATCAAAATTAAGCATATTTGGCGATTTAGCGCTGTTAGGCGATACGTTTGCTAGCTCCGAGATTGCCGTGTACGAACAGAACCGTGTTTTGCTTTTCCGCCAAGTACTCAAAATCAATCGCCTAGCAGTGTGAAATCGCCAAATATGCTTAATTTTGATAATTTTTTGTGGTCGCTGTAATTAATTTCAGCCGATAATTTTTTCATTTTCTGGTGTTTTAGGAAGAGTAGAATCAAATATATCTTTTTTCAATACTTTTTGAAGAGGACACCTTTTGAATGTTTCCTTGTGAGCTACTTATATAAAAGCTCTAAACAATTATAGGGTAAATTCAAGAAGTTATGAGAGATAGAATGAACAGAAATTCAGTTCCTCTTTCTCTAAAAAGAAAAAAAAACGGAAGACGATAGAGGATTTTACCAATGTTTATTTACAATCAATGAACACTGTACATTGATTGAATCAAAATAAGAATGTGAGTAAAACCCCATACAGTTTAGATTTTATTTTCTGAGCAACTGAAATTCTGTTCATCCTATTTATCATAACTCCTTTAATTTACACGATATTTCTTCGAGGCTTTTGTAGAAGTAGCTCAATACTTTAGGCTAAATAATTATTCAAATAAAAATTTAAAAGCTTGCGCATGCGTGGTTAAAAATTATTTAGTAAAATTGCTCGTATTTCATAAGATATTTCATATTTATGCATTCTGATTGCAGTATGCTGTGTCTAATGTTAGTATATGAAGTTCCCTAAAAATGGCTCTGTTTCTAATACCCTACGTGTTAAATTTTAAAAAATGGCAATTTTTTTCGTTTTCATTTTTTTTTTTTTTTTTTTTTTAAGACATCGTTATGTCTCCGTGAAAGTATATAGTAGACTCATAAAAGTTTGTACAGATAAGTAGAAGAATCCTCATAATCACATGCTACAGCCAACACGTATTTCCTTATTTTTACAGGGTGATCCAAAATATTTTGACATTTGTTTAATTTTTTACTGGTCCTCTTTTCCTCTTCTGGACACAATTTTTGCCGAAATCTATAAGGTATAACATGTTCTTTATACTACCAAAGTTTACAGATATTTCCTACAGAATTATTCTAGATATTTGACTAAACGTTTAAATTCGAAAGTGCCCAAATACTTATTGGTAGATAGTTTACAAGTAAGATTTTTTTATTTTTATTTATTTTATTTTTTTTTAATGGAGGAGGGGGGGGGGGTCAATAAATCAAACTTTTCTCATAGGGATTCGCGAATAAAGGATTTCTTTTTCTTTTTAATTATTATTATGTCACTGAAAAAGTTTGTGTCCGGTTTCATATATGGCTTTATCTCTGGTTTAATTAATTATATTCAATGTATTACCACTGAAACGATTGCAATTATTCTGTTACTGCACCACTTAAAGAGCTTAGTCACAATTTGAATCCCAGTTTTTCTACAATATCACAAGATGCACTTTCATTAGATGTAATACAGACTTTGCCATGAATTATTCTTTTCCAGATTTTTTTTTTCTTGTTGCTAAGCCAAATCCATATTCCATCTCCAGTTATGAATCAGTTTAACAAATATTCGTTTTGCTGTCTAGCAAGTAGAAAAATACTATTGGAAGCACACTTTTTTAATTTCCATTTTATGAAAATGCGCGGAACCAATCTTATATATTAGATTTCTAAATGTGTCCAAGTCCTGTAAATTGTGAATACAATAGAATTCTAAGTATTTAGTCGCTCAGTAATTTTTCCAATGGCAAACCATGGATTTTAATGATCTAAATCTCTACAATTATCTATGAAATTAAGCATTAACTTTTACAATGACCTAGTATTACGAGTTATCCATAAACATACTTTTACATTTGTCGACAAAATCATGTTTAAATACTGTTTAAATGATTTCTAATTCAGTTACGTTGAACACTAATTTTTACCAACTCGTGTAGTTAATATTGTGGATCCAACTATGAGCCGTCATTAATTCCACAAATAATTCTGATTATTTTCTAACTGGAAGAGAAATGGCTAAATAGACATGACACATATCGATAACCCTTCTGGGTAAGCATTGTAAACATATGGAAGAGTCTAAACATGCCCTTATACACACTTACTTTCGAAATTCTCTTTAATACTGCATAGTTGCCAACTTCTACGCTTTTTCTAAACCATTATTTTTGTAGAGCTATTTTTTGCTTTATTTAACTCGCACCTATTTTGTTTTACTCATTAACACAAAATTATTTATATTTACAAAATGAAGAATTGAATTAAAACTGAAAACAATAATTTTTAAAATATAGCATGTAATACTTGATATAATTTTTAAATAGCAGTATTTGAACTAAAATAACAATTGGTGTATCATAAATAAATCAGCATATAATGGCCCAAGAAAAGCTTAATATGTGGTAGGTTTTCCAATATGCTTTAAAGTATCAGACTAGATTTCTTTAATGAAATAAGACAAAAAGAAATAAATAAAATAGTGAGTATTTAATATGCATAAAAAATTGCAAGTGTAAAAATGCTGAAATCAGAAGAATTATAATCTTTTCTCTGTATTCTGTCATATTCAAATTGATCTAATGGTTACTTAATAGGTTCAGATGTTAACAAAAGCGTACCCAAAAAGGGAATCCTTGGGGTATTATATGTCTGTCTGAAGTTGAAACTATTTTACAGCATCCATAATTAAAAAACTATATATATGGTCTTAATTATGACCAGATTAGTCCTCCTGTATGTGAGATGGGAATGTTAGGATGGAGCACAGGCCTTCCCCCATCGGGAACATTTGCGAAGCATCAGGCACATTTGTCTAGAAAGAATTATAATTTGTTGCAGAGATAATTTTTAATCGAGAGTAGTTTGTTAGTTATTCCTCCAGCATTTTAAGACTCATTTGAATAATTTATAGCAAACAGTGCTCCTTCGGAGAATTTCTGGCACCACAATTTACTTAACAAATGGCATGCAACTACGCGTTTTATTCATTTCGTAAACTTTTACTCTGGTTCATTCGCAAAACTCTGAAAAACTTTTTCCTGGGATTCTATCCTTGAAATACCTTTTTGCTTAAATCTTATATGCTGCATAATGAAACTCCGAATTCTAAATTTAAATGAAAACCAGTTGGCACAGGTGGGCTCAGCTCAGTTCCCATCATATATTATGTTCTCATAAATTTCTAGTACAGGAAATAAGCTAAAGATACCAGTACTCGACACCCTTAAAATTTGCACTAGTAGTCGACACATTTACAAAAGAAATTTTAAAATAAACGTTTAATAACATTTTTTTATTTGAAAACGCCCATATTAGATTCTCCAAAGTCTTCTGTCTCTTATCACTTAAAAAGTTTGTTTTCAAAAGTTCAAGGAAGAGTGGAAGAAGCAAAATAAGTAACCTATTCGCTATAAAGGATAGTTGGACGGAGTCAACATAAAGAAAAAATTAAGGACACAGGTATGCATATTTTTATATCTTTTGTTGTTTGTTGTATTTGATATTACTCTTACAGCATTGAATGTAATGTTTATAAAATTTAGAATACGATTTAGATGAGACTTTTAAAATTTATCATAATATAGTGATATTTAATGTATGGCGGCTACTGAGTCGTATTTTGCACGTTTTACCAGTGTTCGCTGGCGTTTTATTTATTATTATTATTATTATTATTATTATTATTATTTTTTGTTGTTGTTGTTCTTTTTTGACTGGATAACTTTTTTTGATTAAAAGAAAAAAAATATATTTTTTCGTTTAGAATTGTGATGGTATAATTTTAACTTCAATTGAACTACCGGAACCAATAGTCACCAGGAATATTCGTAAATGTAAAGAAACAATTTTGACCCAAAAAAGTGACACGTACTGCACTTGTAACGTTATTTAGCCTGCTTAACTGTAGTCAGTCAGGGTAACTTTAGTCTGCTGGAGCTAAACCCGAACCACCTATTATTTTGCTTCATATTTTGTTCAGAAAATTAAACTATGGCGTATGATCGTATTTAGTTATAACAAGTCTGTTTGTAGCTTTTTGATGTATATCATCTTAGTAAAAAAAAAAAAAAAAAAAAAAAACAGTTGTAAATATCATTCCTCTCTCTGTACATCTAGTTCACTGTAAAAAATATGTCCTATTTGCTGCCAGAAATTCTCTGTAATTTGATAAATGCGTGTAATTTACGAAAAATTACGTTGTCAGAACGTACTTTTTCTAATTACAGAAATTTTCCGGCAGCAAATAGGACATATTTTTTACAGTGTACTATATTTTGTTTTTGTTTTCTTCCTTTCTTTCTTTTCTTTCCTTTTTTTATGTATTTGTTTTGTTAAGATGTATTTAAATGTTTCGAAGTAGCTTCATATTAATTAGTTTCAAAGTGTAAATGTTAATTTTTTATTGTAAATAATATTTTTTTTTAATTCAATTATATTTGAAAAGTAATAAAATACAAAGGCTTAACTTCATTTTCAGCATAACTTTGAGCCAGTTCAAAGTTATATCAGTGTTTCCTTTTTTATGTTAAATACAGCTGAATGAGAATTTATGTGGAAAATATTAAGCATAAAAATATTTCTTATGCAAGCTTTCTCTTTATATATTATATTATTTATATAAGATAAACAAAAGAAATATGAGAATGAATCTTTTAGCTATAAAAACTCTTAAACTGTAGTGTATTTTATTTTATTTTATTTATTTATTTATTTATTTTTCGGGGGAGGAGGGTATGTGTATGTGTGATATATTTAGTCCTAGTAGCTTAATTGTTACTGTTTAACGTTAAGGAAGAGTATCGTCTCTAGGGAAAACTTTATAGAAATAGAGCAACACTTGAGACATAAAAGAGGGGATGTTTTCAAACTCGCCCGTATAAAAAAGGTTCGAGGGGCTGTACTTTAGCTGTCTAGCATATATATTGGTATAATATTTGAAATATTAGAAAAATAGGCTTTCATAGAAAATATCTGCGGAAAAGAAGGGACAGTAACAGACTACGAAAAAGGAACATTGCCTTAGAAGTTTTGAGAGATGTGATTAGGAGGAAAAGAAACTGAACTTGCTTAAACTGTCATTTTTTTCTTTTTTAAGGTAATAAAAAAGACGCATCTTTATTTGAAATATGGAAAAAAACACTTCTGTAACTGAACGAGAAACAGAAACAAAATTTCTTATAGATTTTACAGCTGCAATTATTGGAAGGGAATCCCTTACAAATACTAGGGTGCCTAGATAAAGAATAATATAGGCACCCTAATAAATACCACCAAATTCCCCAATGAAACGGAAGTCTCACAAGAAACATTGAAAATTCAGAGCACTTCATTTGGGACTCATCTCTAGAGGCATCAGTTTCAAAAACTTGACTCAGGATGTCTTGACAACATCAAAACCAGTTCTGCCAGTTCCCGAGATAACCACTTCTCTACACCCGGTAAATTTGTACCTTACCCTTTGTTTAGACGTATTAACTTCGTTTATTCCTGGGTCTACACCTTCCAAAAAAAAAAAAGAAAAAGAAAGAGCCAAGTAATTTTACTAACTGTGATCACCTAAAATCTTTGTAAAGAGTACCAAGATAAAAGGTAACAAAAATAAATACATAAGTAAATAAAAATTAAAGAAGAAAAGAAGAAAAAGCAAAAGAATACTGAATTTTTCTATTTAAAAAGCAGTATTCAATAAAAGGACCGCGAAATGATTTGTGTTTGAAAGTTAATGGCGGATTTAAGTGCTTAGTACATGAAAAAGACGTTTTGTATGATTAAATATTGTAGAAACATAATTAAAATCAAATTATTCAACAATTTGTTACGTTTTGTTGATATGGCGATTACTGGTGCAAACACCTGGCAACAACTGGTAAAATCCATTTTTCAATAAACAAATACTGCACTATTGAAAATTTCAACAGAAAACTGCTGGTAATAATTTATCTTAAATTATGTAAAATTACAGAGGAAAATAAACGAAGATGTTTAAAAAAAAATCTACACTAGTGGAAAAAATCAAAGTAACAACCTGTTTTCTCGTTCTCTTCTTTTGCACATAATTTTTAAACAAATACATAAAATTTGAACATAAAATTTGGATGGCCTGTTCGTTATCATAATATTAACCGAATTTTATGTAACTTTAGCACAAGAATAATTTTTAAGCTAATAAATATTCATTTTTCTCTCAAAAGTGACCTTTGGAAAAAATGAAAAGTTTCAATAATTATAGGAAACGACACTTAATGAAAAGTGGTGTTAAGGATGCATTAGAGATATGTAAACATGCACCTGCCTTGAAAAATTAAACAAAATCTCGATTTTATTGTCAGTATTAACTTTTCTTTTACTTTTATAATGGACTTTTTTTAAAAATATAATTAATAATTTGTAAACTATGAGCATCACCAGAATAATAAAAATGTCGATAAATAGTTTTATAATGGATATCGTATTCAATTTCCATTTTTTTTAAAACTATTCACATGCGAAAAAAATAAGAAACAGAGAAGAGAATACAGTTAGAAAGATTTTTGGTTGTAATGTAACATACGGATGCGTGTGCATCTTCACCTATCTCTAATGCATCCTTAACATCACTTTTCATTAAGTGTTCTTTCCTAAAGTTATTGAAATTTTTCATTTTTTTCCAAAGCTTACTTTTGAGAGAAAAATGAATATTTATTAGCTTAAAAATTATTCTTATGCTAAAGTTACATAAAATTCGGTTAATAATATGATAAAGAACAGGAAATCCAAATTTTATGTTCATATGTTTATTTGTTTAAAAATTAAGTGCAAAAGAAGAAAACCAGAAAACAGGTTGTTGCTTTAATTTTGTCCACCAGTATATTTTATAAATGTATTTTTAATGGATAATATTGATTTAATTAGTTATTGATAAGAATGCATTTTAGGTTGATTTTTTTAGAAATAGACCTATTGCAATCACTTCGTTTATCTATATATATATATATATATAATGAAAATTTTGTCATCACGATAACTCCCGAAATAATACTCCAAATCGAACCAAATTTGGACAGCGAATTGATCTTATAAATATCCTGGATGAGTTCGTTAACCAAGTTGCTCCGACTTTTAGTTTTCAAGTGACGGCCGCTTGAAAATTTCAAACAGACATTGTAAAAAGCATATTTAAAGCAAGATTTGCTTGAACTTTGTTGTAAATACAGACCCCATAAGGGTCTCAATGAAGTTTATTAATGAAGTTTATCCGCCATTTTTAATAAAGTGGCAGATATTTTAAGTTAAGCCGGACCACTTGAAATCAGGCTACCACTTGAAAATTTAAAATCACTATAACTTCCGAAATAATACTCCAAATCGAACCAAATTTAGACAGTGTCTTAACTTATCGTATAAATATCTTAGATGAGTTTATTAACCAAGTTGCTCCACCATTTTGTTTTCAAGTGGAGGCCACTTGAAAATTTGAAATTCAAATTGTAAAAAGCGTATTCCGAATTTGTTTGAAATTTGATGAAAATATAGACCACATAAGGGTCTCAATGAAGTTTATTAATGAAATTTATCCGTCCTTTTTAATAAAGTGGTAGATATCTTAAGATAAGCGGGGCCACTTGAAATCACGCTACCACTTGAAAATTTAAAATCACAATAACTTCTGAAATAATACTCCAAATCAAACCAAATTTGGACAGTGTCTTAACTCATCTTATAAATAACTTAGATGAGTTTGTTAACCAAGTTGCTCCGCCATTTTGTTTTCAAGTGGAGACCACTTGAAAATTTCAAATTCAAATTGCAAAAAGCGTATTCCGAATTTTTTTTTTTTTAATTTTGATGTATACATAGATTTTACAAATGTCTCAAATAACTTTATTAAAGAACTTTATCCGCCATTTTTAATAAAATGGCGGATATCTTAAGTTAAGCGGGACCACTTGAAATCAGGCTACTGCTTGAAAATTTAAAATCATGATAACTTCCGAAATAATACTCCAAATGCAACCAAATTTGAACAGTGTCTTAACTTATCTTATAAATAGATGAGTTTGTTAACCAAGTTGTTCCGCCATTTTGTTTTCAAGTGTAGACCACTTGAAAATTTCAAATTTAAATTGTAAAAAGCGTATTCCGAAATTGTTTGAATTTTGATGTAAATACAGACCACATAAGGATCTCAATGAAATTTATTATTAAACTATATCCGCCATTTTTAATAAAGTGGTAGATATCTTAAGTTAAGCGGGGCCAATTGAAATCAGGCTCCCACTTGGAAATTTAAAATCCCGATAACTTCTGAAATAATACTCCAAATCGAACCAAATTTGGACAGTGATATCATCATATAATTATCTTGAACGTTTTCACTGGGCAACTTGTCCCGACATCTTGTTTCTAAGTTTCAGCCACTTGAAATCACACTGCACTTGAAAATGTGCCATCACGATAACTTTTAAAATACTAAACTGATTCAAAAAAAAGTTGGATAGTGAACTTATGGTTAAAATATCTAGAATAAGTTCACTTGGTGACTTGATCCGCAATTTTATTGTCAAGTGGCGGCCTTTTGAAAATTTGTCATTGTGGTAACTTTTACAGAATCAATTCGCATCAAATTTGGGTAGTGGATTTATCATTCAAAAATCTCAGGTAAGTTCATTATGCATCTCACTCCGCTTTTTTTTTCCAAGTGGTGCCACCTGAAAATTTCTTATGACGAAAATTTTTGAAATACTGATTTAATTTAAACTAGAACTGGACAACGAACTTATCATACAAATATACTGGATGATTCCGCTGGGCAAGTTGTTTTGCCAATTTGTTTCCAAGTCGCAGCCACTCAGACTGCCACTTGAAAATTAGCCATAATAATAACTTTTGAAACACGGCATTGATTTAAAGAACAGTTGGACAGTGAACCTAAGCTTCAAATATCTTGGATGTGTTTGCTAGGCAACTTGCTCCACTGTATTGTTTCCAACTAGCGGCCACTTGAAAATTTGTTAGCACGGTAACTTTAGAAATACTTAATCAATTCAAATCAAAGTTGAAAAATAGATTTATCATTCAAACAACAAAAATCTAGATAATTCACGTAACTCGTGAACCAATCACGTTATTGCGTCCACCTTTGGTGTATCGATAATAAGTATTTTCTCGCCAAAAATGTCGCCATAGGGGAAAAGTCGCCAAATTTGGCGCCAAATCCATTACCTGCAGTACTGGATCTTTTTAATGCGTTTTTAAGGAAAAATTAGGCTATTTTAATGCAAACTAGAAATGCAGAAAACTAACATTTTATCAACTTACTAAGCCTCTTTGAAAGAATTTCTACAAAAAAAAATAATTTTAAATTTGCAACGATATCTTATATGAGCAACTTTTTCTGCCATTTTGATCGAAGTGGCAGCCATTTAATTTTTCAACACGATGACTTTTGAGATTTTGAATTAATTCGAACTATATGTGTACAGTAGACTTATCTCACAAATACATTTCATATATTTGTCAACTTAACTCACCATTTTGTTTCCAAGCGCCGGCCACTTGAAAATTTTAAATTCACATAAAAAGGTATTTATGAACCGATTCGCTTAAAACTCCATATGTGCATAACCTACATCAATATTTCTACCAAGTGCATTAATAATTTGTAGCCGCCGTTTTAAAACAAAATGACGGCCACTTGATAAGGGAAAAGAAATCAACCTACCCTTCCGAAAAAGCCGGAAGGACTTGTTTGACTTAAAAAGATTTATCTAAAGTACAAAAGGCATTCCATAAAAACTGAGAGTTATTTTTTTACGTAATGGCAACACCGCGAAACTAAAAAATAGAAGTGCAGGCGATTTTTTCAAACTGTTTACTGTACGCTTATACAAAATTCTAAACGAAGCAGACGATTTTATTTTCCTATTTCCGTGCTTGTTTAAAGAACTGTTTTATTTGCCCTACATAAATGGAGATGAGTGATTCAGAGTTAAAAAACGAAATGCGTTGTGCCATAAAATTTTGCTACCTTTCGGGCAAAACAGATCCAGAAACAGTTAAGTTAATGAAAGAAGCTTACAAAGACAAATGTTTTGGTGAGTCTACGATTTTTAGATGGCATGGTGATTTCAAGTTTGTCTGCAGAACTGGCTCCTAGGCCAGGGCGACCAAAAAGTGTTGTGAATGATCGAAATGTTAACACTGTGTGGATAATCCTTCAAGAAAATCGGCGAATGACATGTGAGGAGATAGCGGCATCAACAAACATTTCGAAAACGTCGATATTTCGCATTCTACTCAACAATTTACAGCTTCGCTATGTTTGTTCCAGATGGGTCCCTCATCACCTTACTAAAGAACAAATGAAAACAAGATTTCACCAATGTTGTGAATGGAAACAGATGCTTCAAAACGATCCAAATCTCCTAAAGACTGTAATAGCAGGTGATGAAACTTGGGCGCATCATTATGATCCCCTTACCAAGTCCGCAACAAGTGTATGGAAACATACTGATTCTCCGCCTCCGAAAAAAATCCGACAAACCAAATCTGCTGGAAAGGTCATGATGATTATTTTCTTTGATCATAAAGGTGTAATCTATCAGCATGCTGTGCCTCTAAAAACTACTGTGAATGGTGAATATTATGTTTCAGTTTTGAAAATTTTGCGACAACACATATCGAGAAAGCGTCGTGAACTGGTAGGGAATTGGACATTACATCACGATAATGCTCGCCCGCATGTCGCTACTTCTGTTCAGCAATATCTTAGTAAATGCAATATTAAAATCATGCCACATCCCCCTTACAGTCCAGATGTCTCACCATGCGATTTCTGGCTGTTTCCGACGTTGAAGGAGAAGCTCCGTGGCAGAAAATTTAATACAGATTCTGAAGTTATTTCAGCAGTGGAGGGTTCTTTGAAGCAGCTTCCAGAAAAGGGCTTCTCTACTTGTTTTGAAAAGTGGCTTGAACGATGGGACTGTTGCATATCATCTGATGGAAGGTATTTTGAAAAAGAATGATGTATTTTTTGCTGTAAATATATTTCTTGATTTTTTATGATTTTACTCTCAGTTTTCATGGAATGCCCTTTGTACAAACACTCTTCTTTAATTTTTATTGAGAAATTAAATAATAGAAATAGATAAAAATACAGAATAACGATTGAGAATCTTGATTATTTACTATCAACTAAAAAATTTTGTAAATTTATAGAGACACTGGATAAACATTACAGAAATTTTTATACTGTGGTGCATTTTTATAGTTTCATTATTTATTTATTTATTTATTTATTTATTTATTTATTTTTCTAAAATTAGCATAAAGTATTGAAAGATTGAAAGTAAGTGTTTATCGACAACTAGAAGGTTAGGTGTATAAGACAGAGGGCAGTATAATATTGACACATGAATACCACGTATAAAAAACGCAAAAGAAAAAAAAAATCAAAATAGGGCCTTAAGGGTGGCGAGCATTGGTGTCTTTACCTCATATAACCCTCTTACCTTGTTTAGGAAAATTATTTGAGAAAATAATTAAAACAAGAGTTATGACTTATTTAGAATCCATAAAATTTTTCGATACTTCGCAATACGGCTTCCGAAAGGGCAAAAGCACACTGACAGCCTTAAAGGTTCCTCTAAACAAATAAAATATTATCTCTTAACCCTAGAACATTAGCGTATTCATATCTACTACAATAACTAGATATACGTATAATCTACGTGCTCATGTAAAATTCGTTTTATTTGCTTTTATTACATTAATGTTGTTTTTAAATATGTTTAATTATTTGCTGTTTTACCCAATATTACTAACTTTTCATTAACTGAATAATTATTTGTATTTAAAAATATATTTGAAAACTATAACAATGTATACCAATAAAGGAAGACAGCACGTAAAATTTACGTGCACTAGTATTCTAAGGTTAATTCAACATAAATATAGAATTATGACCTTCTTTAGACATTCAAGGAGCTTTCAATTCTGTATATTGAGACATTCTAAAAAACAAAATATTAGATATACCTCTTCCAAATTTTCTAAAAATGATTCTTATTAACTACATTTCTGATCGTGCATATGATGCGTATTTCCCAGAAGGTGTTCAGTGGAGGATGGTCTTTACAGCAGTGGTCGTCAACCTTTTTCACTTCACGGACTACTTAATTCGCAGTTTAAAATCCTGCGGACCACTACACTGTAAAAAAAATTCTAATATAGGTAAAAATTTGTAAGATATTTGGGTAAAGCAATGTCCCAAATTGGAAAGTTCTGTTTATAACCCAAAATGGGTCAGAAAATTTATCTATTTTGAGTTTACAAACTTGTTATGTATGGTTGACTATCTTATTTTATATATTTATCTATACACTGCAAAAAATAAACTTGTAAAAGTACAGGAAAAATCTGGCAACTGGGGGTGCCAGTATTTCTCCGTCAAATGTACAGTTTAAAACCGCAAAATTGTATCACTGACGTATATTATACGCAGAAATCCTGTAAATCAAACAGGTTTTTTGTTAAAAGTACAGTTTTGTTATGTGTATTTGACGGAGAAATACTGGCACCCCAGCTGCCAGATTTTTCCTGTACTTTTAACAGATATTTTTTACAGTGATACGTGTACATACAAAATGTTTACATTTTGTTTAGATCATCTACGCATGTTGGATTTTTTTTTATATATATATATATGTATATATATAAGAGGTGAGTGATACAATATTTTCTACAACGTCTTTATTTATTATTGACAAAAATATTATCTATTATATATTATATTTATTATAGACATAACAAGTTTGTAAACTCAAAATAGATAGATTTTCTGACCCATTTCGGGTTATAAACAGAACTTTCCAATTTGGAACATTGCTTTACCCAAATATCTTACAAATTTTTTCCTAATTTAGATTTTTTTTTTTTTTTTTGCAGTGCAAATTCATAGTTTAAAATCCCTCGGATCATCAATATTATTTATTAAGAAACGTAAATATATTTTTAGAATAGGAATCAGAGAATACCCATTTTATAAATATGAAATAAACCTATTTAATATAAAACATTACAAATGTTTATTTGTATTATATGAAAAAAATGTATATAATCATAAGAACGAAGCTTAAAGATTGTTGATTTTAATAAACCAATTATAGACAACATGTATATATATATATATATATATATACCTTTTTATTTTTTGCATATTGTAAAAAACTCAGAAAAAGGATTTCATTACACTCATAAATTGCTATTTCGATATATAAAACTTAATGTACTAAATTTAGTAATATATATATTATATCGTTAGATTATTAAAAATCAAACTATAAATTACATTTTTTACATACATTTGAAACATTTGAAGATTTAGAACATTAGAATAATTTTTAGCTAAATGCAGATCAAGAAATTCAAAGCCATAACTTTGCTTGATGCTTCAATTCAAATTTTCGGGTTAAAAAATGTATTGCATCCGCATCATCATGAATATGCATATTCTAAATATTCCATCCTCTCTCTCTCATCCAGAAAATTCTTATGTCTATTGTTATGAGTATAAGTGACTAATATTACCATGATCCCTAATAAAACATTAAAAATGCAAATAATTTCAAAAAATTTCTACGGACCACCAAAATTTTCTCGCAGATCACTAATGGTCCACGGACCACCGGTTCACGACCATTGATTTACAGGATGATTCCAGGGCTAATACATTGTGCCATTTCGTTGGCTTCTGATGCTGTAACGAAGATTTGATTTTGAATGGCCGTTGGTTATTGAAATTTACTTTGAAAAAACAGTTTCAGAATTCTTGCGAAGTGAACTTACGATAACACAGTGATCAGTAATCCAGGCAATTTTTTAGATAATCACGAAAAAAATTATTAAGCATTTTATTTAATATATTAATCTCGTATAGGTGACCATTTTATAACGTTATTATTAATCGGCAATTAGAATTGCAGTGATTTTATTAACATTGGAGTGGGAGCCCAAAAAGTCGAATTCATATCTTAGTTGTTGGTGATGAAATGACGCTCCGATTTCTTCATTACTTTCGCCAAAGCTCCAATCGAAACCAAATTCAAAATGAGAGAAAAAAAATGGTTATAATTATGTTACGTATAAACACATACAGTTTTTGAAAAGGTTACCAGATAATTATAATTCAAACGGTCCTCAATAACTGCCAACCCTCGCCATTGAAAGGGGGAAGTTTTCAGCAAAATTAATGTACCATGTTGTGAGACAAAAATGCATACATCGGGACGAACTGCATTTATTTGCAAGATGAAAAGAAACCTAATTAAAACACGTCATAACATGCTGTTGTAGATCTACATTACGTTAAAGAACGAATAATACAGTCGGCTGCAAAATTATTCGAGCACTAGCCAATAATTCCTATATTTAAAAAGTACACTTAAGACTGTTTTGCTAAGTAAATCCTTGTCGAATCATGTTCTTAGACTGATTAAGAACATGACTCGACAAGGATTTATTTAACAAAGCTGTATTAAGTGTACTTTTTTTTGGCAAGGATTATTTCTAGTGCTCGAATAACTTTGCAGCCGACTGTACATGATCAAAGGTCTCGAAAGAGTTGCAATTAGCAAAAGATACATATGTGGGAAGAGGGAGATTGAAAAAATTAAAGAACAAACTGTATGTAAATTTAAGTTGCAATTTAAAAGTCATGAAAATGTGTTCGGTACTTTATTTATTTATTATATATATATATATATTAGAATATGTGATAATCGACATCACACACTTTTAAAAATTTCTGTAAATTTAATGTAAATATTTATCCAGAGTCCCAGTAAATTCACATTAGTTCTTAGTTAAAAGTGAATAATCGAGATTATCGATCTTTATTCTGTATTTTTACCTAATTTTATTATTTAATTTTTTAATTGAAATTAAAAATGACTGTTTCTACTTTAGAAAAAGCATTCCAAGTTCGAAATATATTCTCACCAATAATTAACTAAATTAATATTAGTTATTAAAATGAATGTATGAAATAAGTTTTTTAACATCTCTGTTTATTTTTCTCTGTAATTTTACTTAAGACTTAAGATAATAAATAGATTACACAGAGTTTTCTGTTGAAATTTTTAACCGTGCAGGCCAGAAATAAACTTCCAAAGCAATATAAATTAAAAGATCAAAATGTCATAGCATATGCTGATGAGTTTTGTATTTTTACAGAGGGAAACCCAAGAGCAGATATAGAATTTAAATCAAATGCACTAAAAGACCACATTAATTCAATCTGTGTTTCAGTGAATCTTAATTTCTTTCACAAGAAATCAATGACAATTATGCTGGAACGCAACACATTTTCTTCATCAAGAACCCCGAGTATAAAGTTACTATCTCTCACAATGTCAGTCAAAATAAGATTAGAATATATTGGTCTAACTTTAAACTCAAAATTTACTTGGCTTCAATACTTAATAAATTATAGATCTGGGTACATGACACTTTGGTCCCGCCGTTTTGGTCCCGCCACTTTGGTCCCGCCGAATTGGTCCCGCCACTTTGGTCCCGTGGAAATTTTGGTCCTGCCGTTTTGGTCCCGCCGCGTTGGTCCCGATATCAGGAATAATCAATGTATTACAGCAAAAAAGCGAAATTCTTTTTCATATTTCGAGTTTTTGTCATTTGACTTGAAAACATGGGGGTAGAAAAATCATTATTATTATTATTAGGACTGAGGGTCTATTAGTCTCAATCTGGGATTTTTGCGCTGTCGATTTCGATAGTTGGACATTTGTCGAAATCTAAAATTTATCGAAAATATAATTGAATAATTTGAAAGCGATGTTATAATTTGAAAAAAGAAAAAAAAAAAAAAAAAAAAAAAAAAAAAAAAAACTAATAATCCTCCGTTCTAAACTAAATTCTGCTTTTGCCAAAATTTCATCAAAATCTTTTTATTATTATTATTATTAATATTATTGAAAGAAAAAGAAAAGAAAATTAATAATAATCAGTATCGTTCCAAGCGATATCGAAAAAGATTTTTTTTAATAATTTTGAATTAGGAAATAAAAAGTGCGCGTGAAATAATATGAAATAAAAATAAGCAAAAAAAAATGAATTTAATGATTTAATGTTTTTGTTTTTCGGGGGCTGCTCATGCATATAAAAAAATGCGTATTAAAAAGAATCGAAGAAGGAAGCGAAATAAGTATTGAGTTATATTACGATAAATACGATATATAATATGATACGATATATTAGGGGTTAGTAGGCATTTTCGTTGAAAGAAATTGTTTGTTCGTTCGGTGCAACTTGCACATTAGTCCCGTGAGGTACAACTTTCACATTAGTCCCTTGAGGTACAACTTTCACTTTAGTCCCGTCAGGTACAACTTGCACATCAGTCCCCTTTTTATTTATTTATTTATTTATTTTTAATTAATTGTAAAAAAAAAAAAAAAAAAAAAAAACTCATCTTAAATAAAGGGAAAATATGCGAAATATGAATATTTTAAAACTATATGATTCTTATTATTATTATTTTCCAACAGAAAGTTGTAGTAACAAATAAAACTGTAAAAAAAGTCTAAAATTTTGAGATTTAGATTTTTTCTTAGTACGATAGTGGAAAAAGGACAGCAAATACATGAGGGAACTTCGTTCAAAAGAGAACTTAGACGAATGTTTTCAATTGGAGTGTTGAATATCTACAACCTTTGTTCAAAATGATGTAACTATAGAACACATAAAACAGAAAATTTATTATTTCGGATCGAATTTTGAATGATAAAGGTATTAGTTATCAGCGCAGATCTAAGCATTGTAAATTTATCTAAGTCTGCAAAATTTCAGTTTAAATGAAATACAAGGTTTTTAATATAAAACACTGTAATGCGGCTCTTAATTATCACATTCATATTTAGAGTGCTCGAATACAATATTTGTAGGAAATCAATGCTTTATCGAAGCACCTCTTAAATGTTAGAGTTTAATAATAAAAGAAAATGCGAGGAACCTAAATAATGATCTCAAGAATAATTTGTACAGATGCTAAACTTAAGTCATTTTCTTCTCTGTCAATCCGGATATATTTGTCAAACACAGGAAATGGTTACATATTACATAGAATTGGAAAAGCATTTTTATTCCATTATAACCCTTTACAATATAGTTTAATAAGAAAATGTCCATTTAAAACTATTTAATCGAAAAAAAATAGCATTCTGCCACTAAAAGCAAATTATATTTAATATCGTAAGGAGAAAAATATCAATTAACCCCTTCTTTGAAGTACATCGTTGGAATATAAATATATATATATATATATATATATATTTTTCCCCCCCAAAACCGAATTTCTTTCTTTCTTTTTCCCTTTATTTAAACATTTTTTTTTTTTTTTTTTTAATTTTATTATTTTTAAAATAATTCAAACTTTATCAATATAATCAAATGGGGATTCTTTTTTTAATAAGAAGGTACTGTTTTTATTGTTAACAATACTTTTAAAATCACAGAATTTTGTCACAGATAGTAAATTAAAAATCAAATTACAATTGAAGCAAGTTAAATCGAAATCAAATGAAAAAAATCTCAATTAAAAAAAAAGCGCAATTGCATATATATATATACATAATTTTCGTAAAAAAATTAGTACATAATTCTCCGAATCTCAATAGCTAGGCAGAAATTGTAATGTCGAAAATTTATAAATGATATTCCTTAATTAACGATATTCTAAGAGCTTTTCAATTTTCCCGTATCAATAAATATGTTATCATATTAAAAAACTGATATATATTTAAAAAATTGCAAAAAATTGGCGGGACCAAAATGTCTCGGGACCAAAATGGCCAGGGACCAAAATTTCCTCGGGACCAAAACGGCAGGACCAAAATGGCGGGACCAAAGTGGCGGGACCAAAACGGCGGGACCAAAGTGTCCTGCTTCGTATAGATCTATAGTGCTTAAATTTGTTTCAGATTTTAACAAATTAGAAAAAGAGATGACAGAATTAAATTAGAAATTTTTAAAAAATTGGTATAAAACTGTTTTCCTAAAACAAATAGAATACGGATTCAAAAAAGGATAACACAATACTAAATTAGAAAATTCAACAATCCTAATAAATAATAAAAACGTTAATAAAAACAATATAATGTCAATGATTCTAACATGTGCTTTTTTAGTTTATTACAACAAAAACAAATCAATAAATTACAAATTAAATCAAATTAAATAAATCCAATTTTTCAAGCAGACTTTTGGCATTGTTTGAAGCAATAAACTGGCATTTAAATTCGAATTATAAAAATATAGCACTTACAATCTTCATAAATAATATGTCAGCATTAGCACTCATGAATAAAATAAAATAATTTCCTAACTACAGTATAATTAAAACCTGCTATAAGAAAAATTTAAAGGAAAATCATAATAAAATTCAAATATGCTGACAAGGGTACACGTAGGCACCTTCGGAAATGAACAACCCGAAACTACCAAAAGAATTAATACAGAAAAATATCCATAACTGCGAGGTTTCTCTTCCCCTTTCCTTCTCAATAGTGAAATTTTGTCTAAATTCTAAAATAATAAGTGACTGGAAATATGACTGGCAGCATTTTTCAAAAGGAAGAGATACTTATTCTATACTGAAAATATTTAACCCAAATTTTATTTGTAGCAATAGAATCACACTCTGTTTTACTTCAGGCCGTGAAAGATTTTCTTCATATCTATATAAAATAAATAAATTACCTAATAAACTATGGAAATGCAATAATTAAGGAACTCCATATAATTATCTTTTCAAAAATTGTTCACTCACAAAACTAAAATTTAAGTTTAATAGAAATAAAACACTAACAGAAAATATTTTTAATACAATAACCAATCCTAAAAAGTATAATAAATTAAAATAAAAATTTATAACATTCTCAATGAACATTATTCTTCTATTAAATAAAACTTTTAGGTGTTATTTTCGTAGATTTTGTCAATAATAATAATGATGAAAAAAATCTGTTAAATATTGATTTATGTTATCGAAATGTATAATGATAATAACTTATGTTGTAAATATAACTGCATAAAAACTTCAATAAAGTACTTGTTCGCCGGCAGGATTTAATACCTATACCTAATGGTTGGTACCTGCCATGGGCCAAATGAAATGAAATAAAATGGTTTCTTTACCCTACTATATTCATTTTTAGAGGAATGGACTTGACTGATCGTTCGACACGGTCAAAGACTGAAATGTTCCATCTAATAGGTTATTCAAGACTCACTGTAAAAAAAAAAAAAAAAAGCACTACAGAACTGGCGTTAAAAAGTAATAAGTACAAAACTGTGAATAAACACCATAAAATGCAAGAACTCGCAACAATTGTTTCGGGTCAAAAGAAGACACGACCCTTCGTCAGGCGAACAAAGTATGCACGAGTGTTGCTACTGCCTGTTTTGTTCACCTGAAGAAGGGTATTTTTTTTTCGAGTGGAAACAATTGTTGCGAGTTCTTGCATTTTATGGTGTTTATTCAAAGTTTTGTGCTTATTACTCACAATGCAGTTCGATACATTTATCTTAACCTAATTTGTTAATTTATTTTGCTGGAGTCAGTTTCGTAGTTTAGTTTTCATGCAATTCCATACTAAAGCAACGTTTCTATTTATACGTTATATCAAATATTACTCTATTTTGCTAGGTTGAAAAATATCTTAAATCTCAAATAACTTACGAATTTTTCAAATTAAAATATTTGTACAGTCGGTAACAAAAGTATCCGAACACTAGAAAAAATTCTTATATAAAAGGGTAGAGTTAATACTGTTTTGTTAAATAAATCCTTGTCGAATCATGTTCTTAGTCAGTCTAAGAACGTGATTCGACAAGGATTTATGTAACAAAAGGATTTATGTATTAACTCTACTGTTTTTACATAGGAATTTTAGCTAGTGTTCGGATACTTTTGTTACCGACTGTAGTCAGTGATGTTCAAGCCAGAATCATAAATTCTATTTTGAAAAAGGTATGGCATCTTTACGATGAAAACATCCCTCAAAATGAACATTTGTGTGAACTTTTGCCCTATTCTGCCATCTTAAGAAAGTCGTAAATTTGAAATAACGTACGAAGTTTTCAAAGGTGAATTTTCATAGTTAATTATATTTATGCCAGCATCATAAATAATATTTTAAAGCTTCTCTGACATCTTTAGTGTAAAAATATTCCTTTTAATGAACATTTATGAGAAATACAATTTTTATTAAGACCACACAATCAACTGTGGAAGAAAATCATATTTATTGAAATTTTATTTTTCCGACTGAGTGAAAATAATGCCTGGACCGGTCACTCACACAGTCGGAAAATTCGTCAGTCGTCGTCTCAGTCGTCTTTAATTTCCCTCAGTCGGAAAAATAAAATTTCAATAAATATGATTTTCTTCCACAGTTCATTGTGTGATTTTAATAAAAATTGTATTTCTTTCTCCCATTATCTAATGGTGTTTTCCGTTTCCTGCGGCTTATTTTCTGTTGAGCTATCTACATGATAGATCAGAGATGTTTCTGCCTAAAAGGTTATCTGAGTGAGTAATGATGACCGGGGTGTCGGCCTGGATAGCTCAATTGGTAGAGCCTTGACATTGTAAGTCAAAGATCCGGGGTTCGAGTCCCGGTCCAGGCATTATTTTCACTCAGTCAGAAAAATAAAATTTCAATAAATATGATTTTCTTCCACAGTTGATTGTGTGATTTTAATAAAAATTGTATTTCTTTCTACCATTATCCAATGGTGTTTTCCATTTTCTGCGGCTTATTTTCTGTTGAGCTATCTACATGATAGACCAGAGATGTTTCTGCCTGAAAGGATGTCTGAGTGAGTAATTCTGACCGGGGTGTCGGCCTGGATAACTCAGTTGGTAGAATCTTGACCTTGTAAGTCAAAGATCCAGGGTTCGAGTCCCGGTCCAGGCATTATTTTCACTCAGTCGGGAAAATAAAATTTCAATTTATGAGAAAAATTGTCCTAATCTCCCAAGTTAAGAAAATCATGAATTTCAAATAACTTACAAAGTTTTTTAATTAGAATATTGCAAATCCATAAGATTCTTGATATTGTGATAAGTTATATTTAAAAACTGGCCCGACCACACTGCGATCATTTGTGCTTCAGATATTGTATACACAGACTAACACACTAACATACTGACAAACTTACAAACTAGCACACTAACAAGCTAACAGACACCTTACAGACGGACACCTTGTCGTATTTGTTATTTTAGAATTCCCCAGACCTAAAAACATGTAAAAAAAAAGTTCAAACAACGAGGTCAAAAATTTTCACAAATACCTAAGTTCCCCTTACCTTTAGTATGAAGGGGAAGTATTTAAAAAAATGTTATAAGGTAATTAAAAACCACAAACACTTAAAATTTCCTTGCAACTTTTGCGCCATCCTATACATTATTGTTATTTCTATTATTATTATTATTACTATTATTATTATTAAAAAAATTGGCGGACAGACATTTCATATATTTTCTAGTAAGTTTACTTCATCAAAATTTTTGAAAGAAAAATAAATAAATAAATACCCTGATACATATGTATATATATATATATACCAAGAAAAAATTTTAGCAGGAAGAAAAACTTTATTTTGAAGCTATTTGCTTTGAAATTTCTATATATTTGTACCAATGTTAGAGAATTTCGCAAAAGGGAAATATTGCGTAAACGTTTCTGCATATAACATTTAGTTGATTACCAGAGTGTTTGAATTGCTTTGATCGAAATTTTTTATGGATTAGGCCAACTTAATCAATTGATAAATACGCAATATGATCCATCTAAAAAAAAAAAAGAATTGAAAACAAAATTTTATGTAGGAAACTATGACTAGTTCGATTATGTTTCCATAGGAACACCAAAATCAATGTTTTGAATGTTTTTGAATAAATTTCAGTTCTAGAAGGGTTTATAGATATGTTTCCGTCAACATATGGAAAAGAGCTAATGTATTGATTTCAAAGGAAATTTACGAATGCGTGATGATTTTTAACAAAATATAAATAAAGTAAGTCTTTCTTCTTTTGAATATATTTTATACTTTTCCCACATTAAAGATGCTTAAATAATTTATAAATATATTAAGTTTTATCAGCTTTTTTAATACATTTATTTAAGAGTGATTCGAACTAAAATTAATGTTGAAAATAATGAATTTGGAATGTATTTCGTTTTATTTAAATATAAATTAATTTTCATCACTATTGTTTTCAATTTTGAATTCATACAAAATAAATATGGATAGAATTTAGTATTTACTGATCACGCAATGCCAATACTTCCATCCATAGAAACTAATAACAACTTACTACGAAAAATTTATATCATAGTGAAAAATTCATTTCCTAAAACCATTTTTAACATACAAAATAGGAATTAAATATTTTGTTGTTTGTAAAAAGCAGTTTTTACAAAACTGATTCAATTATTCGCCCTTATTTTTCATGATCGAAAACTTTCGAACTGACAGCAGCGCGTCACTAATATGTTTTGCATAAAAAATATTTTTAACTTAGCAAAAACAATAACTGGTATTGGATTTAGGTGCTATTTTTAACACCTTCCGACAAAGTTGAAAACTTTTCATGATTTGGGCTTGTCTGTCCATCTGTCTGTTCACGTGCTAATTTTTTTTAAATACAGTAAGACCCCGCTTAACGCTGTTTCATTTAGCGCTGTTTCGGTTTAGCGCTCTTTTATTTCCCCTGTGGATTCCCCGAAATTGCTCGCAGCAGTACGGGGATTCCCTGAAATTGTGCGCGCGCTGTTTCGCATTACGCTCTACTTTGATGGGACGTATTCCCCGCGTTAAGTGGGGTCTTACTATATTTAAATATTGTGTTATTATCACGTTCCAACAAAGTATAAAGTTGGTTAAGATTTTCGTTTGTCTGTCTGTTCCTTTGTCAAACTGTCTTTGCTCTAATTAGACAATATACAGGGCTACAGAAAATCAATCTATTGGTAAAATTTCCTTTAACAGTAGAGCTATAGAGAAAATTTTTGAGAATTTTACATTGAAAATTAAAAAAAAAAAAAAAAAAAAAGGGAAGAAAAGAAACTTACCAAAAACAATAACTAGTATTGGATTTAGGCGCTATTTTTAACACCTTCCAACAAAGTTGAAAACTTTTCATGATTTCGGCTTGTCTGTCCATCTGTCTGTTCACGTGCTAATTTTTTTAAATATTTAAATATTGTGTTATTATCACGTTCCTACAAAGTATAAAGTTGGTTAAGATTTTGGTTTGTCTGTCTGTTCCTTTTTCAAACTGTCTTCGCTCTATTTAGACAATATACAGGGCTACAGAAAATCAATCTATTGGTAAAATTTTCTGTAACAGTAGAGCTATAAAGAAAATTTTTGAGAATTTCACATTGAAATTAAAAAAAAAAAAAAAAAAAAAAAAACATACTTTTAACATACTTTTCCTGTAAGTGAAATTTTATAATTATTTTGATTTTACTTCTGAAATATTGTATAAAATATTTCTTTCGTGACATTCACATCCACAGTAATCAGAGAAGGACATATATACACAATTCTTCTTAGTCAGGTAATACGTTGTACAAAGCGTCTGCACAGAACCTCCGTGATTTCAAATATTAATTGTACGGAGACTATGAGTCATAGAAATTTGCCGTTTGCGGTACTATGAATAGCAACAACAAAAGTTTATTTTCCTGAAAACGTTTATTTATTAAAAATATATATATATTTGTGTCTACGTATGCATTTTGCTATGGGCTCCGTAAGTAGCTCGTAGAATGCCCAGTCGATATTCATTTTGAATCCATGTATTGCGCAGCATGTTAAGCGTGACTGAATTGATGGTTTCCACAATTTTGTGGCGGAAATCCCAGGCATCACATACAGTTATAGCATACACTATATCTTTGACACAACCCAACAGGAAGAAATCCAGAGGTATTATGTCTGGAGATCGTGGTGCCTAAACAGTCTCTCTACTACGGTCCATTACTGCGGAAATGTTACGTCAGAAAAGGGAAAGACGAACGTCTGAACTCTGGTGTGCTGGGCACCATTTTGCTTAAATGCCATTTTTGGTGAAAATGGTGTAGCTGTGAAAAAACAATCTGTTCAAGAATGTCAAGAAAAATGGAAACAGTTACAGTTTATTCCATGAGAGAAAAATGGTACAACAATTTTGTCATGCAACAGAGCACACCACATATTCACGTGTCACTGCGCCTGACATATTAACAACGTTAGGTTGTTCTGCAAGAAAAGAATGACAGTTACGTGATTACGAATAATGCATACAACAAAAATTAACTTTTTAAAGGGAAATATTGCAGAAAAATAAAGTTTTGCTGTTACTATTTCATGATATTGCAAACCTCAAATCTCTAGGACTCATACTTTCCGTACAAGTAACATTTGAAATCAGGGAGATTTCATGCGAACACTTTCTATAACTAAATATATATATATATATATATATATATATATATATATATATATATATATATATATATATACATATACAGTCGGTAACAAAAGTGTCCGAACACTAGCAAAAATTCCTATGTAAAGAAAGTACACTTCATACGGTTTTGTTAAAGGAATGCTTGTTGAATCCTGTTCTTAGTCAGTGTAAGAACATGATTCGATAAGGATTTATTTAACGAAACCGTATGAAGTGTACTTTTTTTACATAAGAATTTTTGCTAATGTTCGCACACTTTTGTTACCGACTATATATATATATATATATATATATATATAGAGAGAGAGAGAGAGAGAGAGATAAGACATAAATAGCTGTAATTATCTAAAAATTACAAAAATAGAACAAAATACATTGTTTTCTTTTCTTTTCTTTTCTTTAAATACATAATCCGAATGCAATTTCTTTCTTATAAATATATAGGTAGGAAAAAAGTCAATTTTATATTAATACATGTCTTCAAATCAGTTACTTTTCAAAAAAAAAAAAAAAAAAAAAAAAGAAAGAAAGAAAGAAAGGAAAAAAAGAAAGAAAGAAAGAAAAAGAAAACGTTGGGTATCTTTGTATGATTATTTTCTAGAAGAATAGTTATTTTCCTTCATTTGCTAGTGATTTTAAAGCAAATATTATTTCCAAAGATACATTTTTTTATATATATATATATATTTCTCAGCATAATCTTTTCTTTTTTTTCTTTCATATAATTTGATGCCTTTTCAAAATAATTATATTAGCAAAAGCATTCTTTTTGACATTACGTGTAATATTTACCTTATATATGATGGCAAAACAATTTCAAAGATCTTATTAATAGAGTTCATTCAATGTTTTATTTTTTTAAATACGATAGGTCGTTTTTTTTTTTTTTTTTTTTTTTTTTTTTTTGGGGGGGGGGGGGGGGCGTGATTTCTCGGTCGTTTTTATTTATCGCCGTGAACTGATGGACGTTCTAACGTTTTTGTTTTTATCTAAATATACAAAGTTGAAATTTGTCATTGTATCTGTCCAGGTTTTTAGTCCGGATTATTAGATTTTATCAAAAATTGGCATACTTATTAATGAAGACTAAATCTAGCTAACGCCGTATATTTTAGTTCAGTCGGATAATTGGTTCAAAAAAAAATTAAAGAAAACCCTATTTTGACATAAAAATTATTAAAATTGAAAAACAATCGATGTTAAAATAAATAAATAAGTAAGTAAATGTACTGTTGTCGGGGAAAAAAATGAACGTGGAAACTTTTTTTTTTCTTTAATAATAATTAAAACAAAACTAAGAAAAATTGCGCTAAAGAAATGAAACAGCTTCAGTATAGAACCCCTTTGGCAAAATTTCAAATTTGGCACTGAAGTAGCTCGTAAGTTTCTCGTCAAGATTTTTACTTATGTAATTACGATAACGATTTTAATTCATTGCCAAAATGACAGTAAATATTTAAAAGCCGCCAAAGTTGCCCTAGGCTACTGCTGTACCAAAGAAATTTTAAGAAATGAATATAGTTATTGATGCTAGCAGAAAAAAGAGGGGGGAGGGAGGGGGAAAATGCCAGGGGGGGAAATTAAAACCGCCAAACGTCTTCTATGCTAATGACCTATCAAAGAAATTTTAAGAAATAAATATAGTGTTAGGAAATGAAACATAGTTACTGCTTGCCTTTAAATAAAGGATAAATAAAAAAAAGTTCAGTCGTACTAAATTAAATTCTGTTTCGTGCAGAATTTTATATCTATTTACTTAAAAAATAAAAAGAGGCTTAGGGTTTATTTTTATTTTTATTATGTATGTTTAATTTTCTTTATTATTGCACATGCAGTACATATCTTATTGTCTATATGCAATTGCTTATAAATTAAAAAAAAAAAAAAAAAAAAAAAAAAAAAAAATGACCTTTCTTTTTGAATATGTTAAATTATAGCACTTTTATGCATGTTTCTATTTTTTCCCCTTTTTATTTATCTTAATATATATCAAATTAAATATAACCACATAAATAATAAAATACTTTTGGCATCATCGGGATAATAGAGAGTTTAACTATAAGAACATATAATTTTTCATTAAAAGTCCAAGGCAAAATATATGTCTTAGATTATTTTTGCTGCACTGCATTCATCATTATTATTATTATTGAATTTTTATCTTATCTCTTGACAGTGTGCGTATAATTTTCCATGTGATATTTGTAGTGAATTTTACTTAAATAATTGAATTTCTTGGAATATTTCAAAAATTAATACCTATATGAATGTCTCTTAATGCAATATTGTCTCATATTTACTTTTTTCATTTAATAAGTATTTAAAAGGAAATTAAATGATTGTAAATTCGAGATCTTTTATTCTCTTTAATAAAATAGAATTTAACTAAGAACAATAAAATATCTTTTTAAAACTACATATTAAGAATAATATCAAATATTAAATTTAATGCACTATATATATATTTTTTTTTTTCATAAAAATATTAAAGTAATTATTTTTTACACAATAGATGCATCATTATTTATATCAGTACTCGTCATTTTGGTACACCTGGATGTGGTACAGAGGATGGTAAATATAAACTTTTTGTTTATATACTTATTTGACTAATTTTGAAAATTTCGTTAATATTTGAACTGAAAGAAATTTAAGGAGGTCTGAAATAAATTTGATTGTTAAGTAATAATAAAAGATAAACCAATTAATAACACTAGTCGACAAAAGAAAATTTTTGGATGGTAACAAAAATGAAATTAGCTATTTTCAACTAATTTTGTAGTGCAGAATTCAAAAATAATAGCGAAAAATCTGTAACACGTACAGATTTTTTGTTACGATTATTTAATCTGTACTGGAAGCAATAGTCCCTCTCTAAAAAAAGTACACTTAATACAGCTCTGTTAAATAAATCCTTGTCGAGTCATGTTCTAAGTTAGTCTAAGAGAATGATTCGATAAGGATTTATTTAACAAAATAGCATTAAATGTACTTTTTTAATATCGGAATTATTTGCTAGTGCTCGGATACTTTTGCTGTCGACTGTATTGTAAAAATATTTAAAAAAATTATAATAATGAAATTTGCCATTTTCTGATATTTCAACAAAAAAATGGAACAAACATGGTTGCCCGGACTCTGATTTGCCAGGACTTTGAGTTGCTAGCAGGAAGTGTTACAACCTGTGATACTGTGAAAATGATAAAAATTCCTGAAAATTGCCATTTTCTGATACTCTAACAGAAAAATGTGACGTGGTGGGACTTTTTTGCTTGCAGATATTTAAATAAAAATTGGAATTAATAATAAAAATAATAATTTGACCGTTGTTACCGAACCACTGTAGACCAGTGTAATGATTTGCTAATATTTATATACTATTACCTAAATCAGTAGAATTTAGAAAGAGATAGAAAAAAAACTTTACATAAACTTCTTTAATAATAATAAGAAGAAGAAGAAGAAAAAAGAAAAGAAAAAAGAAATTAAGAAGAAGAAGAAAAACGTTAAGTTTCGCTCGTGTGTGCTTTATAAAGCGGCATCTTTACCAAATATTTAGAGGTAATTTCTTTGGTTGAAATGTACTTCCTTTCAAAGTAATGGAGGTTCTGTAAAATCATCAAAGGAATTATCTCAGTTTAAAGCGATCATTGTGAAGATGAATTTATATATAAGATTACACATATCTGGCCTTGAATAAACTTAATATAAGATTAATAGTTAATTAATTTTATTGAATTCTTCTAACAAATAAATCAGATACTAGTACATTATCTACCACTAAGTATTTGGAAACTTTCGAAATTAGATATGTTGTCAAATATTTAAAATGTTCCTTAAGAATCATCTTGAAACTTTGGTAGTGTAAAGAAAAGGTTATACCTCATAACTTCCAGCAAAAATTGTGTCCTGAAAAGGAAAAGGGAACCAGTAAAAAATTAAACAAAAATCAAAATGTTTTGGATCGCTCTGTAAAAGTAATGCTTTAAATACGTTTTTGCTACAGCATGTGATTAAAAAGATATTTCTATGTATCTGTATAAAATTTCATGAGGCTGCCACATATATTCATTGAGATATAACGGTTTGTTTCAAAAATTGCAAAAACAATTTTCACCTTTTTTAATTATAACGCGGAGGGTATTAGACCCAATGCAAAGCCATTTGATATGATATACTAAATTAGACACAGCATGAAGCAATCAGAATGCAAAAATGTCAAATATCTTACGAAATACTATTAAATTATGCAAATGAAATTTTTATAAAGCTTGCGCATGCGTAGTTAAAAATTATTTAGTAAACATGCTTGTATTTAGTAATATATTTAAAATTTTTTCATTCTCATTGCTGTATGCTGTGTCTAATTTGATATGCCATATTTCCTATAAATGGCTTTTTACTGGGTCTAATACCCTACGTGTTATAATTTAAAAAGTGGAAATTGTTTTTGCAATTTTTTAAAGAAACCGTTATATCTCCATGAATATATGTGGTAGCCTCATAAAATTTTGTACAGATAATGGAAAAAATTTCTTAATCACATACTACAGCCAAAACGCATTTAAAGCATTACTTTTTACAGGGTGATCCAAAACATTTTGATATTTGTTTAATTTTTTACTGGTCCCTTTTCCCTTTCAGGACACAACTTTTGGTGAAACACATGAGGTATAACATGTTATTTACACTACTAAAGTATCAAGATGATTCCTACAGAACTTTACTAGATATTTGTCAAAATGTCTAAATTCGAAAGTGTCCAAATAGTTATTGGTAGATAATATAGAATATAACACTTTACTAAAGTGGTTTACCATGATGATTATAAAAAATATGTCAAGGAGAAATCTGACATTTAACTCTTTCATGCGCTGTTTTGCACGTATGTAAAAGGGTATTACAAAATTGTAAAAGGGTATTGTGTAAGCAGTACGTTTGAATGTATTGCATAATTTGGGAAGTAAACTGCACCACGGTAAAATTATTCTACTTTTGATAGATTTTCAAAGGCGACCATAAGCGCTGCACTCTAAACATTTACGCAAAATTCAGAGAATTGGCGCTTAGCTCCTTAACGCGCGCTGTCCTCGCTGTGAGGACGCAAATTTAAGATCCTTCTGCAAAATTCATCCCGGAAATTTTTTAGCAAAAGTTTAAGTTTATAACATAGCAGAAAAGGCCTTTTTTTTTTAACCTTAAATTTAAAAATTTATTTTAATTTAATTTAGTTCATGAATTCCGGTGGCAGTATAATTTAAATGATCTAAATTGTCTTGTGCCGCAAAGGATTAAATTATTAGCTCCCTTCTTCGAGAAAAAGGTCCAGTGACCTTATTTTTGACAAATCAATGTGAAATTACAAATATTAAACGTTTATTCAAAGAAGTAAAATTACTTCCCTTCTTAATAAAAATATAAAAAAATCCTGAAAAGTTTACGGTCATGGTTTTATTTTTACGGTCAGTGCCTGGAACACTTTTTGTCTGCCACCGACCGTGATGTAGTGTGAAAATTTTTTACAGTGTGATTAATTTTGATTTAAAATTTTAAAAAAAGAAAAAAACTGTACATAACCATATATATATATATATATATTTAAGTATAGCAATTTGAATTTTTTTTTTTTTTTTTTTTTTTTTTTTTAATGCTTTATCTAAAGTCCGTCAACTGTACTAAAAATGTGGAGTAAATGAGCAACGTTACAGCTATACAATAATTAAATATTTATCAGAAAAATGATGTATAAAAGAAAAAGATTTTTTTTTTTTTTGTGCGTGTGTGTTTTTTATGTCTTAGATTCATAAATAATTACATTGACTGTATTGAAATTTCTAGAAAATGTGCACTTTCAAGAGTTAAATTCAAATTGTACAAAAATCTTCAATTTGAATCATACCGTCTTTAATATTTAATATTTAATTGTTATACAAAATTGGATACGTGTAGTAGAACCAAACTCACGAAAAGTTGATACGACAGTGCAACAGAGTTTTGATCCCGCTGAAATAAAGCAAAAACCATATCTGCTTAACCCTTTCATGCACAAGGTAGTTATAAATATTTAATATCGACAATTGCTAGAAATTACATTCAAAGTTAAAAGAAAAACTTTTTTTTTTTATTTCGTTAAGTTTTAAAAATAAAATTTTGGATTAAAAAAAAAAAAAAAGGATAAATCTTAGCAGTTGGACATATAATCTAAATGATATGTGATATACACCTTATACTTTGAAGCAAGGTGGTGTATCTTCCTTCAAAGAGTTAAGACGTAAATTTATAGCACAAATTATAGTGTTGCCACAGGCAACTTTTTATTTCTTTTATTATTATTATTATTATTATTATTATTTTTTTTTTTTTTTTTTTTTTTTTATTGTACCACAATTTCCAATAAGTGAAATGTAGAAAATATTTTTGTAGGTAAATCTGCACTGTGCCTACATAAATTTATTATACATTTTATGTTATGAAAATAGTAATAGGAAAATAATAATTTAAAAAAAGTCGCCTCTGGCAGCTCTGAAAATATTCATTTTCCTTCTGCTCGACTATTTTTTTTCTCTCTACTTTTTTCTTGATTGCATGTTTCTTATGATTTTGTTATTTATTGGTACTTTATTGATTTTTATTACGTATGTATCAGACTGGTATGATTAACCGATTACTCCGTTTGAACTTTTCGGCATGCCACTGAACATTAGAACATATATTTAACTACAGAACTCATCCTTCATCAAAGAATGTAACCAACATAAAAAATCACATAACGAGTGCTTTTCAACTTTTCACGCTCCTCAAACCACTTTTGAACAAGGGGTGTTAAAGATTTTTCGCTGTATCATCTAATTACGGACGGACCTGGTCGTTTCACTCGTCACGTGACCGATGAAAATCATCCTCAATCTTCGTTACCTTTTGAAAGGAATTTTAGTATGTATGCTCTAGGTAGTGAACTTTAGTATCCATAATAATGTTAATAATTTCTTGATTTCAAAATGAATGCAAATTTCTAACAAATACTGTGATTAACATTCATACAATAGTTTAAAACGATTGGATGAAAAGAAATGCGCGAGGACCATTATGAGTAATTGATTATTTCCGAAATTTATTAGCCAAGAAAAGTAAATTTTGAAATTTTGAAAAAGCTTGTAAATATTATTTAATGGACTATAAGATGCTACTATAAGAAAAGTATTACGTAGCTTGACGCATTTTACAACAACCATTTGTGTATTTTTAATTGCAACAATTTTGATAATTTACATCATGCTTCTTTTTTTAAATTCTCAAACAATTGCTACCACCTGAGTCTTGAACACAAAAAGAAAATTTATTGATTCATCTTCCTGTTTGGTAATAGCATATAAATTACAAGCATTGTAAAGCAGAACATTTTTGTAATTAGTGACACCACACTTCCTTTTATCTCTGTTTCTGTATTGTCAACTGATCATGTGCTTCACGAAGTATAGCAAGAAACTTCCAAGTATCAGTCCAGCTGTTGTCCTACTTGGGGTATACAAACTTGCTTCCACGATTATACTTGTTTTTAAATTGATTACCACAAATATCTGACGAGTAATGCACTTAATAAAACCAATTTTTAACATGCTTTTATTAACTTAATATGATGTAACTATTAATGCATGTTACGGAATTTTGCTATTCAATTTTCGGATACTTCTGGTAGTTCGATCGACCTGAAATTTTGCGTATGAATTTATAGACAATGATAATACTACATACAAGTGTTTCCAGGCTCTTATCCCATCAGGGGTAAGTTCTAAAGACAAACAAAAAAATCTATATTGTATATAAAACTCTATCGTATGTGGCACAGGATTTGACCGTATTTGTATAACGTCGAGTTGCAACAATTATTCAATTATTATTTTTTTATGATTATTAAAGATTTAAAAATGTGTAAATATTATGATGTGTTACTCACACGATTTTCTCTTACCTTGCATTTTAATGCTATAAAGATAGATATTTTGTGTTTTTAGTTCACATTTCAATAAAAGCAAGTTCTTTAATTTTTTTAAAGTATAATTTTATTTTATAGACATTTTTTTTTTTTTTTTTTTTTTTTGTGCGTATGAGTAATAATTGTTAATTTCATTATATATTGTGAAGTACAAAGATATTAAAATATGTTTTATAGAAATATCATCTTATAGAAAGCAAAGTATAGGAAGCAAAGTATAGAAAACAAAATAGGCGTCACTCTTTTGAGTATCCCTACACTGTTAAAAATTTCAACAGAAAACTCTCTGTAATGTATTATCTTAAGTCTTACGTAAAATTACAGAGAAAAATAAACGGAGATGTTAAAAAACTTATTTTATATATTCACTTTAATAACTAATATTAACATAATTATTGGTCAGAATATATTTCGGACTTGGAATGCTTTTTCTAAAGTAGAAACAGTCATTTTTAACTTTAATTAAAAAATTAAATAATAAAATTAGGTAAAAATACAGAATAAATATTGAGAATCTCGATTATTCGCTTTTAACTAAAAATTACTGTAAATTTACTGAGACTCTGGATAAATATTTACATTAAATATACAGAAATTTTTAACAGTGTATACACAAACCAGTGACGGCACTTCGATAAGAAATATGCTGTGGCGAACTTAAGTAACATATATTAGTTTCAAAGAATGTTATGGATGGATGGATGGTTGGGTTTTACGTCGCACTAGTGCTGCGCAGATGGGAAATTGGCGACGGTCTGAGACACACCCCTAGAGATGGCCCGGAGACATGCCATCACAATTTTGATCCTCCACGGAAGGGATGGCTCTCCCGCTTCGGTGACCCCCAGAGGTATAATTTTTGATAGGAACATGGAAGACATTGCGGCCACGACAGATTTTACGTGCACCAGCCAACATTAGTGTACACGACGGTCTTTGGCCGGCTCGAGTACTGAACCCGCAATCTTTCCAATTACGAGGCCGGCGCTCTACCGACTGGGCTACCGCGGTGCCAAAGAATGTTATGAATATTTACAGAAGTTAGAAAGCGGACAGACAGAGTGATAAACCGAAGTCAAACACTTTTCAACATTGTTGGAAAGTGTTTAAGAGAACATTTAGATTTCCCGTGTAATCATATTATTCTTTCAAAAAGTACACACATATCACACATAAAAAATAAATCACGAGCATATGTTGCAAGTCTTGCTGATACAGGATGATCAACAGTAATTTTTACTTTCAATTGCCAATATATATATCAGAACATATTTCGTGCCGAATTTTTGAACATGAATTTTCCATATATTTATACGTTTTGAGATCCACTGAATCTGAAAATCATGTTTTTGGCGATTGGTCTAGCTGTATGTCTGCCTATTAACTCGAAAACAAATATTAGCAGAAAGCGCAAAGTCGGTATTTTAAATCTTTAGCATGTAGGGAAATGACCTTAAACTTTTTGTTGGATTTGAACCAATAGTTCTTTCACGGAGACATTCAAAAGTATTCAAATAAATTACCGTCTATGGGCAACATTGTTATTGTTGCATTTTAACATCTTCAGGCTGCACTAAACTAAATTCAATAAAGATATATATATATATATATATATATATTTACACATACAAAAGCATGTTTTATACAGAATATATTATGAGAAATATTGATTATTATTATTCGTTTACAGGGCCCCACAAAATAATTCGGATTTATTAGAGCTATATCTAAAAGTTCCTTGATGTACATTTCAAGTGGTGTTTTATGTATCTTTTACTGATTTAAATTTAAGTATACCCTGTGGTGCATCTTCATATACAATTTACAGATAACCTACATGTTTATCCGAAATTAAGCGATATCCTTTTCTATTCGATTTAATGGATGAAAGTGCTTAAACAAATTTTACCTTGTCAAAGAAAATTGATTATGAATGATAATTACTTTCTCTCATTCATATGGTTGACAAGATATTGCTTGGAATTAAATTTCCGACATTGAATTTTTATTATAATGACACATTTTGTGTTCAACTGTATAAAACTTTTAAAGGTTGGTCTCTGTGCATTAGCATAATTAAAAGAAAAATGCTGGTAGTTTAATTTGGTATTTTGAAAATCCTACGGTATTGTTATAAAAAAAAAAAAATAAATAAATAAATAAATAAATAAATAAATATTTATATAAGTATAACAGCAATGTTAAATGTCGGTAGAGTAATTAAAAGGAGGTTTAGGGGGCAGTAGCCTCTTTAACGTAAGGCAAATTATACCGTTTCTGAAACTAGCAGGTAAAATGTAGTGTGTCGATTTCTATGTTATAACTAATCTAGCGTGTTCAAATACATTATTGTTCTTTTCAGTGGCAAAACGTTATTAGTGGTCATACAACAATGAATAATTTTTGAAAGAAATAACTAATATTTTTAACAATTAGATATTGTCCCTTACTTGCCTTTTACAACAATGAATAATTTTTGAAAGAAATAACTAATATTTTTAACAATTAGATATTGTTACTTACTTACCTTTTGCAACAATGTTATCGAAAACAATACCGCAAACATTTTTAACAATACACGTCCAAATACTTTCTGACTTGTGCGAAGCATTACAGTATTTCTGAAAATATTACGATTTTCTCCTGTTTAATTGAAATAGGTGAATTTTTAGTGACTGAAATCTTTAGATAACTTTCCTGATGGAAAGTGTGAGAGAAAAGTATCTTAATTGCCTGATTACCTAGGATGAATTTAGGAATAAAGCCATCACCAAGTCAGTAAATTGTCTAAGAGAGCAAGGTTTACAGCGATTTTAGGCGAAGGTAGTTTCGGAATTGTGTTTGAAGTGAAGAACAAACAGTTTTAAAATGTAGCAGTCAAATTAGTGCTGCAAGAATTTGTCAACAGAAGTGAAGTCGAAATATGGCCTGCACTGAGACACCAAATTGTTTTGCCTCTCAAATATTTATAATACATACCATCTGCTGAGACATTCGTATTTTTTGTGTCTTTGACTTTGTCGTCATTATAAGGTTCCGTGTTTTCCGTGGGCAATGCTGCATTTGACCTTGCAAAATCTTATTTAAAAGAAGTGTTAAACGGAATCAAGTACTTGCACGGGCAAAAATTATGCCATCTCGACGTAAACCCTGCCAATCTTTTAATAGCCACCTTGGGAAAAGCAATGATATCAGACTTTAGTTCATTGACTTTCACACAAGGCGGCACGGACGTTTACGTCTCCCCGTTCTTGTGCCGCCCGTCTGAAGCAGTCATTTCTGAAAAAGATGAAAAACAGGAGTGTATGGCTTCGCTTATGATGCTTACACAGTGAGTTTTCTTGCTACGGAAATGTTTACAAATCAAACTGTCCTAAAATCCCCGTCAGTCAGCAAAAGCAGGAAAAAAGAATGGACGTGGAGCGAACAACTGTATCCCAGGATTTTTAAAATTCTGAAGAAAAATAATTTTGAAAGGGCAGTGCAGAAGACGTTTTTGAAATCTAATTTGGATAAAGAAGTTATTAACACCTTACGAAGTTATGTTAAGGGGTGTTTATATTTGAATCCTGGACTTCGACCGTCTTTGGATCACATGCTGGAACACAAAATGTTCGGCGGAAATAGATTGTTTCCTCAAAGTAAAAAGGATGTATGGGAAAATAAAGCTTCGCCTGAAAAGTTCCGTTTCTTAATTCCATTATTTATTGCTAAAGCTTCATCTTTGAGTCTTCCGTCCGATTCTGACGACTTTGTACAGACAGAAGCAAATGAAAATCGAGAACAACAGTGACTAGATGATGAGAATGATGTAGAGAAAACAAATCGTCTTGAGTATCATCCAAAAGACAGACGTTTATGCAGTGGATGGCCAAGAAAAAATTAGGCCTTTGTGATAGATTTCATTGCATAATCCCCCTATTTCGTCGCACAAGAAAATGATTGATGCCATATCTGTAAATATATTATCAGCCCAGACGATGTAGTGGTTAGCATCCCTGACTTCTACACGGTTGGGCCTGGCTTCGAATCCCGGGAAAAGCATGGAGGTATTGTTCTTGTTAGAGGTAGCGATGACCGCCCATTGAGTGCCCCTTCACAAATGGCCATCAATTCGGCGACCCACCGACAAATGCTTGTGGCAAGTGCTGCACCATTAGAAAAAAAATAATCTGGTGCGTCACTCACACGACTTTCTCTTACCCTGAAATTTAAAACTATGAATACAGGTTGCAGATTAAGAGGTACGAGAACGAGAACTGTCATATAAACCTATGCTAAACAATTCAAATTAGGCTTCAGAAGAGTTTTATACGATAATTAGTTCTGTGTGAGGGGGGCTACCGCACCCCTCAACCCCCCGTTTCATTAATGCACCTACATTTATATAGAATTTAATTCGGTTATTAAAAAATAATTCTGTTTTTAAAAAATAATTTATTAAAATTATTTTTTATGATAATGCAGACGATTTCCATATTAGAGAAGTAGTGTAACACTAAATATCCAAAAAAAGTCCATTTTACTCTCAATATTAAAAAAAAAAAAATAAAATAAAAAAAAAATACGATTTTTTTTCTAAGTTTTTTTTTTTTTCGTTAAAATTAAAAAAATCTATAACTTTGTTTTAAATTATCACAGATTTATAGTTCAACCATTCGTTTTAAAGGTATTCGCAAGCTCTTTTGAATGATACCCATCATGAAAATTTACTCTTCTCGAGGGGGGACTTCCCCCCCAGGGGGGGAGGCGAGGCTCCTACATACACAAAAAATTTTTCCCAGTTAACTATCTCTATTACAAAAAATATATGTTCGTTTCATTTGGTTTAGTGCAGTTTATAGACGTTAAACTCTACTTACCTGCAATTTCCCCCATAGACGTAATGTATTAGAATTCTCTTGATTGTCCCTGTACACGAACCATTTGCTTGATCTTAACGAAAAGTTTACTGTAGCATCCCTATATGATACACATTTAGAATACCAAGTTTGAACTTTCTGCCATAATTTGTTTTTGAGATATGCCGATAACAGACAGACACACAGACACACACACAGACACACAGACACACAGACGATTTGCTAAAAACATGATTTTCGTATTCAGGGGACCTCAAAACGTGTAAATATAACAAAATCTCACGTTCGAAAATTTGACCCAAAAACAATACTTTCTCTACCTTATGGGTAAGAGAAAGTAAATATATATATATATATATATATATATATATATATATATATATATATATCTGTAAATAAAGCCTAAAAGCATATTTGAAAATAGACCAGCAACCGTTTACGAAAAATTACCGTAATAATAAACCGTATAACAATAGTCCATATCTCGCAATAGCTATGATCGGCCCTCCTGCCAGACTGGGTTTTTTCTAAATTCATTGACTACAGCTCGTTGTTCAAAATTAAACTCCGATATTCTAAATTCCCATCCGTATAGTTACAGTGTAACCTCATCTTATTTCCATGTGGATACTAAAATTTCCTTGTTCTGGCGATTACGGTATGTCATTTCTTTTGATGCTATGTTCATTCTGCATTTAAATGATTTATTGGGACAACATTCATTATAGTTAAAGTTCAAGAAACAGCCTGCAATCAAAATTAAAGGGACAACCTGTTTTCTGGTTTTCTTCTTTTGCGCATAACTTTTAAAGAAATAAACATATGAACATAAAATTTGAACGGAATGTTTGTTACCATGTTATTAATAGAGTTTTATATAATTTTAGAATAAGTAATAATTTTTAAACTAATAATTATTCAATTTTTCTCAAAAGTATAAGCTTTGGAAAAAATGAAAAATTTAATGATTTTAGAAAAGAAAACTAAATGAAAAATATTGTTAAAGATGCATTACAGATAGGTGAAGAGGCACATGCCTTCAAATGTCAAACTAAATTCCAATTTTTCTTTATATATTCATTTTTCTTTTATATTTATATCGGACATTTTGAAAAAATATTATTACTAATTTGTAAACTATGAGCATCACCAGAATAATAAAAATGTCGATAAATGATTTTATAATGAACGTATTATCCAATTTTCAGGTTTGTATGTATATATATGAATATATATATATATTTTTTTTTTAAGTTATTCATATGTGAAATAAAGAAGAAACACAATATTGAATACAGGAAGAAAAATCCGGTTTTAATCTGACACATGGATACATGCAATACATCTTCACCTATTTGTATGATCTATTTGTATCAATCCGTATGACTATTTTTCATTGAGATTTTTTTTTTTTCTTTTTTTCCTCATAAAAAATGATTGTGTTGAAACTGTTGCCAAATGGAGTCAGAACTATAGAAAATTTATGAACTTTATAGGAAAAAAAAAACTGATTTGAATAATAAGCAAAATTATTTTAGAATACTCTGGTTATGTTCATAATTACAAATTAATATTTATATTCTTCCCTTATCCTACTACCGTAGGTAACGGGAGTATTCGGTCCGAAAATTCGATGTCGAGTTTTCAACTGATTTGCATGTTTTAAGGTCTCTTGAGTCCGAAAAAGTTGTTTTTGGCAATTAGTCAGTATGTACGTGTATGTGGATAATCTTCTGATTATCATATCTCCGAAACTAATAAAAGTAGAACGACGAAACTTCAGAATTCAGTTAGGCCTGGTACAGATGATTTTTTTAACTTTTGGTGAAAACTGAAAAACCGGTAGGGGAACATATGAAATCGTAAACAGGACCGTAAGTCCGTATCTCAAAAACGACTCTAGCGATTGCCTTCAAAATTGCTATATAAATACTGTTGCGTACTCAGGGTTTATGAATGAACTGAGAATGACAAGCAAATCTTTCACGGGCACAAAAGTTTATTTACAGAAAATTTAAGAAATTACTGGTCTATAAACCAATTATCAACTTAAGTAATACCAGAAAACACAGCTTAAATACATAAGCATCAAATTCACAGCACCAACTGTAGCATAGCATTAACACACAGCAATCGTCTGTAATCCAAAGAGGCTCAGAACTCTTTATGCAGCAATGAATGCCTTGGCGAAATTGATTACCTTAGCCAGATTGGGCTGCCTTTTATATCCTTCTATAAAACCCAGAATGTTCTGGTAACTTCTCAGGGAATCGCGATAGAGCTTCGATAATCAAGATATCGATAATAAGGATTGCCTCCCCAAGGTCACCAAAAAAGTTGTCAAGGAGCGAAAAAGTCACCAAATTTGGCAACAAAGCCATTGCTTACCTTGATGAGCTTTTTAATGAGTTTCTAAGGGAAAATAAGCTATTTTAAAGTGAAAAAAAAGCTAGAAATGGGGAAAATTAACATTTAATAACCTGGGTAAGATTCTTTGAATGAAATTACATAAAAATAACTACAATTACTTACAAATTTCTAACAATACCCTATTAGAAAACGAGAAAACAGGTTATTGCTTTAATTTTGTCCACCAGTGTATATAGTTCATAATAAAAGAAAAGGAAAAGTGATACAGGAAGAAAAATTCTTTTTCAGTTTACGATTTAAAGATACATATATCTTCACCTATCTGTAATTTATCTTAAACACCATTTCTTTTTTTTTTTTTTTTTTTCTTTTTCGATATATGTTTAAATTTTTCACTTCTTCTAAAGCCTATTTTTGAGAAAAATTGATTTATGTCAGTTTAAAAATTATTACTTATATTAAAGTTTTAGATAAAATTCTATTAATGATTTCATGACAAGCATGCAATCTATAAATTTTATATTCATTCATTCATTCATTTAAAAATTACACGCAAAAGAAGAAATTAAGATAATAGTCTGTTGTTTTAATTTTTCAAGCCAGTGTATATTTTTAAGTATATTTTCAAGCCAGTTCTCAAAATGCTCACATTAATATTAGTTTTATCTTAGTAGAAATCATTGTGCAAAACCAATAAAATATCCTGACTTCCGAGAATTATAATATTCTTTCGATACAAAAACATATTTATAATTTTGCATGAAAATGAAATGATAATACATTTTGCAATCGTTTGTGTATAATGGTGCATATATATATATTTCTTTTTTTTTTTTTTTTTTTTTTGTCTCAAGTCAACGGGTACATAGGTTTCAAAAAACTAAAAAAAAAAAAAAAAAATCCTTTACTTTTTTTTTAATAATAAATAAAACTTTTACTTAAAATTCTCAGCATATACAGTGATGGAAAAAACTTTATGTCCACCCGTGAAATTGCAAAAAAATTAATTTTACTAAACAAAAGAAACATTAAATAGCATAAACAGAATGAAAAGTACTATATCTCCACATAGTTTTATAAAAGAATGATTGTAACTATTTATTATATGCAAGTTTTTTTTTTTCCACACCGTAAAAGGGTAGAAAAAACTTTAAGACCACAAAGTTGAACATTAATTAAAAGTATTGCATTCTAATTTTTAGTACTTCGTGTGTTTTCCTTTCACACGAATTACTTCTAAAAAACGATTTTAGAAGGATTTTACTAGATATTTGCATGTTAGAATCGATATTTTATCACATGCTTTTGAAGTAGCAGACGTGGGCTCAAAAACAGAATGGTATTGCTTACCATTTTCATATACCTTGCATGCAACGATACCCTCGCGTTCCTATGGGGTTTAAGTCTCGATTTTCGACAGGAAATTCCATAAAACTTATATTATTTTCAGTTAGCTAAGAAATGGGTTCAAGCTGACATGCGAGCAGTCGCATTATTTTGCAACAAAATCCAATTTTGGTCTACAAGCTTATCTATTAATGGAACAAAATTGTTAGCCAGTATATCTTTATAGCAAAAAAAATGCATATTACTTTTGATGAATACAATATTAGACTCACTTCGAGCACAGAAACCTGCCCAAATCATGATAAATCCCCCTCCTTACACTCGCTTTGAGATACGTAGGATCTTATCTTAACCCTCTGTAACTCATGACCTTTAATATTTTTGTGTTTATTTGTTTCGTAATAATTGGAAAAAAATAAAATACACGTGTTTCAGGTTTTTTTTTTATTTCTCATAAATTTCGAAAAAACAAACAAAAACACCTACAGGCAACAAACACTTTTTAGCATAAAATCCTATAAAATACGTGAAATTGGGTCAAAATCAATATTATACAATGAATTTGAAACACTTACCTCTTCACTGTTTCAATATAAAACACAAAACACACGAAAAACTATTTTTTATTATTTTTTGAATCAGAGCCGGTCCGCACTTGTCGTTAGTTACCCACTGTCGAGTAATGAACTTCAACTTACGACATACGACGCCATCCAGTTGTGTTTCTAGATACTAGATTCTCTAACTGTGAGTGTATACGACAGGCTACAGTGCGTGATTACGTTGTAGAACCGATTCTTTGAATTTGAACCACGATCGAACGGTATGTTGCCTACAGTCTACAGTATGGCACAGAGGGTTAAATCATTCCAGTAGTTTCGTAAACCATCATGTCCTTAATTTTTTTTTTCATGTGTGAGCACTATTTTTTGCCAAAAGTAGGGTTTTAAAACATTCTAAGATTCTAAGATCCTAAGACGGAAGGAGGCAGCTCACCACTATGCAGTGGTTTTGAGCGTTTTTAACCTTTAGAGAGGGTCTCCAAAGCCACTGTGGAGATTCGAAAGAGCCCGTCTCCAAAGGTGAAGCCTCCCCCGTTGTTTATTGCATTAAAAAACAAAAAAAAAAAAAAAACCTAATAGTCTTCCGTCTTAAACTAAATTCGGCTTTTGCCAAAATTTCATCTTTTTTTTTTTTTTTTTTTTTTTTTTTTTTTTTTGAAAGGGAAAGAAAATTAATAATAATCAGTATCGAAACAAGCACTATCGAAAAAGTTTTTTTTTTAATAATTTTGAATTAGGAAATAAAAAGTGCGCGTGCAAAATGAAATAAAAATAAGTAAAAAAAAAATGAATTTAATGATTTAATATTTATATAAAACATGATCGCGTGCTATCTTAAAAAGTAGATGTAAAATTTAAAGTTTATGTGGTGCGTGTGGCATCTATGAAAGTTATAAATAAAAAAAAAAAAAAATTGAACAGAATAAAGAAAGCAACGATGTTGGTTGCATTTTGTTATATAGTTTGAATTTCTGAACTTTATTGAAGTAATATCTACGATAGGAATAATTCCTTATGTTAAAACTGTATGGAATTGTTATGCGAGCGCAAGCGATGCTACTTTATTCTTACAGTTAATTTTAAGAAATATTTGTGTGTACTGCAAAGTTTTATAATTCATTGTAAAGAAGTAAGTTGTCCTTTTCAGTTGTTATTATTATTATTATTATTATTATTATTATTATTATTATTATTTCGTTCTTACATTAAGTTAAAAAATATTTGAAATACAATTGCGAAAAATCGTGCTAAAGCAATGGAACAGCTTGGATCTCTTGAAGAAATTTGAAATTTGACACTGAAGTAGATCGGACGTTTCTCGACAAAAATCTTGACGTAGGCAATTGCGATAGATAATTCAATTCTCTACTAAAATAACTTCAAAAATTAAAAATGCACCAGAGAGGGGGCGTCCTATATTAGCTGTAACTAAACAATTTTAACAAATGAATATAGAATACGCTACTAAGGAACGCGATGCAGTTACTGCATAACCTTTATATGGAAAAACAGACCAAAAAAAAATCTTGCCTTACTAAATTAAATTCTGTTTTTCTGCAGAATTTTCTATGCATTACAAAAAAACAAAATTAGGCTTCGGGATTTTTTTTTTTTTTTAACTGTGTAATAATAAAATAAGTTCGTACGATGTCACGTCCATCAGTAATTCTGTCACATTATTTACATAACATTTTTTTCTTGTTCTTCATTGCAACTAATTTTACAAGGCTATACGTGGGGTAAAATGTACCAAAAATGGGGCTTTTTTCTTTTCTTTTCTTTTTTTTTTTTTTTTTTTTTCTTGGCTGATTCCGAAAATTCAAATTTTAACTTTATTTTTAATCCTTTGTTGAATCATTAGTTAATTATATTTTGAAGAATTGTGCAAATTTTTAGTTAACTCAGTGCATTAGTTTATGAGAAATCGTGCCCATCGTCTTTCTGAAGGGTGTCTGAAGACCAGGATCCCCCGGTTAAATTTTCCAAAATTTTAATGAAAATTTTATGAAATATTGTTTAAATTTTGTTCTTTTATATTTTCAAAATTTTGAATAAAAAAATTTCCTTTTCCAGATAAAATATTTTTTGAATAAATAAAGAGATGAGCAAAGTCTCTTAATTGTAGTTCATGTAAAATTCATAATTTTAAACATTGTTGAATTCTATACAGTACGAATTCAGCGATGAAAAAAGCTACAAATACACGAAACTTATAATCTAGATTAAAACATTTTATCATGAGTCATACCTTCTGAAATTTATAACGTATAAATTAAACAATTTAGAAAAAATATTCATCTAAAATTATTAAATGAAAAATGTGATCTATCATATTTCATTTCAACATTTAGTTTAAGACTACTAGAGACCATCTTTTTATTTCATTATTAGTAATAAGTTGAATATGCGAAGCTCTATTTTACGTACAGTCGGTAACAAAAGTTTTCGAATACTAGCAAAAATTCCTATATAAAAAAGTACACTTAATACAGTTTTGTTAAATAAATCCTTGTCGAATCTTGTTCTTAGTCAGTCTAAGAACAGGATTCGACAAGGATTTATTTATCAAAACTGTATTAAGTGTACTTTTTTTTACATAGGAATTTTTGCTAGTGTTCGGAGACTTTTGTTACCGACTGTATATATATATATATATAATATTGTGTGAGTGTCTAGTTTAAGTATATAAAATTGCTTTAAAAAATATAAACTTTCAAAATAACAATAAAACTTCTGTTTCCTCAAGTTTTTCCAAACATGCTTTAAATATTCTGATCTTTATAATAACGAAATTTTTGTCACCCTGCTTGCTCCATTTTGTCTAAAGAATCTTGTAGCTTCAAAGATCTGGAAAGACGCAGTTTCCGGTGGAATATCTATTCTACACTGTTAATTTTGTTGAAATGGAATCCTTTTTGGATTTAAAATAAATATATTTTTATATATGAAAATTTATAGAAAATTAACAAAATCTGAGAGTATGAAAAGGATCAAAATAAGACGAAATCAGTAAAAATAACGGAAGCTTACAAAATTCGTAACTTGATCTGGAGGCAATATATGAATAGTGCAAGCAAAATTTTGTGGTATTCTGTAAAGTTAAGAAAATCATGATGAATATTAACTTGCAATGCTTGAACTCAAAAACAAAAATAAAAATGTGGGAAAATATGGAAATAGATTAAAACAATACGAGAGTGACCTATTAGCTACGTGAATAGAACACGTGAATACAAATAGAAACTAACGACGATTTATAGTTAACATTTAAACCAAAAAATGCAATATTTTTACTGTTTTAGAACTATATACATATATATATATATATATATATATATATATATATATATATATATATATATATATATAAGGATGCAGTTAAGTATAAGCATGAATTTTTTACTTCTTCTTCTTCTTTTTTTTTTTTTAACAATGATGCTACCAATACTATAAAAACAATTTAATTTTCTCCACTACATTTAGCAATTCCCCATCTTTTTATCTATCTTCTAATTCTCAGTATGTAATCTCAAATTAACTTAAATAAAAAAGAAAAGAAATGGTCCAACGAAACAACAATAAAATTGACAGCATTCCATATACGACAAAAATTATTACAGAAAATAATGTCCATTAATTTTAATAATAAAATTATTATTAAAATTATTGCCATGTAATTTGAGATCCGAATAATGTACCGTATTTTTATGATAGTTAAAATCAACACTAAGATGATTATGTTATATTATTTTTAAAAATTATTTTACTAACTTATTTAATAAGTTGTTAACTTAAATATGAGATTTTATTGTATTCCAAAAGAAATTAAACGTTTTAAAAAATAAACAATCTGTTGTAAGTCAAAAACATAAATAATGTCATTGATGATTGCTCTTATGTTACCCGATTACTCTGAAAACATTACGTTATTTCTCTTTCTGGGCCAGTTTGTTAAAGCGCTTAAAGCCATCTCCGGCAATCATAAAGCCAAAGATGAATTTTCCACCATTATTAATTCTACGGATGTTTACCATCAGCAGTAACTTGTTTGCTACTTCTACCACCTGAGGGAGAGGGATAGACCAGCCTTCCACATTCCTGAAACAAGTTTTGAAAGTAACATTTTCTGCGGAAGAAAGCAAGATAACATTCGCAACAATAGACAAAACTTCCTGTATTTGTAGTCTTCATGTTTTTTCCCCAAATATTATTATTTGAGACATATTTGTGCAAATTTCAGTTATTTTCATTACTGAATGCTTTGATCGCATGAGAAAAGAAATTAGTCTTTTTTTTTTTTTCTTTTTTTTTTCTTTTTAGTCTTCCACTATGTTCTACAGACAGATTACCTTAATAGTCATTTCAGCTCTCATAGTAGTTGCTCGAGCTAAATGTCCTAACATGCTAACAATTAGAATAGAGCCTGATTGACGTATGATCCAACTGCGACGCTAAATTTAATATGTTTTTTTATGAATCCTCAAGATGTACAAAATACAAAACAGAATAAATAAATAAGATTTAAAAAGATGACAAAGAATGGATAAAATATGAGGTAAACGCACCAGTAGTGGACACTTTAAGGACATTTTCCGGCTATGTTTTGTGTAATTTCCTAAATTTTAGAGTTTCAAAAAATAATTAATATTTCAGAACTTTACTAACTCTTTCTTAACACAACTGTATTATGAAAATTGCTAATTGTAGCATTTATATACGTAAAAAATCAAAATTCTGAAGAGCTTAAAATGAGCCAGTAGTGGACACACTAAAGACCCAGTAGTGGACCCTTTTTTGTTCCAGTAGTGGACCCCTTTGAATTTTTGCTTTAAAATTAAACTCTAAAATTGCTAGATTACAGAATTGTGTCCACTACTGGATCTGGCATTAAAAGTCACATGAGCCAGTAGTGGACAGGGCTGTCCACTTGTCATGATGACATTTTTTTGGTAGCAGTAGTGGACACCCATAAAAATACTATGTGTTAATACAATATTTAAAAACCAGCACAATAAATGAATTCTGCATACTTATTTTAGTCACAGGAAAGCAAAAGGTAGAAGAAATCAGTTAAAAATAAGCAGAGAGCGAGCAAATAAAATTTCATTTCCTTATTCAAAGTCATAAGAAGAAAACGGCAAAATCACAAAAAGTGCAATTTTTTTTTAGTTTTAAAACTAATTGCCGGAATTATTTTTTGTTATAGGGTTTAACAGTAAAGGACTATAACTCCCTTCCTGAACATTGCCCGAATCTTCAGAATTTTTAGGTAGCTTATTTTCCGAGTTTAAAATTAAAAGTGTCCACTACTGGTACAGGATCCACTACTGGTGCGTTTACCTTACTTCAATCACAGGACACTCGATACTTCACTAGAGGCATAATTGAGAGAATATAGGTAAATTTAAATTAATTCTGTAAGCATTATACTAAATTTTTTTGTAGTGAAAAATGGACAATTTCTTAAAAAATATTGTTATTATGAAATATTATGAGAAAAAAGAATTTTTTACCTTAGATCAAAGCCACATGACAATCAAATACAAGCACGTTAGTTAATGCAATATAATGTCCATATGCGGTAATGATTATGAATTAAGCAGTTGCAGTTAAAAAGTTAATACAAATATTTTAATCTAAAATATTTTTTAACAAATTTATGTGTTTTAAATTATTTTAAAAATGTATTTCTTAAAAAGTTTACTTGTAATATCCAGTAAAAGTAATAATAATGTTTATTTTTAATCAATATATCATAATTTTTGCTAAACTGATACACTGAAGTTATTTTTATGAGATTTTAAACCGGATATATTTAACCCTTCGATTGACAAATAATAAAAAGTTGTCTCGAAGTTCTGCACATGTATTGCTTTCTAAGGGCAGCTGACTAAAATAAGGGAACGTCTGTTGGCTGATTACAGTCGGTAGCAAAATTAGGGAAGCACACATCCACATTTTTCATATATTTTGTTTTAGTTTCATCGCTAATTTTCATCATCAACTTACTTTTTATAAATAGCATAAAGACTAAGATCACGACTCGGCAAATATTTACTTAACAAAACAGTATTAGTTGCACATCTTTTAACCCTTTAACGTTTATCTGTTTCGCAGCGAAACCAAACATTTGACGTAATTTAACAATTTTTATGCAGCAGTTTTTTTTTTTTAATATTTTCCCTCGTTTTAATCAGGTTTTAAACTTTTGTTCCTTTTCTGTTCGGTAGATAGCAGCACTGTTCCAAAATTTACCAAATAATGCTTCAAAGGAAGCTAAATGCATAAGTCACTTGAAGTTTCTTAGTGTGCGCGAGTACGAATTGCTAGTTTGATGATGCACTCATGTCTAGTTTTTTTCATTTAATGAAGAGCTGGACTATTATTTTCACCTGAAACAACTTTTACGAGTTTTTGTAGTCGATAATGCTTACTTACAAAGTGTTTTATTTATTAAATTAAATATTAATTTAGTTTATAAAGTTAACTTATAGATGTTTCAAACCAAAAATTTCTCGAAAAGGAACAATGTAATATTTTATTTTTAAAATATTTAGGATCAGCTATGTGTCTAAAAGCCATTTTTAAAATTAGTTTAGTAATTTTTAAAATAAATTAAGTAGTGAACGTTAAAGGGTTAAATAGGAATTATTGCTAGCGCTTCAATAAGTTTGCGGCCGACTGTATAACTCTGTTGAACGACAGAAACAATGTAAAAGGATAGTCGTTTCGAGTTGTAGGTATTCCATAGCAGCTAATGAAAACACATGTTGCGTTTGAGCAATCGTGTCAAATAAAGGGTTAAATAACATTGATTCGTATTATTTATTGTAGATCGTTGCAAACATTTTCTTTAGAGATAATTGTAACAACACATGATATTAAATGTACGTAAGTAATTTAACTACTTTCTAAAAATATTCATAATCGAAAACCCTCATAACCAATAGCATTACTAGAAATAAAAGACGTTTTGGAAAATGTATTTGAAAATGGGAAATCCCGCCATCTGAAAGTTTAGAAAAGGAATGACCGACACGCGGCTGTCGTGCCTCGTACGACCCGTCGTATAGTCCGCGATGGAATTCACAAAATTTATACTTTGATGTTCTCTGTTAAAATTATTAATTCTACTGTGATTCTTTAAAGTGAAAACAGTTATGGTCAGTGTTGTGAGATCTGGCGTAATTTTTATTCAATAACAGAGCTGCCAACCTAATCCGGCAAATTGTTAGTACCGCCCATTTTTCTACACCACTTAATTTTTAGAGTATTCGTTTTCTTAATTCATCGTAAATATATTTGAAGAGAATTACTCTAAAAATTAAGTGGTGTAGAAAAATGGGCGGTACTAACAATTTGCCGGATTAGGTTGGCAGCTCTGCAATAATCACCAATAATTCTGAGATGTGATATTTGTTATACATAATAGACTATCATTCTTCGAAGTGATTAGGCAAACGTTACGATTAAAATTTATTGGTAATTATTGAATAAAACATCCGCCAGATCTGTCAACACTAGCTATGGTAGTTATAAAAAAAAATGGTACTTGACAGGAAAGTCAAAGAACTATCGCACTGATTATTGTAAGTAAAATATTATTCGATTACTTTATTGATTATCATTACAACTATTTAAGTATATAGTCATAAATGTTTAACTGTTTTATTGTTAGTTTATGAATAAAAATAAAAAGTATAATATTAAAATATTTTCTTTCCACTTTTCGCCACAGAATATTATCCTCCAAAGCAAAACGTAGTATCACAAAATCTTGTAAATTGAACAAACCTAATGTAGATGATGATTTGAACTAATTTAATTCATAATGTTTTTAAAGGCTTGTCAGACACGGCAACTTTTTAAACAACAAGCTTTAGAGCCGACTTCAGAGCCAATTTTTTCTGGACAAAAACACCGTAGAGGTTACAAGAGACTGGTCAAAAATTGAATGAAAGAAGGCTAATTATTGACTGTTAACACTTTTCTTGGCGGGAATGAAACACGAGGTGTTGTTAACATTCGCTTTTGTTTGGATAGTATATGACAATTATTTGTTATATTGATCTTTGTTACTGACCTTTGCTATTGTCATATCGCCGTACAAACATTTTAAAAAAAAATTCAAAATTCTTATCATCAAACAATAATAAATAAATAAATAAATAAATGTGCATAGCGATAAAATTCCTTGTTCAAATACCCCTTTAAAAAAGATTTCCGTGTTCCGCCATCTTGGACATATGATGTATCAAAACAGCGCTCACTTATCAGTTGAATATGTGGAGAAACTGAGTACAGAGGCAATTTTATCAGGATAGAATTGAAAAAGTTGGACAAATTCGATACTCCCTGCAATATCACACTGGGAGAAGAGACAATTTTTCCGGAAAATCGACGCTAATTATTGGTTGCCCCTAAAACCGCTGTAAAGTTGTGATGTGTTGTAAGCCCAAAGCGCTATCAGACGAAGTTCGGTAAGAGAATCATTAGCATATACAACCCCATAAACAGGTTTTTCATGATAGAAACATTCCATTTAATACAATTTGCCTCACGTATATTCGTGAATCACGCATTTTCAACTGTTTGAATCACATACAGTAATTTTCAGCATGAACTCCTCCAGTCAGAGAAACGTAATTCCAGATAATTCTCTATCCTTCTCCCTTTTAAACATCCTTACGGTGAATTATCGCAAAATGTTGGGTCAGTTGTTTACATTTGTAGATTTCGTTTATACTTAAATACAACCCTACTTAACCCGAGAAAATCGTTTAATAGCTTTTGAGTGGCAATATCTTGTAGAATACGTTCTTCCGTCTGTTAGCAGTTTAAGTTCGAAAACGAATTTAAGTTAGTTAGCAAAATGGACCCTGCTCAGAGTTTCACATTATGTATTCCTTACTTGTAAATTTCTGCTATATATCATACTACTTTAATGGTAAAAGCAATCAATTCTGCAGAAGGCTAGACGCGTTCAGAGATTGAAATTTACGATCTGCTATGCTACCTTTAAGACACATTGATACGCTTATTTTATTCTAATTTTTTGCGTAATTTTAATAATGGGGGTTTGAAATTTTGTTTTTAATATAAACGCTATTCTCAGTTTATAATGGGAAATATATAGAAATGTTGTCCTATTTTGTCATTTTAAGACAACCTTGAATTTCGAATAATTTTTGAAGTTTATAAAATAGAACGTTGATATTCGATAACATTCATGACAGCACTAAAAATGACATTTAAGGCTAATCCGACTTCGTTCCGATGAAAATAATCTTCACGATGCTCGTTTATATGAAACGTTCTCCATTCTGTTCTGAATTATACCTCTGGGGGTCACCGAAGCGGGAGAGCCATTCCTTACGTGGAGGATCAAAAGTGTGATGGCATGTCTCCGGACTACCTCTAGGGGGGAGTCCCAGACCGTCGCCAATTGCCCACTGCGCAGCACTAGTGCGACGTAAAACCCAACCAACGAACTAACCAACCATTCTGTTCTGTTTGAGAAAATTTTAAAGTTTGATTAACTTGAGAAATTTTAAAATCAGAATGTTGATAATTAATAATATTCAAGTTAATAAAAAAACAATAAACAATATTTTAAAACTATTCTGGCTTATTTGCAATGAATTTGCAATTTACCTCATAATGCATATTTATGCGAAATTTTGACTTATTAAATGAAATTGCTTCAATTGCCCTAGTTAGACAAAAAAAAAAAAAAAAAAAAAAAAAAAAAAATGCTAAATTAAAAACACTTAAGATGTTTTGACATGGAGAAGATTATCACCAACTTATTTTTTCATAAACAGTATAAGACTAAAAATGGACAAATATTTAATTAACAAAACAATATTAGGCGCACAAATTTGAAATAGAAATTATTGCTAGCGTTTCAATAATTTTGATGCTGACTGTAGTATCATAAATTATACTTTTAAACTGCCTGAATATTTTACGAACACACATTTTTCAGACAGTATCACACAGACTAACTAATTAGATAACAAACTAACCTACTGGTTTAGTATAATTCGGATTCCTGTAATTTCAAACGTGTAAAGATTTCAAAATTCAAAAGGCAAAACTTTTTACCAATACACAGTTCTCCCTACCTACAGTATAATAGGAAACTAAAAATTATTTTCAAAGTTATTGAAAAAAAAATGTAAAAGTAGATGAATTAAAAAGTAGGATACAATTTAAGTAAAAATAAAAGATGGGTATAAACAAAATTACTAAAAACTTTTGAAGACAAATAGAATGAAAAACAAGCTTTTCCAGTTCATTCGGAAGGGTACAGTCGGTAACAAAAGTATCCGAACACTAGCAAAAATTCTTATGTAAAACAAGTAGAGTTAATACTGTTTTCTTACATAAATCCTTGTAGAATCATGTTCTTAGTCAGTCTAAGATCATGATTCGACAAGGATTTAATTAACAAAACAGTATTAACTCTACTTTTTAAATATAGAAATTTTTGCTAGTGTTCAGATACTTTTGTTACCGACTGCAGGTTGAGTTCTTTTTCCTTATCAAGAACCCACCATTTTGAAACAAAATGTCAACTACAAATTATTAATGGACTAGGTAGAAATATTGATCTGGGCTGTGCACATATGCAGTTTAAAGCAAATAGATTTTATGGGAATTTGAAATTTTCAAGTGGCTGGCATTTGGAAACAATACGGCGGATCAAACTGTCAAACGAACAAATCGAATGCATTTGTGAGATAAGTCTACTTTTCAGATTAAATATAAATAAATTCAGAATTTCAAAAGTTATCATGTTAACAAATTAAGTATCCGCCCCTTGGATCAAAATGGCGGAGTAAAATATTTAGTGAACTAATTCAAGATATTTGTAACATAAGTCCACTACCAACTTTACATTCAGTATTTCAAAAGTTATCGTGATAACAAATTCTCAAGTGGTCTTCACTTGGAAATAAAACTGCGGAAAAAGTTGCCCGCCGAAATCATAGATAGTTGAACAATAAATCCATTGTTCAGCTTTGGTTCGAATTAATTAGGTATTCCAAAAGTTATCGTGATAACAAATTTTCAAGTCGCCACCACTTGGAAACAATATGGCGGAGAAAGTTTCCCAGTAAACTCATCCAAGATATTTGAAGCATAAGTACACTGTCGAGCTATGGTTCGAATCAATGCAGTATTTCAAAAGTTATTGTTATGACAAACTTACAAGTGGCAGCCTGATTTTAAGTGGCCACAACTTAGAAACAAAAGAGCGAAGCAACTTGCCCAGCGAAATTATCCAAGATATTTGTGTGAAAAATTCACTGTCCAAATTTTGTTCACACGAATTCAGTATTTTAAAATTTATCGTGATAAGAAATTCTCAAGTGGCACTATGTGATTTCAAGTAGCCACTACTTGGAAAGAAAACAGCGGAGTGAGATGCCCAGCAAACTTATCTTAGATATTTGAATGATAAATCCCATACCCAAATTTGATTCGAATTGATTCGTTGCTATAAAAGTTAACCATAATGACAAATTTTCAGATGGCCGCCACTTGGAAATAAAATGGTGGAGAAAGTTTCTTAGCAAACTTATCCAAGATATTTGAACCGTAAGTTCACTAACCAACTTTGGTTTGAATCAGTTTAGTATTTCAAAAGTTACCCTGATGACACATTTTCAATTGGCAGCCTGCGTTTAATTGGCCGCTACTTGGACACAAAATGTCGGAAAACGTTGCCCAGTGAATTTATCTAAGATATTTGTATGATAAGTTCACTGTCAAATTTTTGGTTCGAATTGTATCAGTTTATGTTTATCATGATTATAAACTTTCAAGCTGTAGTCTTATTTCAAGCTGTCCCGTTTAGTTTAAGACATTCGCCACTTTCTTAAAAAAGGGCGGATAAAGTTCATTAATAAACTTGGTCGAGACTCTTATATGGTTTATGTATACATCAAAATTCAAGTAAATTGGTTTTGTAAAAATTTATTTTTTATTCCACATTTTCCATATTTTTTTCTTTTTCATCCAATGCTTTTCTATGGATTTTTGACTCTTTTTCCTGGGTTTTCTTTCTAAAGTGCAAATTTCCTATGGATTTTCAGCTTTTTCTCCCGTTTTCTACATTCTAATCACATTCTAAAAAGCAATACGCTTTTTACAATGTGAATTTGAAACTTTCAAGTGGCCTCTACTGGAAAACAAAATGGCGGAGCAACTTAGTTTACGAATTCATCCAAGGTATTTATGAGATAATTTTGCTGTCCAAATTTGATTCAGTATGAAGTATTATTTCGAAAGTTATCATAATTATAAATTTTCAAGCAGTTGCCTGATTTTAAGTAGCTCCGCTTAGATTAAGATATTCGCCATTTTGTTAAACAGTTGCGGATAAAATTCATAAATAAACTTGAATTAGACTCTTATATGATCTATGTATACATCAAAATTAAAGCAAATCCGTTCTTAAACATGCTTTTCACTATGTAAATTTGAAATTTTCGAGTAGCCTCCCCTTGAAAACAAAATAGCGGAGCAACTTGGTTAACAAGCTCATCCAAGATATTTATAAGATAAGTTCGTTGTCCAAATTTGGTTCGATTTAGGGTGCTATTTCGGAAGTTATCGTGATTAGAAATTTTCAAGCGGTAGACTGATTTCAAGTGGCCTTGCTTAAGGGGGTGCATCACGGATCGTCAAGGTCATCCAAAGCCTACGTTATTCTATGGCGAAATTTGTTTATAGAATTACACATTACCTAATGAATTTTTTTTAATTCTGTTTTCACAATCAGAAAATTCACCACCATACACTGAAGACCCGTGAAACAAAAACTGTTATATTTAATTTTTAACCCTTTATTTTTAAGCTGTAAAATGCGAAAAATACACTTGTGTTGCTTTACTAGCCTCTAACTTATCAACAAATTGCAATATCTGAAATCTGTATAGCGTGTCTCTTTCTCAAGAAAACCAAGCTTTTTATTAATGTTTTTATAAATTGTTTTATTTAAATCTCTATTAATGAGAATATAAGAAACTTTAATTTTTAAATTGAAAAACCTCAATTTCAGCAGATTTCCCAGCCTCCCATCGGAAACGCCCCGCGAAACTTACGGGAAGTCATTAAGATTGATTGATGATATCGTTCATGTCGAAAGGGGAAGGGGGATAATGGTGTCGTTAAAACATACTTTCTGGGTCCACACAGAATTTTTCTTTTTCAGAGTCCAAATGCATTAAAGAAAAAAAAAAAAAGAGAGAGAGAAAGAACTCTTTGCTTAAAAATCTAATATTAAAAAAAAAAAAAAAAAAAAAAAAAAAAAGTTTGTGTCTCCGATTACCTCTTTACGTAATCTGAACGCAAAAAGATGCGAAATAACTCAAGGACTCAGAATTGAGCATTTAAATAAAATTATTTCAATTAATTAAAAGACATTAAATAAAATCCCTGTAATAGTTTTAGAATTATTAAATATTTAATTAAAAATATAAAAATAAATAAATAAATAATAATAATAAATAAATAAATGAACTTATGAGTTTATTAATTAATTTAATTAATTTATTTTGTCCTTGGCATAAATTCATTTACACGCGAAAAATAAAAATAAAATAATAATAATAGTAATGATAATACATACAAACATATATATATATATATATATATATATATATATATATATATATATACCGTTACGATTTGATTGTGAAATTTTTCCCAATTTGGTGATAGCTTTTCCTAAGCAGAGCAATCGTTAGATTTTTTTTTATTATTATTATTACTAGGGTGCTCTGCCCCTTACTCGCTTCACTTATTTACCCCTGCGGCACTCTGCACGTCTATTCGCCGCTTTATCTTTCACTGATATTACTAGTGCATAACATAAACCAAAAGTAGAAAAATGAAATTCAAGAAATCTTCATATTTATTGTCTAATTGAAATATATAAGTACTATTTAAAACTTTTTATTACGAAATATTGTTCTAAAAATCAGTAAGTATATATTTATATATAGATATATATATTTAGAATAGAAAAAAAAATAATCGTAATATCTAGACCATTTTGTGTTACATCTTTAGCATACGACCCCATTGGCAACTTTTAAATTTTTGTTTCTATTTAGAGATGATTTTTTTCGTGTAATTGTTCTTCTTATCTGTCTCTCTCTCTCTCTCTTTCTCTCTCTCTCTTATTTAAAAAAAAAAAAAAAAAAAATCTAGGATACCTACTTTTTCTAATGCCTATACTTTTTACTAATAATCTTTTAGTTAATTTGGGACGGTATATAATGCTTTCTATATATTTTTAATGTACAGTTAGATAATTTTACCATTTCGAAAACATCTGGTGAAAAAAAAAAAAAAAAAAAAAAAAGCCCATTACCTACTATTACATTTATTATATGCACTTTTTTGACATAATGTAAGGTCAAAAAACGTAAAATTAGCCTAACAAATTAGACACTTAACAATTTTCCAGCGAAAGAAAACTGATACATGTGTAAAGTTATACAAACAGAATTTACATACCAAGTTAAAAAAAAAAAAAAAAAAAAGGTAGAGCCGCTTTTAAAAAGTACTGATTTCCGAGATCTAAAACTGACCTACCTAATGAGGATGGTTGCCAATTTTCCTGTAATAGCCACGTAATATATGCGAAAGGATATCTAAAATGATATTTATGTAGCAATTTTCAAGAAAATCGTAAGAACCGTTTTTGAGACATCGACATCCACCAAAGTTTTTTAAACTCAATTATTGACAACAGTTACATACGAAAGGGTATCTAAAAGAGATTTATTATGGCGAGTTTGCACAAAAATTCCTACAGCCGTTTTTAAAGAAATGCACTTGCGAGACCTCAAATTCATTTTCATGAACTAACCAACTATGACATACGAAAGGAAATCTTATATGGTGTTTATATAGCAGCTTTGAAGAAAATCGTTAGAGTCGTTTTTGCGATACGGACTTAGGGTCCTACTTCCGGCTTCATATATCTCCCTTCCGGCTTTCCAAATTTTAACCAAAAGTTAAAATTCATCGGCACATCAGACCTAACTCAATTCTGAAGTTTCATTGTTCTACCTTTATTGGTTTCACAGATATGACAGTCAAAAGATTCACCCCATACATGCACACACACACTGACCAATTGCCAAAAACTGCTTTTTTGGACTCAGGAGACCAGTTAAAACTCCACATGAAATTTTTGAACCGAATACAATACTTTCATTACCTACGGTAGTCGGATAATGAAAGTAAAAAGTTTATTATTATTATTATTATTATTATTATTATTATTACTTTAATTTGGGAAAATCTCCTTCAATTTTCCGTGCCTAAAGCTTGAAGTTTTAATTTTCTATCTACTTCTTAAAATAACAAAGGATAAAACCTACTCGATTTTTACTTCCATTACCCGACAACCGTAGGTAATGGAAGTATTGTATTCGGTCAAAAATTTCGATATCGAGATTTCACCTCAATTACATGTTTTAAGGTCTCCTGTGTCCAAAAAAGTGGTTTTTGTCAATTGGTCAGTGTGCGTGTATATGTGTATATGTGTGTGAGGAATTTTCTAGCTGTTATATCTCGGAAACTAATACAGATAGAACAAAGAAACTTCAGAATTGAGATAGGTCTGGTGCACAGATTAAATTTTCAAATTTTGGTGAAAATGGGAAAACTGGAAGTAGAACATCCGAAACCGGAAGTGCGACCATAAGTCCGTATCTCAAAAACGGCTCTAACGACTTTTTTAAAAATTAATGTATAAGCACTCCCTTTCGAATAATATAGTTGGTTAGTTCCGAAAAATTGATAGGCGTCCTGTATAAATAGGTAAATTTCAGGTACTGCAAGTGCGTTCCTTTCAAAACAGCTGTACGGATTTTATTCAAACTTTCAATCTTAAACCTTTTTTAAATATCCTTTTGTATGTAATTGTTTTCCACTCAACAAATGAATATGCCAAGTTTTGGTAAAAGCCGGTATCTCAAAAACGGCTCTAACGATTTTCTTGAAAATCGTTACATAAACCCATTTTATATATACTTTCTCATGCTTATTATACTTATCATGCATCTCTTTTATTCCTAGTAGAAAAACCACGTGATGTCAATTGGAAAAAAATATGTTTCTTCCCGACCAAACTCTCTGTGACTGGGTTGTCATGGTAACAACGGCAACGAACGCCAGCAGAATTTCAAAGTGTTCGCTGACGATGACGCGAGTTCCATGATTTTTGCTCACCCAAAAAGTGCTCAATGCGCCTAAAGAATTTTTCACTTCAAAAAGCTTGAAGCTGCTATGAAATCTCACATCAACAGATAGGAGCTTTCATAGGCCGTACTTTTGATTTTTTTTTTTTTTTTTTGCCGATGTTTTGGCGTATTATATTATTATTCATTTATTTTATTTAATATGTTTTTGTTTTTTAATCATGACTTAGATACGTTGGAAATAAATAATTTATATGACTATTGTTTTTATTTCACTAATTTTACGCCATTTAAAAATCAATTTATATTTTCAGTGCTCACATAAACTAAAATGTCTGCCGCGAAAATAAAGTAGGTTATGACTGACGAACAGTTTGTAAGATAACAAATGTTTTATAAATAATAGTAATAATAACAATAACAATAATGTATTCATTAAAAAAAGAAGAAAAAAGTTAGTTTTCTTTATAAAATATGTTTCAAATGATCATTAATGAAGTAAAAGATAAGCTGTTTCGAGCAGTTTAGAAAAAATTACGTGATGATTGTTTTCGTTTTATTAATTTTTTGCGATATTATGTGATTTATTTATAATGATTATGCGTGACTAGCCGAATTCGTCAAGGCGATCTTATACTAAAGCTGTTCCTGAAAAAAAAAAAAAAAAGTAAATTCGGTTAATTTAAACTAAACCATGAAATAAATTCTTAATTTACTTTTCTTATTATTTAATTCTAATTATGGATAAAGGTTTGCTTTCTATTTTCTCAATACAATGTTGCAAAAGTGATGGTATTTGTTTTCTGTCAAATTAACCTTTTTGTTTTTTGAAGGCCATGGGTAAAATTTTATTGTATTTATTTCGATGTTTTAGTGCAGCTATAATGTTAGTTCTCAGCGTAACCGCTGAAAAAATATGGCTATTATTATAGAGAACGTTTTTATTTTGTTCCTAGAGTGTACATAGTTTTCAGTTTTCGGTTCTTGTTTATTTTACTTTCCTCAGTTTAAATACTACCCTTTTATATCTTTGTTTTGCAAATGCAAATACGTTCATTGTTATTGATTTTTTAATTAGAAAAATGTGATAATTTATTTGATTAAATAAGAAAATGAATGCAACAAATTTAATGCAGAAAATGTAATTTGGCTTTTAATTTCCAATTTATTTTTATTTATTTATTTATTTTTCAGTTTTTATAGTACCTTGTCATGCCCTTATTTTACATCATATATTTATTTGTGTGTGAAAATTTATGTATATATGGTATATGTAAATAATGAAAGAAATACAACTGAAAGCAAGAAAACGATAAATTCATTTGTCAAATACCAATATAAAATATGTTACAGCATCGAAAAATGTATCTGAAAACTCATTTGATGTTAAACTTAAAATTATCCACAGGAGATAACACAGGCCGACATGTAAAATTTTGACTTTATAATTTTGGCTGATATTTATGTTTTTTGGTTTTCTGAAACCGAAAGTGAAGCCAGTTTGTCTCTATCACGTATACATTTTTGTCAAAACAGGGTACAATTTCTTCCATTACTCTTCCACCAATATAATTATATAATAAATTTTATAGTATTTCTCCATGATTAATTAATCAAGTAGGCCTATTGTTGAAATTGTGAAGCCCTAGTGCAACTTAAAACCATATCAACCAACCAACAAACCGATTGTTATGATGGTATATATAAGAAATCGTGTCGGTAAACACCCTGTATTGACAAAAATCTATACGTGATAGAGAAAAATGGGCTGTATTTTCGGTTTCAGCACATCAAAAAACATAAAGGTCAGCTGAAATCATCAAATCAAATTTTGTAAACTTCATTTTTGTATGCCTGATGTAATTAAGCATATTATCTGATTGAATAATAGACAAATGAGATAAGGCACATAGAAATCAGAAATAATAATTGATTAACCAATCAAATTAAAATTACTAAATTTGTCTGATATTTTGTAATGTTGTTTTTGTCAATAAAAGTTTATTTGTGTATAGCTTTGAATTCTTTTTCCTATTTGTACAGCAGTTTTATTTTGTTTATGTTTGATATCTTAATAAAAATAAATGTACAGAGAGTAATTAACAAATGCTTTTGCCAATATTCATACTTGTAGTTTAAAATGTGCGCATATATATATATATATATTAAATTATTTAATTCCTTTACAATACTCAACAAATGAGAGAAAGATGAAAATACCAACAATGAATTTAATAATTAGATGTATTACGTATAAATTTATTGTCACAATTACCATTTAAGTAAATTTCACTGAATAGTAAAAACATGTTAAAGTACTTACGCAGAAGAGAAATGACGTATATCACTTAAACCTAAACTATGATTTAGTTGTCTTAATCCATTAGTCCAGTAAATTTATGCAACACAAGATAAGAATTGAAAGAAATTAACCAAAATGACTATTGAAATAAAAAGGAATGCATGAAGGAAAAATAGAGTTAAAAATGCTGAAATCCAGTACCGATCTCATCAGGAAACTAGCAGTACTGTCAACAATTAATGCAAGATTTCGAATATTGTATAGCTTTTCAGCAATATACAACACTAGTTTCAATCTTGCATAAAAAAAAAAAAAAAAAAAAAAAAAAGAAAGATAAAAGGAAATTGGCTGATAAAATAACTTAACCATAATGAAAATTGGAATTCGTGAAAGGTGCTGGCCACATGTAAATCAAATATATATATAATACTGACCAAGTTGGCTTTTGTGTGTTGTGGCAATTTTTTCATCTGTTTATTTTTCGTCTAATTAGGGACTATCTATCATACTAATGAATGTATCTGTGCGAAGGGCAATATATATATGAAGGATAAAATTTATAAACAAAATTCTTTCCTTTTGAATATTACAGTTGAATATAAAACTTTATTCTATGTTTTCCTTTTTCAAAGAAAATTCCAAATTTCAGCCACGATACAAAATATTTAGATTATGAATATAAATATTTTGAAATCAATATACTATTTTATCTCTTAAATTTCAATTTTTTTGCTGATATTTTTTTCAATTAAAGTATTTTTAGGTTTTAGAGTTTGAAAAAGTCTGTTCTATTGCCGCGCGCATACAAAGTATTTTAGTATGATAGGGGTTGTGATTTAGGTCTTGTTAATATTAAACCGTAACTTAGAACTGTTTCTTATTATGTTCAAAAATAAGAATATTAAAAATTAACATGTCATTATTATTTATTATTATTATTATTATTATTTGTAATTGAAGTATTTGTAACTTTCAATGCTTCTCCTCTTTTTTACTTTGTCTTACCCATAAGGAAAAGAAAGTATTGTTTTTGGGTCAAATTTTCGAACGCGAGATTTTGTTATATTTACACGTTTTGAGGTCCCCTGAACACGAAAATCATGTTTTTAGCAAATGGTCTGTGTGTCTGTGTGTGTGTCTGTCTGTTATCAGCATATCTCAAAAACAAAATATGGCAGAAAGTTCAAACTTGGTATTCTAAATGTGTATCATATAGGGATGCTACAGTAAGCTTTTCGTTAAGATCAAGCAAATGGTTCGTGTACAGGGACAATCAAGAGAATTCTAATACATTACGTCTATGGGGGAAATTGCAGGTAAGTAGAGTTTAACGTGTATAGACTGCACTAAACTAAATGAAACGAATATATATATTTTGTAATAGAGATAGTCAACTGGGAAAATTTTTTTGTGTATGTAGAAGCCTCGCTTCCCCCCCTGGGAGGGAAGTCCACCCTCGAGGGGAGTAGATTTTCATGATGGGTATCTTTCAAAAGAGCTCGCCAATACCTTTAAAACGAATGGTTGAACTATCGTTTTGCGATAATTTAAAACAAAGTTATCGATTTTTTTCACTTTAACGAAAAAAAAAACTTAGAAAAAAAAATCGTTTTATATATATATATATATTAAGAATAAAATGGACTTTTTTTTTTGGATATTTAGTGTCATACTACTTCTCTAATATGGAAATCGTCTGCATTATTATTATAAAAGATAATTTTTTTAAATAATAATTTTTTTAAATAATAATTTTAATAAATTATTTTTTAATAACCGAATTAAATTCTATATAAAAGTAGGTGCGTTAATGAAACGGGGGGTTGAGGGGCGCCATAGCCCCCCTCACACAGAATTAATTATCATACAAAACTCTTCCGAAGCCTAATTTGAATTTTTTAACATAGGTTTACATAACATCGTTATCTTACCTCTTAATCTCTAACCTGTATTTATAGTATTAAAGTTCAGGGTAAGAGAAAGTCGTGTGAGTGACACACCAGGTTATTTTTTTTTTCTTTTTTTTCAACATTCCGTTATTTTTATTTATTTATTTATTTATTTTATTTTATTTTATTTTATTTTATTTATTTATTTATTTATTTATTTATTTTTATTTTTATTTTTATTTTTTTTGTAGAATGCTTTGAAACTGATATATGTTATTCAAGGTAGCTATGGCACGTTTTCTATTAAAAATGATATAAATAACGCAAATCTCCGGCAAAATAATAATAATAACAATACAAAAGCATAAAATTCTAACGAAATAATTATCTTATTTTTCATTTTGTGTCCATTTCAAATTATGGATATTAATTTTTATTAAATTTTTTATTATAGTATAGTGTTGTAATAATGACGTCCCAACCTAAAACAGAGAATCTGAAACCTGTATTGCATTTGCTGTAAAATTAAAGCTATTATAATTAAAGCTATTATAATTCGTATTCATTATTATTATTATTATTATTAAATTTAGAAAAAGTCTAGGTGGAATGGATTCTGTGAGAATCTTTTTAAGGGGTCCTAATCCATATTAACGTGTATTTTGGAGAAAACGATGGAAAACTCCTAGTGCTAGGCTGACGAGTGCTGCCTTGAATCGAACCAAACGCTTCTCATAGCTTAGAGAGTAAAATCTTTTGGTTAGTGGTAGGGTTGCTATTCAAGAAAATGTGTTAATTAAATTAGTAATTCAATGAAAATCGAATAAGCGAATTTTTTCTTTGTATATTTATACTGTGCTTCGAATGGGATATTCGCAGTATGCTGTTATGTCGTATGTATAAATCGTAATCACGAAAGTTGCGCCAAATGGGTGCAAGTTTATGCGGATCCCGGAAAAAGGGGCACCTGGGAAAAAAAAGGGGGGGCACTTTTTCGATTCGCAAATTAAGAAAAGTGCCTTTTTTTCCGGATCGCGGAAAAAAAGATACCGGAAGAAAGGGCACTTTTCTTAATTGTTTCTTGTAAAATACTTCTAAATACGAACAATAGCAAAAAATTTTTGTTTTTACGAGGGGAAGGGGGGGGGGAGAGAGACAGATTGAACAAAAAAAAATCTGTTTCAGAACCCATGCATCATTCATAATTTATAAAACATTTTCCCCATTACTATGGCATTTATATATATTGTAAAAAGAGTCAGAGGCTGATTTTTATATAAAAGGAAGTTACTAAAATAAATTAAAAATATGCATAGATAAAGAAAGATTTTCCAGCATTTTTGTGCTAAAAGAATTAGCTATCGTGGGTGAAATTGATAAAATATTTTTGATTTGATTTGACAAATTTGATTTTGTTTGTTATATCAGTGTCAAACAGCAGACAAACCAACCCATCATAGAGACATAGACGGTAGAAAGAGTCTGATTTGAAGTTTTTTCTTTAATATCATAAAGATTTTTTTTTTTTTAACTAATTTTATGACTTTAAAAAATTGTAAATTGTAATGTCTGGACATAACTTTAAAATAATAATAATTTGTTAAAAATAATTAAATAAAGGAATGAAAAATTAAACTATGGGTTAGGAAATATATAATAGTGCCGTTGGAGCGATGAAATTGTGAAGTTTGGAAGAGCAGAATTTAGAATTGCAGAAAACAGGGCAGTTTAGAATCACCTAGGAGGGGACCTCTGCATAGGATTGATTTTACTTAAAGTTGCAAGTAGAAAATTATTGAAATTATTAATTTTGTTATCCTAATTGTTTTATAATTTATTGCTTTTCCTTTCTGCAGAGATGTAAATTATTTTGGGAAATAATAAGGGCGGTGGGGGATGAGGTTCTAAACTAAAAGCCTTGTAAATATTCCAACTTCACGTGTGTTATTTATCATAGATCCACAGTTAAAATATCAGGAAATGAACGACTTTTTAATTTTTAACGTTTTCTTAATTAAAGTATTTGCAGCTCTGCGTGTGTCGGATTATATTCTATCAAAATTCGAAAATTACATTAAAATTAGACCCAAAAATAAATAAATAAATAAATAAAATTTTTCCTTGAACTGTAATTCTACTTAATTAAATCTTAAAACTGTTTAGACTCAAGACTAAAATTTTAAGGGAGGAACAGGAAAATGTCATATTGTAATAAAATAATGAAAGAAAATTATATTGAATATTTACTGAAAAATTTTAAAAAGGTTTTCATTATATATATATATATATATATTGCATATTAAGTTTTAAGATCAATAGCATAAGATAATAAAAATAATGTACTTAAAAAAATCTAAAATTGCGGAACATTTTTAGAACATATGGAACAGTTTTATTTCACATGTATTTCTTTGTAAGAGGGATACTCCCCTCCTCCATCAAACCCACTTATTTATAATGCATAATTGTAAAAATAAGCAAATGAATAATAATCAAGGCTGTTACTAATTTGACTTCAAATTTGACAACCTTGCTCAAAATTTTAAGTGGCAACCTAATACGAACTTTAAAATACCACTTTTGAATTTCCTGCAGTTATCTGTTTTTATGTTATTCTGATAACAGATATATATACAGATCAACCGCTAAATAATGGACTTTTATAATCAGGGAACCTCAAAATGTGATATTATGAAAAAAAAAAAAAAAAAAACTAGAGTTGAGAATAAAACTACTAAAAGTAATTCGTTTACATACAGTATGGATATGAAAATTTAATTTTGCTTCGTGAGCAAGTGTTCGTCGGCATAATAAAATATAGCAAAGCACTTCCATCAATTACATTCAATACAAAAGAGCGTTTAGCTTAATTTTGGGTAGCTCTGCATATTGTCGATAAACAATGTTGTGTATTTAAATTTATTCTTACTTGAAAAACTTCTAACACAAAATTAGTTATAATTCTAGCAATTTCCAAGTATAGCCTCAATATATCCAAATACTTTGGAGCTCTGTAAACGAATGATGAATGATTTCCATACCACAATCTACACAAAACATGCTTTTATGCATTTAAAAAAAATTGTTACTCACTTTTGTTTAATCAGCCTATTGATGTTAAATTGTACTTATCAGAACATAATTTATTTGAACTTTGAACCCCATAACCATCATGTATTTGAATTCTCTTGGATATTCCTGTACGTGAACCATTTGCTTTGTCTCAAGGAAAAAATTTAGTGTAGCATATTTATATGAAACCCATTTAAAATACCAAGTTTGGACTTTCTGCTATTATTTGTTCTTGATATATGCTGATAACAGACAGATACACACACAAACCAACCGCTAAAAACATTTTCCAATTCAGAGGATTTCAAAACGTATAATTATATAATAAAGAAAAAAAAAAACTCAATTTCGAAAATTTGACCCAAAAACAATACTTTCTTTACCCCCTGTGTATACGTGAAAGAAAGTAAATAGTTAGAATTTAAAAAAAAACTTTTGAGTAAACATATTTCCTATTAAAACTTAAAAAAAAAAAAAAAAAAAAAAAAAGCACTATTTTTTAAAACACACTACTGTGGGTTTGAATCTTTCGACAAGAGAGAGAGCTATTTTATGTACTGTCTGAAACTATATATGTAGTATAAATAATTCAATAAACATTTTCTTATAATATTCATATATTTTATGCGTGTATTTATAATTAAAAAAAATATTTTCTTCTGTTCCGAAACATTTTGTGTAAAGAATTTTCATTTATTCATTTAATAAGATTAAATTTCTTGACATTAGAATTTAAATCTTAAATCTATTTATTTTAGTGATTTACGTTTCACAAAATATTTCACTGAGCGATGCGATAGTTTGTATATTTTTTTAGCGGCGTTCTTGTAGATAATTGAATACAGGTGCGAAACTGTCTCTTATCACCTTTGTCACCCCACAGCTAGGAGAGGAAGTGTCAAAATAATTAAGGTAGTCAAGAAGATAATTTTTCAACTAATAGGGGAATTCTACTATTCACTGATTGGAGCTCTCGGCTGTCAGTTTTTAAAGTTAGGCCAACCCCAATTTTTTCTTAGAACCTGGGCGGCCATGTTGAAAAGAAATCTTCATTTCCGGATGCACGCCCTTAACCCTTTATAAGGCCGTGGGAAGCACACTTCCCACCAACTTTATTAATTTTTAAATGTCAAATCCTATACTTCCTAATTGGTCTGAAAATTGTAAATGCCTTCATTCTCTAGAAAGTAGGTAGAAGACATTCGGGACCTAGAGACCAATTAAATTTTCTACTTCGGCTAGCACGACAACTGATTTCTGGATTTTCAAGTCGCAAACGCAAAGGAAGGCTTGTGTAAGTTTCCTGAGCAGCAAGAAAACTGTTCTAGATGGCATACGATTGACTAAAGTTGGTGACCATATGCCAACTTTACAAAAAATATATAATGCAATGCGAAATAAAAATAAACGCAAAATATATTATGTCCTACCTTTGAATAGCTCGCAGTGGACGGTGGGAAACATACTTACCACCAAAAGAAAAAAAAAAAAAATCTTAAAAATCAAATTAATTTTAGGTAATAAGTTAAATGAATTTCCTTTTATAAATCAATCTCAATCCCACAAATATTTTACCATAACATTACTAGACAAAAATGGTCTATAAAGGTTTAATTTAAGATATCCGTCACTTTGCTAAAAATGGCGGATAAAGTTCATTAATAAACTTGGTTGAGACCCTTATATAGGCTATATAGACATCAAAATTCAAGCAAATCCAGTCTTAAATACGCTTTTTACAATGTGGATTTGAAATTTTCAACAAAATGACGGAGAAACTTGGTTAACGAACTCATCCAAGATATTTATAAAATGAGTTCGCTGTTCAAATTTCGTTCGATTTAGAGTATTATTTCGGAAGTTATCGTGAAGACTAAATTTCCATTTTATATAGATAGATAAATACGTAGGTAGGTAAACGAAGTGATTGCAATAGATCGATCTCCAAAGAAATCGGCCAAATAATTTTTTTACAAAATTAAAATTTCTAGTAATGGTACAGTCTGGCAAAACATCAAAACAATTTTCTCTTTTGGGAACATCTTTTTACACTTTTAATTTTATGCATAAATATATTGTTTACGATGTATCTTATTAAATAGCATATTTAAAGTACAACTTCATAATTATGTTTACTAATAACACAGACCTACAAAATTGAAGTTGACAAAATTTTATTTATTGATTTCAGCTGATCTTTATGTTTTTTGATATGCTGAAACCGAAAATGCAGCCCATTTTTCTCTATCACGAATAGATTTTTGTCAATACAGGGTGTTTACCGGCACGATTTCTTACATACACCATCATAACAATCAGTTGGTTGGTTGGTTGGTTGGTTGGTTGGTTGGTTGGTTGGTATGGTTTTAAGTCGCACTAGTGCTTCACAATTAAAACAATAGGCATCTATGATTAATTAATCATAGAAACATACTATAAAACTTACTATATATTTATATTCGTGGAAGAGTAATGGTAGAAATTGTATAGGTATTGTTTTCATGTAACAAACTTTTTATAGCGACTTTCTTAAACAGAGGTACGACTTTTTTTTATGGAGGTAGTATTTAAATTTTTAAGAATACAATATTTTTTCCGATTTCGAAAAATCAATTTTCTACATATATCGCTAAAATATTTAAAAGCTTTTATCTCTTGATACTTCTGGAAGTTGAATTATAATAATAAAATAAAACTACACTGTAAAAAAAAGGAAGCCTTTACAGCAAAATGTGCTGGCACCCACATTGCCAGCACATTCCGCTTTTAAATAAGGCAATTTACAGCGTAAAAATCTATTAAGAAAAACTCTTTTACGGTTGTTTCTGTTGTAAAATTACTTCTTTCTAACTTCCCCCCCCCCCTCCATGCACCCGTATTGCCAGCACATTATGCTGTAAATCTACCGGTTTTTTTTTTTTTCAGTGTAGTATGTTCTGGCCACCACAATACATTCTTCTATATAATCTTATACAAATTTACGCAGTACAAATTATTTATTAATTTATTATTTATTAAAATTTTTTTCCATGATGAATATCGACGATTTTTATCTCAGAGTAATATAACACTGAATGTCGAAAGCAAGTCGATTTTCTGCCGACATCAGAAGACTTTTTTTTTAGGGGGGGGGGGTTGAAATGGGAGAAAATAACGATAGCTTTATTTTAAGTTATTATTGATGTATAGTTCAAGCATTCGTTTCAAAGTATTGAAGAGTTCTTCGAAAGAAATCTATATTGAAAATTTACATCCAGGGGTATTTCCCCTTACGGGACAGCGTTTCACCTACATGCACACACTTTCTTTCCTAGTTTGCAACTTCTATTATCAATAATTCATTCTAATTTTACAATCATGTGTTAAAAATAACTCTCGTTATTCACATTTATGTGGATTTTTTATCTATATACATCCATGTTAAAAATTTAGATAAAAATGAAATCATAGCGCCACCTGTCGGGCGATTCATCCTAAAATAGAATCAGCACCAGTTTAGGTCAGGATCCAACTAAATACCAAGTTTGATTAAATTTCATTCATTGGTTCGTGAGATACAGCATCTACAAAATGTGTGATAAACACACAGACAGAACGACATTTTTTAAAATTTGTGAAAGCTTATTCAGGGCATCTGAAAACTTGTGAATCCGTCGAATGCTGGAGTCCAAACATTATCACGAGTCTAGTATTTTTTTCTTATACATACAGAAGAAAGTAATAAAAGCGTAATCATTTTAAAAGACATAATGTAAGTACTACAAGTAACATTCACAAAACAAAGGCGTCGATATTCACCATATAAGGAAACTCTCACCATAAACAGAATTAGCAGATGACTCATATCACTAAATATTCATTACTTGCTAATGATCCAATTTCATCCACTGAACCGTTGAGAACATGAACGTAACACAGATTGCAATAGCAGAAATCGTTCGATTGTAAAAAGCAGAGATCATATCGTGGTGTGGTGTGGTGAGGTAGTGATGTCTAAAAACTATCTTTTTCGATAATAAAAAATATGTTATTTGACTTGGAGGGTGGTTTCGTTTAAATCAAGCCTGTGCAACTCAAAACACTTAATCTGTTTTATTCAGGCGGACTGCACATATATATTTATATATGTATAAATATATCTAGGCGGGGTGAAAATTTAGAACAAAATACATGTTAATTTTATTTGTATTCATAAGATAACAATAAAAAAGTTACTATACATTAATAATTACCATAATACGATTAATAATCGATCTAATAACATTTTATTACTAATTATCAGTGCGATATTTCTTTCTCTCGCAACCATAACTATTAGTATTTTCACCTCAAAGTATCAGACGAATTTATGAATTTTTGATGCGTTACCCAAACATGTTGTATGCAATTAAAATTTCGTCGCGGGATGCAAAATATTGCACGGCACTCTTGCTTTAAATACCTATTTAATAACTATTAAATGCTCAAAATATTTTTCAATTTTTTAATTCCAATAAGAAAAACCAAGGAAAAGATATGTGTCTTTATCCAATATTACACGTCTAAAAAAAAAGAAAAAACAGCTGAATGAAATTTTATTGAAAAACTATGATTTTCATGATGCTGATGTTTATCCACTTTTAATCTCATTCCTTCCACTGCCCTCCTCCATCCCTCCTCTTTTATATTTTGTATTATCTTTTAGATTCACTCTATTAAATATTTTTTTTTAAGTAACAAATAATTGTTGAATATGATTCTTATAATGAACAATGGGATACAATTTTTCATGTTTTCATGTAAAATTAAACTAAAATTGCGCAAAAGGAAATGAAATCGACATGATGGATTTATTTTTTTTTTTTTTTTTTTTTTTTTCGGCTTTAATAAGCAAAAGTCTATAAGAAACAACAAAAAAAACTCTATGCAGCTGTTTTATTTCAGACTTTTGTAATTAGTATTTTTTGCACCATATAATTCATATCAGAATTGCGCCTATTAATAAAATTCAAATCTTGTGCCTCTGTATCTGTATAGTGGCTGATTTGCTAATTTTAAGGTAAAATTTTGATCGTGGTATATTGAAATCCTCTACATTTTAGTCAGAAAAAAAATATACTATCCACTTCATGTTAAAGCTTTTGTGAAAGCGTAATTTAAGGGTTTCAAATTATTTAGAAATTAGTGAATTTGTAGGAAAAATCATTTGTTAAGCGTTTGGAAATATATCTCACTTAGACTGTTTTATAAAAAGAGGATCTTATTAAGCTCTGCTCGAATTTATATATCTCTAACATAAAGTTCTTACAAAAACTTTACATCGGTTGATTAATGTAAAAAACAGATTTTAATATAATAAAAGTCATTGCATGTGGATATATCTTACACCTTCTCCCAAACCACTGTACGGATTTGAGCCAAAAATGACTCAGTTACTGCTTCTGACGAGGGTTGAATTACTGTTGGTGTTTTAAATTTCGAGCGCATGTGCAGTTTGAGAGGGTAAGGAAAAATCCTCTGAAAACTCATACTTTTATGTAAATTCTGTAACAATAATCCAGCCACAAACTTCAAATTTGATTGTAGGCTACTTTTAATCTATATATAGTCTGTCTAAGTAGATATTTTAAAAAATCCGTATTTAACACGTTGAGCGCCACGCAAATTCTTAAGGAAATCCCTGTCAGGCCACGCGCGGTACTTAGAAGCACTGGATTGCGGTATAGCAATTGTTTCTATGTTTACCGTGTTTACATAGAATCCATTAAAATGTCTTAATGCTATAATCCTGTAAAAAATAAAAATTAAGTAAATTTTAAATAAATTTTAAGTAATTACTTAAAACAACGCATTTTTTTTCAGTTTTATATCATATTTTACACTGCCAAAAACCGGTGGTTGACGCGGTCTAAATGGGAAGTTCAGTGTCAGCCACCGATGGCTGACGTGGCACTCAACGTGTTAAAAAGAGATGAAATGATTTTTGAAAAATGTTCTTTTCATTTTCATCAAAGTCTCATGCATACGTTGTAAACATTTTACTGTGAATAACTTTGTAGCATAATATAATGAAAATCTGCATAATTTTTATAGCATGTTAAAATGACGCCATTTAAAAAAAAAAACCTCCAAAATGAAGTACTATCGACTTTAAATATGACGTCATTTCTTAGAAGTCATTCGATTGGAAGAGTGCATTTTAATGGAGAAAACTGCTAAGCTTTACTATGAAAGTGTGGGGCTTTTACTTATTAGCGATATAATAAATAGTAACAAATAGTAATCTTAACTTCAAATTATAATATAACTAGCACTTCTAGACCTTTTTTGCACAGGAAAAAAATTTAAAAAGAAAATTTGAAAGCAATGTCAATTAATTTTACCTGTTGTTAAAAGATTGTATATTCTGGGTTCTGTAAGACCAAGCTTTGCTCAAATCTGTTGACTAATTCTATTTCAAACCACTGCAAATTTCCACTTGCGATAAACGGGTAGAAATACTAGACAACCCTTTCATCCCTTTAAGGGTTAAATTTAAGAAGATTCTCATATTTTACCTTAATTGAAGCCTAAGAAAATACATTTTGTAAAATTTGAAAATTTTATTGGAAACACTACAATTTTCCACGTGCGAAAAAACAGGTAAAACTACTAGACAACCCTTTTTCACTCGACTTATGGGCTAAATTTTGGAAGATTCACATTTTTTACGTTAATTAGAGCCTAAAAGAAAAGACATGCTAAATTTTAAGATTTTATTGGAAAGCACTGTAGAGATTACTGTGAAAAGGTTTTAAAACGTCGATTTTTTCTTTCAACTTCTTAAGAGTTAAGTTTTGATAAATCCGTTTATAGTGTGCCCGACGTCATGAAAAGAACCTACTGTACAAATATGTTTTTAGCTTTAGTGGTTTGGGTTCGGAGTTAATAGATGGAGAAGTGAGTCAGAAATATTTCGCGTTTATATATGTCGATATCAAAAGGCTTTTGCATGTTACAGATAAATATTTTATTCGTCTCCATAACAAAAACAAGCTCTTTACTTAGAACAACAATTTTTCATTTTTAAGATTAAGAGTGTTGCCATTCGAAAGTTAAATTTGTCAAATGAACTACTTCAATAATAATTTATTTGTTAAAGTAATTTGAATTTTTGAAATTGAGTTTTTAAGATATAGAATGTAACTGGATTCATCATGTACATTTGGTAGAAATGTTGGGTATAGGAAAATAAATCCATTTCACTATTTTGTATGAGAAAGCATAAGCGCAGGCGTCATTTAGTGGGATAGCATGATCTCAAAAGAAACATCGCAAGAAAATCGTAAAAAACTACGTTTATGTATGCGTTGTTTACATAAACTTACATTAGGTGCTTGAAATGACGATCATTTGCTGGAACACATGCCTCACAATAGCGCTCCATTTACAGATTACCATATTATTCCTTTCTAGAATAGACTCAGCATTAAAGGATGTTTTTAATGACAATCGATATGCGTACTACAGAGTGTATAGCACTGACAACAGGGTCTCGTAGACTATTTTTTTATCGCACTCTGTACAAAGAATTAGATTAGAAATAAATCAAGTGATCGTGGTGCTAACACCAATAAACAAGTCCATCATGATCAATCTACTAAGCTCCATATTTTTTAATCAGGTAACCACACATATCATTTGTAAAATGTACTGGTGCGTCGTCGATCTGGAAATATATTCGTCTTCGAATCAAAAGAATAAGAACAGGAACCTCATTTATAACACTGGATAACAGAATCTGAAGAAATGTGGGGGTAATCTGCACCATCTAAACGGGATGGTTGTAAACATAATCCTAGCAAACTATCACCTTCGATACTAATCCACACATTGACGGTAAAACATCGTTGCACAACTCTAAAGGCCGTATTCACCATTAACTTCAACTCCCGGTCCAACGAAAAAACTCGAAAAGCGTCTAACGGCAGGGTGCAGCTTTCTAAAAAGAATGACCAGCTCCTTCTGCCATCCAGCGACGAAGATTTCATATAATCTTTAATTGGTTATTTTTCGCTAAAAATCGGAAAGTAACTATGCCGCTAGATGGCACAAGCAACGCATCCAACTTTGCTGAAAATTTATACCCTGACTTTATGCGCTTTTCAGGTTTTCGAGTTCAACCAGGAGTTGAAGTTATTGGTGAATACCGCCGTTATTCTTATACCTTATGGGTTATAATTAGTCCACACATGCGAATTGTATGTGTTAAACACGGCTTCTCTAATGAAAGACGCTTCATTGGGGAAAAAAACTCCTGTTGAGAAACTGGTATCCTCTGCCTCTTTCGGCATAAAGTGTAGACGTAAAGTACCACGTTATTAATAATCATCTGCTTGCAGTTTCCAGTAACATCAGTCTTTGTAAGAATCTAGTATCCGCCATATTGTGGGGGGGGGGGGACTCCAAACTGGCTAGCAACACTCCGTGTACTATAACTTGACAGATTTTCGATAGATTGTAACAGGATAGCTTTCTCAACTGAAATTGTCGGTGTCGATCGGCGCCTTCGTCGATCGACACTAGCACCAGAAAATGATCCATTTTCGTAATGTTGTCGATGTATACATGAAACAATTTGAAGTTGTGGCGTGCAACATCAAATGTTGCATGTGTTACCCCTGGTTGGGGTAATGTTCTGCATACATTTGCGTAGCTCTAAGATAATAACAAAATAATAAAATTATTAATTCCATTATTCAAAATTTTTTTTAATATAAAAAGTCTTATGTATTTTAATGAAGCTTTTTAGGTTTTTGAAAACTCCAAAAATCTTATTAACGACCTTTCTTAAAAGTCTTTTATTTATGATGCTTAAAAATTACTCTAATAACTTTTCCTGTCTCGTTGTTTTTATTATTTTTAATTATTTCTTACTTTATTCCTGACATTTTTTTTTTTACTTTTCAGTACTTTTTATTAGATTTTCTTCATTACTTCTATTTATTTATGAATGATTTTGTTTAAATATTTTTTGTAATTCATGTTACTGCAGTATTTTTTTTTTTTTTTCCATTTATTTAAACTTTTTGCTTGCTTCCATTTTATTTGTTGCTGATTTCATGTTGCACTACTTTTTCCATTCTACTTTTTCTACTTTTTCTACTGTGTTGCTCTATGGTTGCGTTTTGCCCATTAAGGTTCTTTACACAGGTACTTATAGCTTAAAGCGCGTTCCGAATCATTACGTACAATCATGTTTAAAACTGAGTTTATGCCCTGAACTTGGGATGGATGGTTGGGTTTAACGTCGCACTAGTGCTGCGCAGATAGGCAATTGGTGACGGTCTGGGACACACCCCTAGAGGTGGTCCGGAGACATGCCACCACAATTTTAATCCTCCACGGAAGGGATGGCTCTCCCGCTTCGGTGACCTCCAGAAGTATAATTTTTTATGGGAACATGGAGGACATTGCGGCCACGACAGATTTAACGTGCACCAGCCACCATTAGTGTACACGGCAGTCTTTGGCCGGCTCGAGTACCGAACCCGCAATCTTCCAATTACGAGGCCTGCGCTCTACCGACTGGGCTACCGCGGCCTCCTGAACTTGGGAATTGGAAGTCAGATTGTTATATCATTGGATTCGGCTCCCTTTCGTAGTATAGGCTTTATTTCTATAGTTCTTTTAAGCAGTTTCTGGTAGCAAATATTTTAGCGGAAAAACACACTTGGCGTATAAATCAGAAAACAAAAACTCAAAGTTTGACTTTTGTAGAGCAAAACGCGTTGGTATTTTCATTGATAATGTCACAGAAGGTAATTTCGCTCTCATGATAACACAAGCATAAGGAAGCAATTTTTAATACTATTTCGTATCACAGACATTTTACTGTTTTTATGATATTCAGTATTTTATAAAGGCAAGGGGTGATTTTATTTCAATTTATACATATTTAGTTTATATACATTGATGCATACACTTAATGATTACATATTGAAAATTGATTCTGTTTCAAAATGAACCAAGTATAAGTCGGGTTATACAGATTGGGTGATACAGGTACTTATTTTGTTACATTAGAAGAATTTTATACAATAAGACAACTCACATAGAATAAATTAATGTAGAAACATTACAAGTATGCATATATATGCTTTTTTATTCAGATAAAATGCATATAACATTTCTTAAAATCATTTTAAATAATTATCACCCATTCACAGATCTTGCAACGTTCTTAAAATTTTACCTTTTTCTCAATATATTGTCATCAGCACCGTCAATAATAAATTTTCCTCGAATATTTTTGACTGTTTTAATGCTAAAATTTTATGTTTTGAAATATTGTTTCGAAAGTGTGGTGGCAATGTAATAAAGTGAGCATAAAATTTTAGGAGCGTTGCGAGGCCGGCAATTATCTTAAAATATTCGACTTTTTTGATGTGGTTTTGTGAAAAATTCTATATACAGCAATAGTACACTAAACTTTGCCTCAAGAAAAATATAAACAACAGAAGTGTCAACATATTTCCATCAATTACAGCCAATATAAGATATATTTTAAACTTCTGGCAAAATTGTACATAATTTACAAATTTTATATCCACCACATGATAGATAAAATACAATTGAACATTATAAACACACAGTACACCCGAAAATTTGCTGCTATTAAATAGTATCAGTACACCATACTTTATAAAAGTTCTGTTGTGTTTTTGTAAACAATGTATAAATTTTGCGTACAGTCGGCTGCAAAATTATTCGAGCACTAGCAATAATCCTTGCCAAAAAAAAGTACACTTAATACAGCTTTGTTAAATAAATCCTTGTCGAGTCATGTTCTTAATCAGTCTAAGAACATGATTCGACAAGGATTTACTTAGCAAAACAGTCTTAAGTGTACTTTTTAAATATAGGAATTATTGGCTAGTGCTCGAATAATTTTGCAGCCGACTGTATGTCACTTTCTATATAAAAAATATCATTATGAGTCAATATCATGTATTTCAATTTTAGTACGTTAATTTTTGGTATAACTTTTTTCTATTGATATACGGATTTTATTGCAACTTTTTTATGATATATATACAGGGTGGGTGATTCCAAGGTCATAGGACAAACTTAGAGGGGAGGTAGGGAATATCACAAGGATTCAGAATTGTTTAGGAGCCCATGTCCCAAACGTCGCTTTAACTTTTTAAGAACTGGGAGGTTTTAGATGTGAGCGTAGCTCTCCAATGTTGCATTTTTTTTTTTTTAACACGCTTTTATTAGCTTCACCTGTATGTATCTTTGTATGTATGTTTATATGAATGTTTGTATGAATGTATGTTTGTAACCGCTCTGGGAGCAAACAAAAAATTTATATTGTAAAAAAAATACTTTCCCTGCGTGAATGATGTGGCGTTGAGGTACAGCTCCGCGCTACGAACCTAAAGGTCCAGCGTTCAAGCCCAGTCAGGGGAGATTTTTAAAAAATGGTTTTTTGTCTAATTCTAAGTTATTTAAATTAAAGATTTAAATGTATGTAAATATTATGGTGTGTCACTCACACGATTTTCTCTTACCCTGCATTTTAATACTAAGATAGATATTTTGTGCTTTTTAGTTCACATTTCTATCAAAGCGTGTTCTTTGATTTTTTTAAACCTATAATATTATTTTTTATGAGTTTTTACATGCTAATATTTACAATCATACGATTGCAATCATACGATCCTTGTGTATAATTTCACGAAATAATGAAGCATGAAAATTTTAAAATTTACACAGCTAGTAGTACATAGTAGCCCAAAACATCCAGTTCGTAAAGGGTGAAAATGACGTTTGGGAACATTAGTTCCTATATAAATATGTATCTTTGTAATGTTCTCTACCTCTCCTCCAAATCTGCACATGACCTCGTAATCACCCTGTATATCTATATATGTGTGTATATATATATGCTATCCATATCTTTTTGTTTTGTGTATGTTTGAAAACGGACTTAATAAGCAGACGAAAGGCAATCGTGTATTTAAAAACTTCTCAAACCTTATTTAAGTACTATATATACAATTTAGAAAGAAACATGACACGATGTATTTCAATAATATACGGGTGATTTACATATATATATGTATTATAAAAAGAACTCTAAACAACTATTTTCTATTAACTTAAATGCATCAGTGAATAATTTATGGCTGTGTAAAACAGATATAAATGTTTTAAATTTAAATAAAGATAATAGTTTATAATGACCATTCATTACATATTTAAATTCCATTGTTGTTGAAATAGTGAAAGCATAATGAAGTCTGCGGTAAATTATTAGTATGTTTAGCTTGTAATGTTTTGAATAATTTATGTGCTTTTCTCTATAAAATAAATATAACTGAAACGTTTAGCTTGTAATGTTTTTAATAATTTATGTGTTTTTCCCTATAAAATAAATGTAACTGAAACGTTCGAAATTTTTATTTTTAAATTCGTGGCTTTTAATTTTTTTATTATACGTTTTCTTTTCTATATCTCATATACGACGAAAAGACCATGCAGGAGTGTAAATATCGTAATTAATACAAAAATAACTTTATTAACTTAAGCTGCTTTAAGTTAATAATAGTTTAATTTTCAACTATTTTCAACCAGAAATACGCTTGAGATTAACAGTATATCTCATATAGGATCAAGTACCGTATAAAGAATTTAACTATCGTTATTAATTTCAGCTGCTTCATCCTAATAATATTTTAGCTTTTAATTATTTTTACAACCAGAAATATGTTTGATATTAACAGTTTATAAAATCACCCTCCGCAACACATAGTGCTTAATACCTGTCTATAAAAAGAAAAGAAAAAAAAAGCACACAATCAGTGTTTATTTAAATCTTTTATTTCTTAATCAGTTAACTGAATTTACGAATAATCGTATTAATTTTAACCATAAATAAAATTTGCATTTTGCATTTATATTTTGTATTTTGTATTTTGTATTTTTTTTTTTTTTTTTTTTTTTTTTTTTGACATGATTAAATTTTCTTTGATAAATTAATTGTTAATTAAAAATAATTAATATTTATAGAATGAAATTAGATCATTTATACTATTAGCTAATAAGTTTGAAGATAGCGTAAAAATGGAAACTTATCTTTTTTAACTAAACTAATTATTAAATCAGAAAAATCTACCCGAATTTGTAAAAAATGCGTTTAAAAAAGGAAAAAGAAAAATAGTACATTTAGTAATATTTCGATCAAAGTATAAAAATACTTTATATAAAACTAATATTACGGAAAGATTAAAAGAAAAAAAAAACTGAAGACATTTTTAAACTAGTACGTACAAGTGGACTCTGCTCAATTCTCCCTCATATATTTGTTCTTATAAATTTCTACTACGTATTCATGTTAAGACAAATAAATTTAACCAATCGCTCGACACGGTCTCAAATTGAAATGCCATACTTAGTGGACTACCCAGTGTTCAATTCGATACATTTACCTTATTTGCTAATTTTCAAATTAAATTTATTAGGGTTATTTCCGTATTTTAGTTTTCATTATGGAATTCTATACTATTCCAATATAATAATACCCCACAGTGCAAGTTTATGTGAAATATTGCTCTATTCTTCAAAGTTAAGAAAATATTAACTTCCGATTAACTTAAGACTGTTTTTAATTTGAAAATTCTTAGTATATAAATGATAATCTTGCTAATATCATAAATGATATTTTAAAAATAGCCTGATATTTTTAAGATAAAAATATTCCTCATAATGGGCATTCATGCAAAATTTTATACCACTCTGCCATGTTAAGAAAGTCATAAAATTCAAATAACGAAGTTATCAGATTAGAACTTTAATAGTTTATTGATGCTCATTCTAGTATTTTTTTTATTTTCTTAATAACGAATTTGACGCCTTTACTTTAAAAATATATCTTAAAATGGACGTTTATGCGAATTTTTGTCCTATACCGCCATGTTAAAAAATTCATAATTTTCTATAATTTTCAAAGTTTTCAAAGTGTTCATATATGATGTTTTTGCCAGCATCATAATTGATATTTTAAAGCTAGTTTGACATTTGTATGATAAAAATATCTTTTTAATACACATTTAAGCAAAACTTTGCTTTTTTCCCTCACGTTAAGAAAATCGTGGATTTCGAATAACTTACGAAGGTTTAAAATTAGAATGCTGAAAATCATTTTATGGTTCTTGCCACTTATGTTATTAGTGATACTTTACAACGTGTTCGACCTTTGTACTAAGAGTTGTTCGGGGATATCTAGTACATAGATTAATAAACTAACACACTAACAGATAACCTACAGACGGAGAGAAAGATTTTTTGATTTTTGAATTCTTCATATTTCAAAACGTAAAACGTATAAAACTGTCAAAAAAAAAAAAAAAAAAAAAAAAGTCAAAGACAGAATTTAATTTAGTACGACAGGACAAATTTGTATATTACAATCCTTTTCTTTTTTTTTTTTTTTTTTTTTTTTTTTAATCGCTTTCGAATATTTGTTGGATATATCCAGAAGACATAGCCAACAAATATTTAAAAGTCATCTTCAATACATATCCAGAAGAAATAGCTAACAAATATTCAGAAACCATAACCAATACATATCCTAAAGACATCGCTAAAAATATTCAGACGCCATAATCGATACATATGCTAAAGCCAGCGCCAACAAATATTCAGAAGCCATAATCTATACATATCCTGAAGATAGCGTTGCGCAGTACTAATGTGACGTTAGACCCAGCCAACCAACCAACCAATTAAATCAACCTTGAGGTATCGAAAACAAATATTCAGAAGCTGTCATCAATATGTATTCAGAAGTTATCGCCAACAATTATTCAGTAGTCAACATTAATACTTATTCAAAAGATAACACCAACAAATATTCAGATGTCATCATCAATACTTATTCAGAAGATATTGGTAACAAATATTCAGAATCCATCCAATTTATGAATGGTAATGGTCTGGGTCTGGGATACCCAAATCGGCAATCGGTTTTTACATACAATCAAGAATGAACTTCTCACTTATTTGTAGTTTTCGAAAAAATGTAATTTTTTTGCAGATTTGACATAATATTTTAAGATAGTTTAAGAAATTAATTGGTAAAACTAGATATTGGTGGGCATCTTAACAAATTCTCGATATAATACAATGAATGGGATTTACAAAGTTCTGTTTTTAAGTACATGTACACAAAATTTTGCAATAATATCTATTGGATTTTGTTAGATTGTTCATTGTCTTTTACAAGATATATTATTGAATCTTTGATTTTAATTTGCAATTTTATATTTATATCAATACATCTACAATGAATTGCATTGTAGTGGTGAGATTCTCCGGCGGAGCTATATGATACATCATTTATGATTTCATTGGAAAGAATATAACAGAGAAAAACAGGATAAAGAGAGAAAATAATATTTACAGAGTTTATACATATGTATATATATATTTATATATCATCTTTATCAATTTAATATATAAATATATATATATCCAACACTGTATTTGTGCCTAGAAAATCTAGAATAAAATCCAGCTACAAAAGATCTTGGAGGAGTAATAAAAAAGGAAAATGCGTATTTGTAAAATCGTGATGCCAAATTCCCAACCGCAGAAACGATTAAGTAACATCACAGTTACATAATATATTCTACATTGTTGTTGTGATGTCATACAATAAGGATCATTCGAGACAAACATCACTGTAACTATAGATGTCAAATTTGTCAAATAAATGTCAAATAAATAAAATGACACAGTATTAAAAGGAGACTTAGCACTGGATTATGAAAACCAGTAAAACCTACAACGTCAGAAACACAAAAGCGAAATAATTTTGAGAAGCAGACAACTGTTTCGGTAGCCTTTAGCGTGCCGTCTTCAGTGCATACAGAAATCATAGAGAAGTGCTGATTCGGTCTCTTTTCTATATATATGAGCACTTCTCTCTGATTTCTTTATGCACTGAAGACGGTACCCTAAAGTCTATCGAAACAATTGTCTGCTTCCCAAAATTTTTTCACTTTGGCGTTTCTGACGTTGTAGTTTTTACTGGTTTTAAAAATGACACAGTACTAACCATTGTTTTGGTAGACTCAATATGGCTCCTGAGGTTGCCCTGGCTGCTATTACGGCAGCCATCTTAAGTAGCCAAGAGTTAACTTTATTTGCTCTGCATGCCAATATGCCGCGTGCGAACTCCCTTTATATCCTTTCTCCAAACAATAGATGACTTTAAACAGAGGAGAATTGTTCTGAAAAATAAATTCACTGAATTCTATAAAATTCTTGAAATTATTTTTTGCGCAAGGTACTGTATGATTAAATAGTACCATATGATTAAATAGCAAGCTGTACTATTTGATTAAATTTAACTCATGTTGATACGAAGATAAAACGTAGATCTACGTTCAGCGATATGTATAATATTCCGCAAATGCAAAGGAGTTAATTTTTTTTTCTTCCTATCTTGAATAATTATGTATAAAATGGACCGTGATTTGGCAGAAATATAATTGAATCTCTGTTATTTTAGTTATAATTGTTTGTTGTTTTTTTTGAAATAGTTCTTGAGTATAATGGTCTTGGTCAGATGTGCCCCATAAAGCTGCTAGTGTTTTAATAGTTTTTGATGTCACTCGAATCTTAGATGTGAGAGGAGAATTGATGTCTGTTGCATTTGGTCAAAAGTTTTCGTTCTTTTTTTTTTTTTTTTTTTTTTTTAATTCTTATAAAAAATTATTCAAAACAGCTGTGTAATTTTTAAAGCTTGTTTCAGCTTTTGATTGTTTGGTTGGGTTTTAACATTATATTACTGTGCAATGGGTAACTCAGCTTTTGGAAAAAATAAAATTGATCCTGTAAATTATTATAATAAAGTTGTAGTACATATTTATATAACGTAATTTATCATGGTTATTTCACAATCCGTAAGCAACTTAGAATTTATATATTAATATATAAATTACATTAAAAAGGTCCCAAAAATTCATTCTATAGAATAAATTGATTATAAAGAAATTCCTTGGTAGGCAATATTAAAAAAAATCAGGAAAATTTGAAAGATCCAAAATTTTGTACTTTTAGCTAATTAATCATTAAACATAATAGAAATACTTTATTACTTTAGAGACAAAAATTCACTCTATAGAATATGGTTTTAGGAACATTTTAATGTAAGTTATATGTTAATATGTAAATTCCAATTAAATTTGCAGATCATGAAATAACATTGAAACATTTTTATAGATCTATATTGTTTTACAGTAATAAATTCAGAATTATCCACCGCACTTTAGAATGTAAAAATCGAAGAAAAAAAGACTAAAAATCCATAGAAAAAGACACTGGTCAAGAAGGAAAAAACTCACAATGTTAAGTGAGTGGGAAAAAAAAAACGGCTAACACCGGAAGGAATAAAGAGTCAAAATTGACTAGAAAAGTTATCGAAGCTATGTAGGAAATTGGGTCCGGGGTCCTGTAGCTACCGTCGATGTTCTTCTACGTCTCGCCTAGTCTCACCCTCGAATTAATTACAATAAATTAATTACAATTCAGAATTTCATGATTCTCATAAAGCTGAGACAATTCTTAAACAGCATTTTTTTTTCTCGTAATTTTAATAAGAATTAAAAAACTTGAAATCACTGGCAACAGAGACATTTTTCCTACATACAATTACATTTTAAAAAGTATAAGATCCCTTAGTATTAACCGCTAATCGTCTGCACTAGTGCGACGTAACGTTGACCCTTAATTGTATTCATAAAGTTGAGATTTTGGGTACACAAACACAAAATTTTTCAGAAATGTCCATTATTGAATTTTCTTGCATAGTTTGATGTCTTTTAGAAAATATGATATTAATTCTTTGATTTATATTTTTATATTTACACCAATACATCTGCAAGGATTGGGTTATAATGGTACGATTCTCTTAAAGAGTTGCCCGATATATCTTTTTTTAAATATATTGAAAGGGAAAACGGAAGAAGATAAAGGAGGAGAAAAGAAAAACATAGTAACAGTATTTAAAAAAAAAAAAAAAAAATGAACATTGTTTTATTTAGTTTAGATCATCCAAAACATAATTCAACATGACAGAGGAGAATTGTTTTGAAAAAGAAACTAATTGTTTTATACGAAATTCATGCATTTTTGTGTGTATGTGTGTAAAGAATTGGGCTGCATGATTAATGTTAACCGCATGTCGAGGCGAAGGCCACCTTTTTAATTGATGTAAAATTAGGAATTTAAAACGCTGTCTAAGATATGGTATAGAGATGTGCATAATTTTTAACACTTTTAAAGGAATTAATTTCTTTTTTCTTCCCTGTATAAATACGTTTAAAATAAGCCATAATTTGGTAGAAAGAAAAATAAGGCAGTGTTATTTAACTTATAATTATATGTATTACTTTTGAAATTAGATTTTACGTATAACGGTCTTAATCTGAGGTGTCCGATTATCAGTCTTTTGGTAGTTTTTGTTGACGCTCTAGATGGGAAAGGGTAATGGGAAAAGGTAGTTTTTGTACCTACGCCCCCCTGGTAAGATCCTCTGACCAAAACGCAAGTTGTTTTGTCAATTCCTTTGCCAGCACATCCGTATGGCATCTTACCCAGTTAACGAATATTTTTTTCTAATTTACATAAACTAGCAGGTGATTTTCAAATACAAATATGTCTTGTTATTGTGTGTTTAATTAATACTGAGATCCTGGATAGAGAATATTAGGATTGTGTACCTAAGTTAGGAGATTAGATTTATTTTAATCTTGTAGAAATTTATTCTATTTAATCATTTAATTGTGTGCTAAGAGATCAACCTAAAACGCGGAGTTTTAACTAGCTATGTCTATTTTTCCATATGCAAATTAATTTATTGTTATTAGACTTGCGTTTTCTTTCTACTTTTGAACCCGCAGTGTAAATGAATAATTTTTCGATTCTATTAATTTTATTCCTTTCCACGATGAATCAAATATGTGTTTAGAAATTTTCCTGTTATATTTAGGAACAAATTTTTCTCTCATTGGAGTCTGAAGTGTCGCTAACACTAATACGCTGCATCGTTTTTTAACTGCAAAGGTAACAGCAAGACATTTTTAACGTTTGTAAAGCTGCCGTTGAAGAACATTTCTTCGAGTGATTATCAGCCACAGGACAGTACGATGAACAGACAATAAGTCTTTTGGTTCATGCAATGGCCATAGATAAAATAGAATTAAAATAACTAAATAAGAAAAATGGCAATCAGTTAATTATCGGAAATTAAAAATGCTGTCATCTAAATTCTACTCCGAATAATTATTTGTTATAATTTCTCTGACTTTTTTTTTTTTTTTTTTTTTTTTTTTTTTTTTGCGTTTATTACATATTTCACGGATGGAATACGGGCGCAGAACTCCTACCACTATCAATGTAAGAAAATTGATTTCTTCTTAAATCTTATATTATAGGTAGAGAAATTCCTTAAACGATTACCGGTGTGAATTCTACGCCCGTGTTCCATCCCTGATATATATATGCATAGTTTTTTAAAAATTGAAAAAACAGTCTAAATCGCTTGAGTTTCTTCTTCTTCGCTTTCATCTTCTTTTGCGCATAATTCTTAATCAAAGTAACATATTGCCAAAACATTTCCATGACATACTTGTTATTGTCAAATATTTATTTGGATTTTAAATATATCTGAAATCAGAGTTCGTAAACTGATATTAATTCAAACCAATGTAACATTTAAAATGAAATAATGAATACAAAAATTTTAAAATTTTAAAAATACATTTTAATTAAAAACATTAAAATACACGACAGAAGTTTCGGCTAGAACACTAGCCCTCCTCAGTGTCAAACATACAAGCACAACATTTACAAAAAAATTCATAACACATCATAACAAGATTATATATTCAGGAGGAATAGCTTTAGCCTCGTTGAAGGCAGAATGTTGCATTTTAGTAAAAGTGCCCTCTAGAAAAATACGGGATTCATATAAATTTACATTAGAGGCTAGAATTTTAAAGTTGTCAAAATCAAGAATATGATCACTATTGAGAGAATGGATTACGAGTCTCGATCTTAAATCACCTGTTTTATATAACCGTTTATGTTCCTTTAATCTAATTTCACCTGTTCTGAAAGTTTCACCGATATATGTAGAATCACAATTTTTACAGTGGATACAATAGATTACACCAAGACGTTTAAAGGGTGTGAGGGGGGGGGGGGCAGTGGGTTTAAAGTTTGAGTGGGCTAGTGTTCTAGCCGAAACGTCTGTCGTGTATTTTAATGTTTTTAATTAAAATGTATCTTTAAAGTTTTAAAATTTTTGTATTCATTATCTCATTTTAAATGTTTCATTGGTTTTAATATATTAATGAGACGTATAAATTATGTTTAATTTTATTAAATGATATTAATTCAGTTTACTTAAAAAATACGTCCTTAGAGAGAATTTTTTTTTTAAATTAGTTGTCTAAGTTAATATTATTAAATTTCATATTAAAATTAGTTAGCATAGGTGGACTCTGCTGAGTTTCCCATCATATATTTGTTCTTTTAGATTTCTACTTACATGGCATACTTTATTATCAGATGAAATGAATTCGACCAATCGCTTGGCACAGTAACAGGCTGAAACTCTCCATCTAATAGGCTACCCATCGTTCAGTTCAATACATTTACCTTATTTTTATTTTATAATTAATTTTATTAGGGTCAGTTTCTTTTTTTAGTTTTCATGCAGTTTCATACTATTTTCAATACAATCATCTGAAGAATGCGAATTTATATGAAATATTGCCCTATTCTCCCAATGCTAAGAACATGTTAAATTTCTAATAACTTACGAACTTTTCAAATTGAATATTCGTTGTCAATGATACCCAAGCCTGTATCATATATGATATTTTAAAAGTGGTCTGACATCATTATGATGAAAATATTTCTCATAATGGATGTTTGTGCGAAATATTGCCTTATTTTACCATGTTAAGAAATTTGAAAATATTAAACAACTTACGAAGTTTGCAAAGCTTAATTTGCATAGTTAAGGATGTTCATTGCAGTCTCATAATTCATTTTTAAAGATGGTCTCACATTTTTTACAGTAAAATGATTCCTTTCAATTCATGTTTAAGAGGATTCCAGGGTCTCGCCGACCTGGTGTGAAATTTGTGCGTCGTACACAGGCGCCAGAAAAGTAAATGCACCAGCCGAGTAGAAAATTGAAATAAAAAGTTAATAATAGTCAAAAAAAAAAAAAAAATGATTTTTTAAAATGGGTTTTGTAACGCCGCGCGGGTCCGAAGCTACGTGACCAATGTGGCAACATGAGACGCCATGAAAAATGTACTGGCAAAACTTGTGTTCCACATATAGTTTAGTAGAATGTTTATTAAGAAAGGGCGCGTTAAAAGTGAAATAACTGACAGGAGATACTCATAAACAGGGACACACCAATCGTAACCAAACTTTGCAGGTAGTTAATAGGTACGAAATATACACTCCTACCACTTTAAATCGGCAAACGTTACTTTAGAACAGAGAAAATGATGTTTTTTTTTTTTCTTTTCCAATATTGTGACGTCGCACAGTGGATCGAAGAATAGGCAGTGGCGAACACAGGAAGGTTATGATATTATTATTATCTATGTATGATGTTTTTTGACACATTTCGATTTAAATATGTATATATGTATGATACTAAGAGAGATTCGATGTTTTTTTTAACCCTTTATAAGGCCACAGGAATATTTTCCCCACCAAATTCGTTATCATTATATTCAACTGGCACCATTTTTTTTTAAATAATGATTCCTGTGTATCATTTCTCTAGAAAAACATCAGTATCAATATTATTTTTATAATATTGGTGCGAAAAAAAAAAAAAAAAAAATAGTCATTTGGGGCATTTCTGCTTATGCTAATACAATGGGTTGTGAGAAGTTTGCCATTAACTAAGAGAATAATGTGTCCAAATTAAAATTAATTATTTCTAATAACCTAAATGATTTTTTTCTTTACATCAATTTTTATTCGTGAAATTAGTTTAGTGTGCCATTTGAGGAAAAATTGGCATTATAAAGGGGTTAAACGATATATTTTTCTGCTGCAAACAGGTATTTAGAAACATACCTGATAAAGAAACGATTGTTGCAGAAAAGAAGAGAATAAAAGGAAATAAATAAAAATTTCGTGAAGAAAATCTATATTTATAACCCAATTAATTTAGCACATAATGTTAAATATATCATCACATTACTGCTTGTTTTTTCTTTCTTTTTTTATGTTTCAATAGAAAACTCATGTGAGCATTTACTGACAAACTCTATGAAAAATTCACATTTGTCTTTATTTTTATTGCACAGAAACTTTTACTTTAAATCGTAATATGGGATTATAATATTTAATTTTAAAATTTAGTAATTTAACATTAAACATTTATTTAATTTTAACATTTTATGACATATCACAGCAACCATTTACAACCATTTACCCCACTTTTTGGGATCTAACGGTTCTTTTCAGTACATTTAAAGTAAAATTAATTATTTTATTAAATATTTAAAAAAAAATAAGAAATAAGAAATAAATTAAATCTATTTTAATAATCTAATTTCTATAATATTTTCACTATAAAAATTTTAATATATTTTCTGTCATTAATGAATACAGTTATTCAGATAAATTTCTTGATTGATAATTTGTGGGTAAGCAAAATAAAAATTTATTTTTCTCTAAAAGTGGCGATTTGTGGCGAAAATCCTTTTCACAGATTAAAATGTATACTTTTGGGAGTAGTAAAATGTGTTTGAAATTTTGGACAATTTTGGACAAAAAAAGTTACACAACTTATAAATTTAATTTTATTGTTAATTTTACATTCACATTTCATGCGTGAATCACAACATAAAAAACCGACAAAATGTCGGAAGAAGCACCTTAAACTTTTATTAGGACATTATTAAAAGCATTTTTATTTCGTATTTTTTCATAGTTATCTTAAGTGCCAGTTGATGGCTATTCAAATAAAGTCACTGAAATTCATCGAAAAATCTTATTTCTGAAAGTTTTCGTTTTGAACTTATTTATATATAATAAAACTTCGTGTAATTGAAGAAATAACCATATATTTGCATTATATAGACACTCTTGTGTGTCTATATTTGTATATAGACACTCTTTTAAAATATTTCACTGCAAAATATCAGTTATTTAGAAATTGATTTTTGGGCCTATGTTCGTATTTTAACATTGTTTGATCCACTGTGCGTCGTTCAATTTATCTATATACAGGGCGGCCATAATTAAACTGACTGTGTTTACAGTGTTCTGTAGAGTGATTTAATTGCGCGAATGGCGCCAAATTTTGTAGGATGATTTAACAATATGGGAGACGAAGGATTGCACTAAAAATATATTAGTTCCAAAAATCACAGCTAGGGGAATATGCAGCGCTGTGTAAAAGAAACGAGAGTTCTAAGAAACGCAAAATCAATATTGAAGTAAAATTACCTTTTATTTAGTACATTTAACAGTTTAATTCAAGTTCAATGTGGTAACATTTTCAAAAAAGTGAAAAAATTACATAAAGAGGGGTATAGTTTCTTTATCTGCAATTTCACTTATTGAGGACTTGTTCAGTCGTCGCCTCAAATGGATCGGTAACTTCAAGCATTGGGAAGTTTGGTCTGCTGACCGGTTAACGGCCCTCTTCACTTACCATCGCCGGAAGGCCGAGCCAATGTTATTCTATGGGAAAATTTTCTTTAACTTATTAACTAATACATATTTTTTAATTCTGTTTTCACATTCAGAAAATTCCCAACTGTTAAATTGACGGACCTTTCTTAAAAATGTATTTTTTTAATTTTTAATATTTTATTTTGAAATTGCAAAATGAAAAAATTTTACATATTGAAAATTCGTATTTTGCAGCTTCAAAATAAAATATAAAAAAAAAATTATAAAAAAGGTCCGTCAATTTAACAGCTGGGAATTTTCAGAATGTGAAAACAGAATTTAAAAATATGTATTAGTTAATAAGTTATTTGTAAAGGAAAATTTCCCATAAAATAACATTAGCTTCGGCTTCTGGCGGAGGTGAGTGAATAGGGCCCTTAAGAGACTTCCTCAGATGTATTTGTAGAGCCCCAAATTGACTTTTTATCGGCATTTAGTTCCTTCAGACGTAGATCGCCTGCGCTCAATGCATGATGATAAATAATTTGTACTGCGTAAATTTGTATTGGAAACACTGCTCTGCATAAAAATCGGCCCCAACATCATTTTTGCTAATTTTTATGTAAAAGGACCTCCTGAATCCGAATATGACTATATATATTTATACTATCACCCACAGATTTTTAGAACCCCCCCCCCCCCCACCCTATTTTTATCACTTTTTAGTAACTTTAAGGCTATAAATTTAATTTATAGGGAAGGAAAGGATTATTTTAACTTTTAAATAATTTCTGAGAAGCTACAGAAGGGAAAAATTCTAAAATATGAACATTTGCATCAAGAGGAATATTTAGAGAGGGATTTACTACTGAAATTATAAGTTGTGTTTATCATATTTTATTAATCAATTAATATTATTATTTATCCTACGTTATATTTTTTCTATTTTTAAGTGTTAAAATAGTACTTTTTCATCCTCCAAATCAAATTCATGGCCATAAAATTACCGAAGAGTGATAAAAATTGGGAGAAGGGGTAGCGTCCCGAGAAAACGGTGAGTGACTGGGCAAAGTGAGGTCATATTCGGGTTCAATAAGTCATTTTACACAACAAACAGCAGGAATGGTATCAGGGCTCGAATTTTTTTTCATGGCAGTGAAATGTATAACGGAAAGGTGGTACAATATCGTAGAAGGATATCCGCAAACTCTACCAACCAATGACAAGCCGAATAACTGCTTGCATAGGACCAACGTGTTACTAAATTTCTCAATTTGTGAAGCTTTTTCTCTTAAATAAATCATCCAAATTTTCAGAAATTGTAATCGTTTGTTTTCCTGTACATGTACATCAGTTCTGGTGATTTTCGTCCCATTCGGATAACTCCTTTTTAATGCGCCGCTTTTTAAGTCTTAGAGTGTACATGCATTTAATTTTAGATGAGATACGACTATTTATTTATTTATTTATTTATTTATTGTTTTATTTATTTTTTATTTTATTTATTTATTTATTTATACTGCGCATGACAAAAAATGGAAATTATTTATTACATAGGTTGAAAACTAGATTACATAAAGCAATTTATACAAAAGTTCAGCTGTGTAAAATAAATGATAAAAAAGCTGTCGTCAATAGAATTAACTAAAGCTAAATATTATTATTTTTTTTTTCCTAACAACTGCAAGCTCAAAAGGGTTCTATCAAAAACGTATTTTGTAAGATAAAAGTGAAATAATTTACTCTCAAAATTAAATACGTGATATAGCTTTTATGGTCTTGAAACTCTAACTTATTTACTAAAATTTGCAAATTCATAAGTTTCTTCTTTTTTTTTCCCAGTAAAAATAATTTTTCGCTAATGTTTTTGTAATTTTGTCTCTAAATTGAATATTCGACACGTGAAAACACCCTTTATGGACATGTAATTCTTAGAAATTATTTAAAATCTAACTCATTCTTTTGCAGATAATTTTCCGTCTATTCAAATGAACTTTTGACATAAATTGCTCTCTATATCTAGCTTTCCTTCTATATTAGAAAACAATGTTATCTATCACACATGTGCAGTAAAAAATTATTTACTACAATTACATATATCTCACCGAAAAAAAAAAAAAAAAAAAAAAAAGAAAAATTATATCCATTGTATGTTTAAGACTAATGTTTTGTCAATATTTTTGCAAGTTTTGTAAAATTTTATGAAACCTGTTCTTGTTATTAAATTTTGTTTGTTTATTTATTTATTTATTTATTTTAAGTTTCGGATTTTATTATATCTCTAAATATTCAGATATTTCTATAGAAAAATATACAAATATTATGAATAGTAAATGATGTCATGTGTTAAAGTTACAAATCTTTTGTAATTATTTTTTAATACGAAGTAATCTAAGGTATTTTTGTTTTTCTTCTATTTGTGATTGGTCTCCTGAAAGCACTCGTGAAAAAATCGTCACTGGAAAGTTTTAAGTCTGAAAAGTGTTTTTTTTCCTATGTGAAGTTTACAGCCATTTCTATTTTCTGAGAAAAAATATCATGCAATTATATAGATGGAATAAGATATTTTGGATTTAATGGATATACTATATTATTCCAAAATTTTTAAAAATGCATGCAAATAAAATGCATTTCAAATACAAAGGGCATTCCATAAAAACTGAGAGTAAAATCATAAAAAATCAAGAAATGTATTTACAGCAAAAAATACATCATTCTTTTTCAAAATACCTTCCGTCAGATGATATGCAACGGTCCCATCGTTCAACCCACTTTTCGAACAAGTAGAGAAGCCCTTTTCTGGAAGCTGCTTCAAAGAACCCTATACTGCTGAAATAACTTCAGAATCTGTATTAAATTTTCTGCCACGGAGCTTCTCCTTCAACGTCGGAAACAGCCAAAAATCGTATGGTGCGAGATCTGGACTGTAAGAGAGATGTGGCATGATTTTAATATTGCATTTACTAAGATATTGCTGAACAGAAGTAGCGACATGCGGGGGAGCATTATCGTGATGTAATGTCCAATTCCCTACCAGTTCATGACGCTTTCTCGGTATGTGTTGTCGCAAAATTTTCAAAACTGAAACATAATATTCACCATTCAGAGTAGTTTTTAGAGGCACAGCATGCTGATAGATTACACCTTTATGATCAAAGAAAATAATCATCATGACATTTCCAGCAGATTTGGTTTGTCGGTTTTTTTTTTTTATTTTTTTTTTTTTCGGAGGCGGAGAATCAGTATGTTTCCATACACTTGTTGCGGACTTGGTAAGGGGATCATAATGATGCACCCAAGTTTCATCACCTGTTATTACAGTCTTTAGGAGATTTGGATCATTTTGAAGCATCTGTTTCCATTCACAACATTGGTGAATTCTTGTTTTCCCTTGTTCTTTAGTAAGGTGACGAGGGACCCATCTGGAACAAACATAGCGAAGCTGTAAATTGTTGTGTAGAATGTGAAATATCGATGTTTACGAAATGTTTGTTGATGCCGCTATCTCCTCACATGTCATTCGCCGATTTTCTTGAAGGATTACCCACACAGTGTTAACATTTCGATCATTCACAACACTTTTTGGTCGCCCATGCCTAGGAGCCAGTTCTGCAGACAAACGGCCTTTCTTGAAATCACCATGCCATCTAAAAATCGTAGACTCACCAAAACGTTTGTCTTTGTAAGCTTCTTTCATTAACTTAACTATTTCTGGAGCTGTTTTGCCCAAACGGTAGCAAAATTTTATGGCACAACACATTTCGTTTTTTAACTCTGAATCACTCATCTCCGTTTCTGTAGGGCGAATAAAACAGTTTTTTAAACAAGCACGGAAATAGGAAAATAAAATCGTCTGCTTCGTTTAGAATTTTGTATAAACGTACAGTTAACAGTTTGAAAAAATCGCCTGCACTTCTATTTTTTAGTTTCACGGTGTTGCCACTACGTAAAAAAATAACTCTCAATTTTTATGGAATGCCCTTTGTAATATCTTCTGTTGAAATAGTCATTTAATCTACATCAAACTTAATAATTCTCATTATATTTTCCTATTTTATATAATCATAAAAACTCGTCATTATATTGATGCAAAGGGTTAAACCTCTTTCCTGCATCAAAGGTGTTGTTGCAGTAAAAGTAAATTTGCAGGTACAGTCGGTAACAAAAGTATCCGAACACTAGCAAAAATTCCTATATAAAAAAAGTAGAGTTAATACTGTTTTGTTAAATAAATCCTTGTCGAATCATGTTGAGTGGTGTATTTAGCACTGTTTACTTGAATTTTGTGGTATGAGTTTGAGTACATTTTTTTTCTTTTTTTTCTTTTGTTCGGTTCGGAAAATAACCCTTTAATAATGTGCATTCGTCGACCAGAATCTACCTATTTCTTTACAAACTACTTTCTACACGCAAAAAAGTTGTCATTTTTGCAACAATATGGATATACTTAGAGGCGTATATTTTGAATCAATATATGACAAGCGCAATGTCGAAAAATTTAGTAATGGAACTCGGAGCAAGGGGAAGTTTAGCTTACTATTTTTTTTTTCCTGTTTAAACATTTATTTACCATTTCTTTATAAAGTATACGCGAAGTTTATCATGATATTCATCTGTAAATCTACCTGCTTCTTATTTATATCTTACAAAATAGAATTATTCTACCATAATTTAAAAATCGCGTCACAATATTTGCAGTCGTATATTTTAAGTCAACTTAATTTGCGTATTATTCTAGAATTTTCTACGACGATATCTTAGAAAAAATATTTCATTAAATAATTTTTTCTTTCTCATTAAATATTTATTTTGTTTTACAAAATAATATTTAGAAAATGTAGCTCTTTGTGTGCTTGTAAACAGATACTTTGATGTTTCAATACTGCGTCTGTATGTGTTTAGTGTTATTTGTGAATTTATGTAAAGTATACAAAGTTACTTAAATCTATTTTGCAGAAATGTAAATTTAGACAGAGGGGACTGAAATAAGTAAATTTAATAAATTGCAATGCAGAAATGCCACATTTAGATGGTAGATTGCGCTTATGAGATAAATAAGTGAAAATATATTTTCACAGACAGCAAGCGTTACCTTGCTGCTGGTAATCAATATTCCTCGCACAGATTTTGAGCAGAATGCATAATTATACCAGATCGAAATTTAACGTCATGCATTTCAGGTATATGGAACTGCAAACAGAAATAGAGCAGCTTCTAAAAGAATGCTTAAGAAGCTATTTTCCAGGAGATAGCTGCCGAATGGCAAAACGTTCGAACGGATTTACTGGTAACTGAATTAGAATGGACTGTTTTATGCTTTCAAGTGACTATCATTATTCACAATGATGGCACATATATTTGTAAAATTTAGCAAAAATATAAGACTTATCACGCACATTTCCAGCAACAAGTGATACTGTAGTCACTAGTTTCTTATCACATTTAATACACCATCTTCACATCTGTAATACTTTCTCAGAGCAAGTTTTTAATACTTTTATACTTTTACGTTTTTATAGCTTTCTTAGAGCAAGTTTTTTTTACCATAGAAAACAAAGGTGTAGCGATGCATTTTCCTCGAAATCCATACAGATATTAGCAATTATGTCCAAAAAAACGTACAGATCTCATAAGTTCATCTAATGCCTCAACGAGATATATCAGTACCCATATTCCTACATTATATCTACTAATTTTAATTCCTTCTATCTGCCTTTAAAATTGTGCCAAGTGTTTTTGAGATTTCCTGTATGAAATTTTTCCACTCTGAAAAGCGTACTTTTTGTTTCATATTTTATTTCATTTCATTTGATACATTTCTGTTTTCCCTTCTTTGATATTGTTCAAAAAACGTATTGTTATTAAGTTTCAAGAGTCACTTGGCTTGCTAATTGATAACTTTTTATATAAAATGTTTAAAAAAGAAATAAATCAAAATACAAGAATTTAATAAATATAAGAATTAAAAAACATTTATAAGAAATATTAAAAGCTAAAATAAAAATTTAAAAGCCGCCAAGAAGCTCCTAAGCTAATGCTCTATCAAAGAAATAATTAATAAATTAATTTTAATAATAATAAAATTAGTCTAAAGTAACATTAAAAACTGTTATTCTAGACCTTTTTCAATTCCTACAATTAGTTCACACTCTCCCTATATATATCTTGTACAAATCTTGCAATCGATTTTTAACTAACTTCCCGACTAGCTAGAAGTTTGAAACTTTCAGGATTGCTCAGAACACGATGACAACATAATACTTCGAAATCCTTTTTTCGAATTTTTCATTAGTTTTCTTATAATTAATTAAAATATGAAAATAATAACATCCTAATAGCGTTAAAATAGCCATTAAAATATTAGCTATAATTTAATTGTTGACAGAAAAAAAAATACGAGTTCATTTTCTTTTGACATGAAAATAAATGCATTTAATTATGCGTGAACATTAAAAAATTATAAAAAGTTAAATTATGCATCTCACAAAAATTGACGTCATTATCACTTTAAAAAATTTTTGGTGAATCATTGATAAGAGCTCTATGATTCATCAGAAAATTTAAAACATGATATATGAAAAGTTTTTTTTTTTTTTTTTTTTTTTTTTTTTTTGATCTTATAAATATTTTTATTTCATTTTGCACGCGCGCTTTTTATTTCCTAATTCAAAATTACTAAAAAAAAAAAAAAAAAAAAATTATAGTGTTTGTAAGTAGGAACTGACTTTTAAAAATTTTATTTTATATTACTTGTTTTTTTTTTTTTTTTTTTTTTTTGTTTGTTTGTTTGTTTTTTTTTTTTTGTTGTTGTTTGTTTGTTTTTTTTTTTTTTTTTTTTTTCATTGAAATATTGAAAAAAATATTTTATGTTAATGTTATTTATCAAAATAGAGATTATTCCGATCCTTTGATAATGGTTAATTGATATTTTGCAGCATTTATAGCGGAACTAATACATACTTTTTTTTTTCTTTCTTTAATGCCGTGAAAGTGAGAAAAAACACATCTTAATTGCATACCATAAGTATTAGAAATGATGGTTCAAGTAGTATGCATGCTATTCATTACTTTCTTCTATATGTAGAAAATATTGGATTCGTGAAAAGTTTCGAACTAAATTTTTCGACGGATTTACATATTTTGGGATGTCCTGAACATGATTCGACTGTTTTTAGAAAATGTCTGTCTGTCAGTCTCTGTGTGTGTGTATCACAAATTTTCTGAACGCTGTAACTCACGAACCAATGAACAAAATTTAACCAAACTTGGTATTTAGTTGTAGCCTGACATAAACTGATGCTGATTAGATTTGGGGAACAATTGCTCAACAGGTGGTGCTGTGATCGCCTTTTTTTCTAAATTTTTAACACGGCAGTATAGGACAAAATTTCGTATAAATGTACATAATGAGAGTTATTTTAAACATGTGATTGTAAAATTAATATGAACTATTTATAATAGTAGTAGTTAACTAGGAAAAAAAATTGTGCATGTGGGAGCATCGCTTCCTCTCCTGGGGGGGGGGGAGTAAATTTTCAATATTGGTGTCTTTCGAAAGACCTCGTCAATACTTTTAAAATGAGTGGTTGAACTGTAGATCTGTGATAATTTGAAACAAAGTTATAGATTTTTTTTTTTTTTTTTTTTTTTTTTTTTTTATCTTTTAACGAAAAAGAATTTCTTTTGATATTGGCAAAAAATTGACTTTCTTTTGGCATTTAGTGATATAATTCTGTCAGATAAAAATCGTCTGGAAAAATAATTTAATAATTTAATAAATAATTTTTATTCAATGAATTTTGTGTACAATTATGTAGAAGAAAGTCATGTGGTGGCCACATCCTACTAGTTTTTTTATAATGCCGTGAAAGTGAGGAAAACCACATCTGAATTGCATACCATAAGTATTAGAAATGATAGTTCAAGTAGTATACATTCTATTCATCTTGAGCAATAGTATATATGCATTACATATATTAAGTATTGATTATTAAACAATTTATGTGCAATACAGGTAGACATTTAATTGCAAACAATCTACATTAATTGCCTGAAGTACCCATTGTCTGCGAATTGAATATTATGAATAGAATTGAATTCAAAATATTTTTCTTTTTTATTAATGCGGCAAATAATAATAATCTTATTAATTAATTAGTTAATTAAAAAAACTTGTATGTTATAATCATCACAGTATATAATATATATATATATATATATAATTATTTAATATTTTTCTATACAAATTAACTCTGAGGCAATTACTTATTAAAATTATTTTCCATGATAAATGCACCTTAGAAAAGTATAATACTAATCGAAAGAAAGTTAATTTTGTGTTCTTATAGACGACAGGTTGGGAAATTCTCTTTGATTTATTTGTATATTTATTTATTTGTTTTTCAGATATATATGTATATATATATAATTGATAATTTAGTTTTAATTTATCCCAGATACATGGTTCAACCATTCCATTTTAAAAGTATTGACAAGTATTTTCGGAAATTACTTATGTTGAAAATTTACACACATGGGGAGGGGATATCGTTGCTCATATTATATAGAAATCCTTTTCCTAGTTGACTATTGCTAGTATTACTACATTTCATTTGACCCGCCACAGGTACCAACTGTAAGATAGAGGTGGTAAAACCCTACCGGGAAACTATTATTTTGTTGAAGATTAATTTCTTTTACAGTTATATTTACAAAATTATAACATTTACCAGCATTGCACATTTCAATAACATAACATTCAACAGATTTTTCTTTATATATATTAAGGAGAATCAACGGAAATAATCTCTAAAACTTGATTTTCATAAAAGTTTAATGTTCATTGACTACGTTATACTATTTTTTTTTTTTTTTTTTTTGGTTAAAGTTTATTGTAGTTATTTAGGATCAGTTATTGTATTAAAAAGATTTCCTCTTAGTGTTTTATTTCCATTAAACCTAAATTTTAAGTTTGTGACTGAATAATTTCCTGATTTTACAGAGATGGGAAGAAAAGCTTTCATGATCTGAGATAAAATAGAGTGAGATGCTATTGCGGGACAGATAAAATAGTTGACTGTTTCTATTATTTATTTATTTTCAATTTCACAATGGTTGTTAAAAATAATTCTGATTGGGTACATTCATGCCAAATTTCGTCCATTTCTATACTGACATATTAAAAGTTATTCAAAAATATAAACACCAACTGGTAGGCGATTTCCACCGAAAGTTGATAGGCACAATTTTATACCAAGGTGCAAATATGTAAAAATTAACTTGAAATTTTGTTCATTAATTCTTGAACTAGTTCTGCTACAAAATTTTTGTCACGCAGACCCAAACACACAAACACATAGAAAGGCATTTTCTAAAAATGGTCAGATCGTTTTCTGTAACTCCTAAAACTTGTAAATTCATTGAAAACCGGAAGACAAAAATTTTTACGAGTCCAATATTTTCGCCTATTAAATATGGAAGAAAGTTAAAAAAAAAAAAAAAAAAAAAAAAAAAAAAATCTAACGAAATTCAAGAAAATTAATTAGGGTAAAACATAAAAATATTGATGTAGATAGAAAATGGCGAAATTTAGAAACGACATATAACTGGTATTTGCATCCCATAAACAAAGCCTTTTTGTATTATAATGAATAGGAACTACACTTAATCGGCGTATAAACGTAATTGATAGAAGTGTAAATGGTGCTTTATTACATTTCGATCAAAAACATTTGTTGCGAGATTTTGAAATTTATGGTGTTTGCTTAGAGAACTTTTTATTCATCATTCATTTTCCAGATTTGCCGAAATTTCTAATTTATTCCGTAGTATTGTTAATGCCTTCCTTTATTTCACACCGCATGAAATTTTCTCCAATATGTAGCTGCGATTAAGTAAGTAGAAAGGCAAAGCTCAAAAAAAGTGGTGTAAAAAATGGCGGATACTAAGAATACTACGGAATATATTAAATATGTTGGTGGATCTGATGTTCATATGTTCATTTTCTAAGAACTATAAGAAAGAAAAAAATCTGGTGTGTCATTCACACGACTTTCTCTTACCGTTCATTTCAATACTATAAAGAAATATTGCAGATTAAGTCGTATCATTAATAGGTAAAATAATAAAGTTCAATCTATAAAAAAATAAAATAAAATAAAATACGTTTAGAAAAATTTTGACAGATTATTCTGGGTGAGGTTGAGGGGGGCTATCGTCATCCTCCACCCTCCGTTCAATTACAGTGCCTACATTTGTTTATTTATTTTTATTCAAAGCTGTTATTAATTTTCCTTCAAACTTACCAATCTTGATGAAATTTTTCAAATGGCAACCTAACTTCAAAATACCACATTTGAACCTATATTTATTTACTTTAAAAGTTATGCTGATAACAGATATACATACAAATCAACCGCTAAAAATTGGACTTTCGTATTCGGGGGATCTCAAAACTTGATATTATACAAAACAACAGAGTTAAAAAAAAAAGAATATAAAAAAATACTTCATTTACAGTATGGATGTGAAAAATTTATTTTCCTTTCTGAAAGTTTTCGTCGGCATGGTAAAATGTAGCAAAACGCTTCCATCAGTTTCAGTCAATAGAAAAGAACGTTTTAATTTTGGATAGTCCTGTATGTTATCTATAAACTGTATTCATATCACATTGTGTACTTAAATTTAGGTTTATATAACAAACACCTAACACAAAATAAAATAAATTTTCAGCAGTCCTAATATATCCAAATGGGTATCCCTGTAAACGAATGATGAATGATTTCCATACCACAATCTACACAAAACACGCTTTTATGCATATAAAAATATGTTCATTCCATTTTGTTTAGAGTAGCCTATAGAATAGATGTTACACAGTACTACCAGAAATATCTCCAATAGACGTAATGTATTTCAATTCTCTTGGATGACCCTGTACACGAACCATTTACTCGATCTGAACGAAAAATTTAGCGTAGTATCAATGTATGATACAGATTTAGAATACCGAGTTTGGACTTTCTGATACTATTTGTTCATGCGATATGCTGATAACACAGGTCGACTTGTAAAATTTTGGTTTTATAATTTTGGCTGATCTTTATGTTTTTTGGTGAGCTGAAACCGAAAAGGAAGCCAGTTTTTCTCTATCACGTATAGATTTTTGTCAATACAGGGTGCCTGCCTATACAATTTCTCCCATTACTCTTCCACCAATATAATTATATAGTAAGTTTTATTGTATGTTTCCATGATTAATTAATCATTGATGCCTATTGTTGTAATTGTGAAGCACTAGTGTGACTTACAACCATATCAACCAACCAACCAACCGATTGTTATAATGGTATACGTAAGAAATCCTGTCGGTAAACACCCTGTATTCACAAAATTCTATACGTGATAGAGAAAAATGGACTGCGTTTTCGGTTTCAGCATTTCAAAAAACATAAAGATCAGCTGAAATCATGAAATCAAATTTTGTCAACTTCATTTTTGTAGGCCTGTGTAATAGACACACACAGAGACCAACCGCTAAACACATGATTTTTGAATTCAGGATGCTACAAAACGTGTAAATATAACAAAAATTCAATTTTGAAAATGTGTCCCAAAAGTAGTACTTTCTCTATTATATGTATGGGTAAGAGAAAATAAAGGAATAAAAAAAAAAAAAAAAAGTTGTTTAACTTTTAGAAAGCAGTACATATATTACAGATAAAGAATTTTTTTTCCCTCTCTGGATTAACAGGGAAAAAAGTAAAAAACATATTAATAATGAAAACGGACTTTGCTATTAAAAATAACTTCTGCTAGCGTAAACATGAATTGTAATTTCCACGATTTCAACAAAATAACGACGAGTGTCTGAAACTTTTTCGCAGATATTATTGAGAGCTAAAAAAAGATATCCTGTTTTCTTGCAACACGACCTACGAAAGCGAAACGCTCGACTCGACACACCTGATCTAATATGTTTTTGAAGTTCCAAAGCCGTTTTCGCCCCACGGAAACTGGTTTTCCTTTCAGCACGAGGCAAAAAATGTTGTTGGTAGAAAGTTACTTTTTTCCTTCTTTGTTACATTCTCCATATAATTTTACCAGGAGGTTTTAGTTCCAACTGACTGAAAGATTCTTATATGTTATACGCGGCATTTTTCTTCGAAAATCCGTCTGTCATACTGAGGTTTTTCAAGGCGTATTTCTTTTTTTCTTTTTTGTATTACTAGTGTTTTATTTTGATTGAATGGCGAATATTCTGCTACGGTAGACCTCATTTTAGAGACAAAATTTAAAATAGATTATATTTTCGGGCAACTTATCTCTGTGGATTTTACATTTTCTAAGGAGATAAACATTAATTGTAATTATTTGCAGGCAGGGTTTAATCTCTATCGAAACTGTATGGAAACACTAATGTTTGTAAAAACTTATGTTATGTATCAGTCATTTTACAATAAGGTGACCATGTTTTCAAACACCGATTTGAGGACAAATAATGTACTGTCTGCAAATCGTATGAAATATTGGAAACGTTGAAAATTACATTATGAAGCTTTTTCGAGGAGGTAACAAACCAATACCAATATGCGTTACTTTTTGAAAAAAAAAAAAAAAAAAAAAAAAAAAACACCGATTTATGCATTATGAAATGCGCTGAAACACTATTTTATATCAAAACATTTTGAACTTAAAGATTATTTAGGCAAACTAAACCATCCCAGCATGAAATTTCTAAATTAAAATAGTAAAATGTAATTTATAGAACACACTTGCTCTAAATTTATTATTATGATGGAAGACAATACAAAATAAGAGTTTTTTTTATTTTAATTCTCAAATTTCCCACGTCCAGAAATGCAGAAATTATTCCTTATATGTATATTGTATATGTTTATCTTTTCCTTTACTTCATTTTTTACCAATGCAACATGTATTGGACGGTGGTCATATAACTGATGAGTTTTCAGCTGTCACTGTTTTGAATACTGCTTTTTTATATAAAGTAAACTTTGTATTATTCCTTGAAAGATATATACTACAAACGATTAATGAAGATCACTATACAAAACAAAAAGTGGTATTCACTAAAGTGACTGCTGTGAATCCTGTAACTGCTTTTTGTAATACATGAAACAACTTTTTGTTTATTTCAGACAAATTCAGCAAGATAAAAATGCATAGCACGTGTTTATTTGACAGTTTTGGTGATTCCCAAACTTGTGCAATCATTTGTGCATTTACGATTTTGAGAGAAATAAATAGAAATATTTAGATTTGGGGACATTTAGTGTCCTCAATTAATCAAAGTTTTTTTAAGTACAAAATATTAAAACGTTTAAAATTTGGGGAATGTCCTCGAATTTCGAGGACATATGGCACCTCATTTTACGAGTCTATCGACGAATTAAAAAAAAAAAATTATTTTAGTTTTCAAAGTCGTAAATCAAATCTTACAAATCCAGCAAGACAGTCTTTTTTGCCATTTGAAATTTCTAGTAAAACGTTGTTTTCTTCGTCAAAAGCTGTTCACTTGTTTTGCTTTTAATATTTCACCTAATGCATATAACTTGAAATTATAGTTGCAATATGATGCTCAGGAAAATCATTTCCAATTATAGTTATTTCTAACAAAAATACCAAAAGCGAGAGAGTAAAACGACTAGTCTATACCAAGAAAAAAATAGATAAATGAAAAACATTTGTGCCAAATACATTATTATACAGATATTGTTGTTTTTCATTAGAAAAGAATAATAAGGATTGTAATACAGTTTTTCAGATTGTAATTTAGTTTTTCAGAAATAACTCACTGATGAGATCCTGTACGCAATGTTAATGCGTTCCCATGCATTCTGTTTAACATGAAAAAACTCGCTGAAAGAAAAGCAGTTAGTTGTTAGCCATTTGTTATTTGTTAGTTATCATTCACCGTGACGACTTACTCTTTTGAGTTTGAAGTCGGCATAACCTGACTCTAGCCACATATTTTTTATTTCATTTTTCCCACCAAAGCCAGGCGGGTAAAGCAAATCCGACTATCGGGCCAGACCTCAATATGTTTTTTTACGGCCCGCCATGTAGTTTTTTGCTGCCAGCGATCAGACTAACAATATTTAAAGTTTGACAACTTTGGTTAACATATTAAAAATTAATAAATCCGTTCTGACTTTTCGAAATGAAAATAACTTTCAATGATTATGGTAGCTAAAGAATCATACTGTTGTCATGAAATATTACTAGATCCATTATTCATTATTTTTATTAAAGTTATCAATGTTTAGTCATAAATTATTCCCCTCTCTAATGTCAATTTATGAATGAATATAATTTAAATTAATGCATTCTGTTCCGAATCTTTACCCTGCTCTGCCCCGAAAAAGGTATATACATACATGATTCATACTCTAACAAACATATGTATACATACACTTATATACATATACTGTTAAAATTTTATGCTAGGTTGAAATAAATCATGGTACTACAGCAGATGCAACCAAAACAAGGTGAAACTTTTTACCATAATTTGGCACTTGTTTAAACCAAAACTTGGTACTGCATTATTTGCAACCATATGTGGTGAAATCATTTACGGTGATTTTGCGAATTTTTTTACAAGTATAATATGAATAATATATTATAATATAAGGTTTCAACATCGTATGGTTGCAGCTACTGTTATACTAACTTTTGGTTCAATCTCATACATTGCAGCTACTGGAGTATGAAATTTTGTTTCAGCCTTGAAGCGAAATTTTTGACAGTTTAGGGTGCGGCCCGCTTGAATAAAATAGATTTCCAGTGCGGGGACAGGCTTGATTTAGAACAAACTTTTCAAGAAATTTCTGTACGTTAGTAGTAACATTTCTGCACGCGTAAATTAATTATAAACTTTTGTGTGTGTGTGTGTGTGTGTGAAATTGCAATAAATTTCATTATTATATGCAAATGCTTTGAATGTGATTTCAGCAATTTCGATTAGAATAATTTAAGGGTGAAATCACTTTAAAAGGTCAAAAAAAACTTTTTTTTTTTTTTTTTTTTTTTTCGGAATTTTACCATGTATGTGCACTGAAGAATGACAAATCTAATGCAAAAATTCGTATTAGAACAAAAGTTATCGCTAAAAATGTTTAACAACACAAACAAAAATCTCCTGCCTTAACCCTTTCAGTCGCAGTGTTCCCTTTGATGGAACACCTAATTTTAATTCTCAAGTGTAAAAACTCATCCCGGAAATTTTTTAGCAAAAATTTACATTTATAACATAGCAGAAAAGGCCCTTTCTTTTAACCTGAAAATTTAAAATTTCTTTTATTTTAATTTAGTTCGTAAATTCCGGTGGCAGTGTAATTTAAATGACACGAATTACCCTGCGCCGCAAAGGGTTAATGTAAACGAACGATCAGCTGTTCATTTGTTTACGTTCGACTTGCATGCAATCCCTTCTTTTTCATGGATGTTATCAGCACTTTTTGAAAGGTTTCCTGTGCTTTTACACTTTAGCAAAACTCGCTGCATTTGTTTTAGTTCCTATTCATATTTGAGAAAAGTTGAGGAATATAAAAGGCTCTCGCGCGGGTTTGTTTTGATTAAAACTTGAATCGTGTGCTGTTGCATTTCATTCCATCCTGTGGATTCTTTTTGATTATAGTTACGTTTGACATTTAATTTACTAGCAAAAGTAAATATGAATAAAAATACAATAAGGTCCGGTTTTAGACCATAGACCTATTATAAGAAAGGACGGAGCATTCTATTATTAAGGGAATATAAGTGAAGGTGGCAAAGATAAAATACCTGATAACTGGAAAAAGATTACCTTTTTTGCCATTTATCGCGTTATTGGCGATATTTTGTTTTCAATATAAATATTTCTTATTTTTTATTATTGTCAAAAGATACAACAAGCAAAACTTTTGTAAAACACTACAGCTGCCGAAATTTATTTTTATCTTATCTTGTTATTACCACTTTCCAACAAAGTTCAAAAGTGTTTATGAGTTCAGTTTGTCTGTCTGTGTATACCCGTTTTAACTCCCATAAATAATCATGGAATTTCTTGAAATTAATATATGGTATAGCTATAATATATTAACTAATTTAATTTAAAGAACTAAATTTAAAAGTCATAAGCATTTTACAAAAATAATTACTTAAAAAGTACGAAATGATACAATATAAAAAATCTTATCTGTGAAATATAATCTCATTTTACATAACTTTTAGGGCTTTTTAGATTAGAAAACATCTAATTACTATTGTTTGCGATAAAATTTCTTTTAGATTCAAAACAATTTAACTTTTAAAGGGAAATAAAAATTTTAAAAGAACTTTAAGAAAAAGAGGAAAGATATTGTTTGCGTTAAGAGAAATCAGAGTTTAAAGCTCGGCAAGAAAATTTCAATGTTGGCCAGTTTGGCTTCTTGTAATTCAAGCAGTCACGTGACTTTTTTATGAGTTATCTTTGCCACTGAAAAAGGTTGGTATTGTCCCGTCCACTCTTATAATAGGTCTATGTTCTAGACCGAGGAAAAGAAAGTTTCAAGATAATGAATTTACTATTCAAAAAGTGAAAAGACTTAGTGCATCTATCAATAAGTTGGACTGTGATTCAAAATTGCAAGCTTCAGATTTTGATTGATTTTCTTTTATTGATAAACAAAAAATACTTTCTCCAATGGAGAATTGTTTAAGTTGCTCTAAGTGCTTTTCATCTCTGAAAATTGAATGTCGTGTTGTGTTTGGACAATTTTCATAACTTTCTCTTCTCGTGTTGTGGTGTAATTTCATTGTTCAGGAATTCTGAAATGACTAGTAAGGCACAGAAATGTGCAGAAATTAATTCAAGTTTCTTTATGCAATGAGATGCCTTGGCCAAGGATTATCTGGTGCAAAAACATGTTGGGGTGGGATGAATCTTCCTCAGCCTGTAAATAAAAATGCTTACAGTAATATGGTAACAGCCTCAAATAAATCAGCAGAAAATAGTATGGTTTAAGCTGCATTACAAGAGGCACAACAGATGATGCTGGTATTTAAGATTATATTATAATAAGTGGGATGGCACTTGGAATACTCGTGGCCATTCTTCACCATTAGGTGTGTGTACATTTATTGGTTCATAGAGTGGTAAAGTATAAGATGCAGAAATACTGTCATCCCATTGTAAAGCATGTAAAAATTGGAAAGGAGTACGAAAAGGTACATTATATAAAAAATGGTCTACAGAGGACTATGCAGTGTGTGATAAGAATCACTCTGGATCTGCTGACACGAAGGAAGTTGTGGGAATGAACAAAATTTACTAGAGATCAGAAACCAAAAGAAATGTTTGTTATAAAAAGTATACTTGAAATGGAGACTCAAAAACATTTAGTGCTTTAGTAAAAGCCAAGCCATACGGTACTGATTTCACTATTGAAAAAACTGAGTGTGTAGGGCGCATCCAAAAGAAAATGGACACTCGACTTAGAAAAAGGAAAAGTGAGTTAAAATGGAAAAAAACTCTGTGATGGAAAATCAATTAGTGGAAAAGGTCGCTTAACAGTTGCAGTTATTGACAAACTGACAGTTTATTATGGAAATACCATTCGCAGCAATAATCACTCAGTGAAGGACATGCAGAAGTCTGTCTGGGCAGTATTTTATCACAAAAGATGAACTGATACAGAAACCTTACATGACTTTTGTCCAAAAGGAAAAAGTTACTGGTGGACATGTTAAAAAGTATAAAAGCTGGTAAGTTTTTCATCATTCAAATGACATTCCAGTTGCTGTTATGTACAATATAAAAAGTATTTTTTAAATTTGTCCATGCCTTCTTTACTAAAAAAAAAATGTGTAGGAGGTCATACAGAAAATTTAAATGAAAGTTTGAATGCACTTATTTGGAAATTTTGTCCAAAGACATCTGGTACATGCAAGAAAATTGTATAAATTGTTGTTAATAAAGTGATTCTGTGCTTTAATGAAGGATAACGTGGTCGTCCAAATGTTATGGAAGAAATGGGATTTCGAATTGGTAAAAATGTTTGCTCTTACATAACTGAATGTGACAAAAAGAGAATAGACGCTGCTGAAAAGAAAGGCCTAGCATGTACATTTGAAGCTTTTGTAGAGCCAAAAGAAAAGCTAAAAAAGAAATCAAAGAGACTATGCAACTAAAAGAAGGATGTACTTATGCTCCAGGAGAATTTTAATTAAGTGAATAAATCTATTTATTAAATTATTTCCTTTTATAGTGTAATGTTAACTTTGAAACAGTTTTTCTCAAAATTGCATTTTTTTACATTCCGTATACTCTAATTTACAAACCAATTATCATAGAACATTAAAATTTTATACACTACTATATTTCATGTATGTGATCAGGCTATACCTAATCTAGGTTAATTTTTGTGATAGTAAAATTTTTTTTAAACTTAAATCTGAAAATTTTTCGAAAATTTATTAACTAATTAAGAAAAAGCCATTAATTTTGTCAATTAGTTTATTTCATTTTAATATTTAGGTATAGTGTGAAGTATACAACTGTGTGAGAAAATATATGAAATATTAAATACATATCTTCAATAGATCTTATAAAACCTTGCTCGCAACATATATATTTTAGAATTTATATTTTTAAAATGTCAATTTTGTTATTGCGTTTTAACAAATTTACTATATATTTACATTTGTAAATGTTTTTCAAAGATAAATAATGTATAATAATACAGGAAAAAGGTTTTGGGGATTATTTTTTGTTTTTTCCATTGGTTTAGAACTAAAAGCCCTAATTTAATGTAATGGAAAAAGCTGTACCTTTTCCCATTGCATTAAATCACGTGATTTTTAGGCTGTCCAACGTGATCTCCCCCCTCAACAATTATACGTATATTATACTATAAACGAGCAATAAAGTTTTAAGATACTATAGTTTTCTTTTAACTTCTTTACCAAGATATCTTTTGATAATAATATTAAAATGTTTTCTTGAAGTGATAATTGTGTATTATATTTACAGTGAAACCACATTATTGTGCATCTCTCACAACATACTAAATAAAAAAAAAAATGTGGGAATTGAGCTTCCATACGTTCCCATGGAAATTAAGCCCTGTTTGCAGGTACTCTGAAGTAGGAGTGGCCAATCTGCTGCCCGCCTTGCAGTATTTTGTAGCCTGTGAGAAAATTAACAATATTTAAAATTTGACAACTTAGGATGGATGGATATGGATGGTTGGGTTTTACATCGCACTAGTGCTGCGCAGATGGGCAATTGGCGACGGTCTGGGACACACCCCTAAAGGTGGTCCGAAGACATGCCATCACTATTTTGATTCTCCACGGAAGGGATTTGACAACTTAGGTTAACACATTAAAGTTTTTTAATTCGCTCTGGCTTTTCGAAATGAAAATAAATTTCAAAGGTTGTGGTAGCTAAAGAAACAAACATCACACACTTATAATGAAATACACTGGTCAAAAAAATTTAAGGATCAGCCCGTTTTCTCTTTCTCTTCTTTTGCACATAATTTTTAAGCAAATAAACATATGAACATAAAATTTGTATAGCCTGTTCATTATCATATTATTAACCGAATCTTATGTAATTTTAGCATAAGAATAATTTTTAAGCTAATAAATATTCATTTTTCTCGCAAAAGTAAGCTTTGGAAAAAATGAAAAATTTCAACAAATTTAGGAAAGAACACATAATGACAAGTGGTGTTAAGGATGCATTAGAGATAGGTAAAGACGCTCATACCTTGAAATGTTAAACTAAATCTCGATTTTTCTTTTTGTATTAGCTTTTCTTTTACTTCTATAATGAACTTTTTAAAAATATATAATTACTAATTTGTAAACTATACTCAGCACAAGAATAATAACGATGTCGAAAAATAATTGTATAATGAACATCTTATCCAATTTTCATGTTTGTATGCATATTTTTTAAAAAGTTATTCACATGCGAAAAGAAGAAGAAAAAAGAAGAAACAGAAAATGAATGCAGGTAGAAAGATTTGGTTGTAATCTAACATAGGAACACGTGTGCGTCTTTACCTATCTGTAAGGCATCCTTATGACCATTTTTCATTAAGTGTTCTTTCCTAAAATTATTGAAATTTTTCATTTTTTTTAAAGCTTACTTTTGAGAGAAACTGAATATTTATTAGCTTAAAAATTATTCTTACGCTAAAATTACATAAGATTCGGTTAATAATATGATAATGAACAGGCCATCCAAATTTTATGTTCATATGTTTATTTGTTTAAAAATTATGTGCAAAAGAAGAGAAAGAGAAAACGGGCTGATCCTTAAATTTTTTTGACCTGTGTATTATTAGATTCATTATTTATAATTTTTATTATAGTTATTAATGTATACTCATAAAATTTTGACAGTTTTATTGTTAATTTATGTATGAAAATAATTTAATTATTATGTATTCTGCTCCAAATATTCACCCCTCCCTCACTCCAAAAAAGTATGATTCATACACTTACAAACATATGTATATCCACACACATTCACATACATACAGTGTGGCCCGTATGAATAAAATAGTTTTCCAATGCAGCCCGCCAAGTGTTTTGGGTTGGACAGGCCTTGGTGTTGACGTTTTTCGTGTCTTTTCTGACATACTTTTTCCTATTTTCCTTTTGCTGTGTTTACGTTTTGCTAATTATAATTAAGACAAATACATATTTTATATGGAAATTTATTATATCTATATAAACATGATTGAAACTCTTAACATAAAAACTTCTAAATTTATCTGGGAATCCATAGACGGCGCTGAAATGAAAAATAACATGTATAAAAGTCGAATGTTTGTAATAATTAAATCAATCTTGAAACACATACTGAGAGATATTGAGACATGTATTAACATTTTAACTTTTCATACGTTTAAATGCACTTTTTACAAATGAAACCTGTGCATTCTTAAAAATATATACATTTGGGAACAGTTTATTTAAATTAAAATATGTAGTCAGCATATTGATGAAATGTCAGTGAAAATGTCGGCTGAAACTTAAAAATATTTTAGTATATTATGTCTCTTTCTCTGTATTTATCTGATAGCTATGATAATAATTTTCCGATGGACTTGAACCCGATATCATTCCTACTAACTTTTAAGTAAAATGACCTCCTGATTCCGAATATGACCTTCATTTTGCCTAATCACCCACCATTTTCTTGAAAGATCAACCTCTCCCCCAATTTTTATGGCCATAAATTTGGTTTGGAGAATGGAGAAAAATATTTAAACACTTAAAAACAAAAAAATATATAATGTATAATAAGTAATAACAATAATTTATTAATAAAATATAATAAATGTAATTTATAATTTCAGTGGCAAATCCCCCCCCCCCTAAATTTTCCCCTTGCTGCAAATGTTCATGTTTTACTATTTTTTCACTTCTGTAGCACCTCAGAAGATATTTAACGGCCCTCTTCACTTACCGTCACCGGAAGCCCGAGACAATGTCATTCTATGGGGAAATTTTCTTTGCAAATAACTTATTAACTAATACCTATTTTTAAATTCTGTTTTCACATTCAGAAAATTCCCAACTGTTAAATTGACGGACCTTATGTATTTTTTTAATTTTTAATATTTTATTTTGAAATTGCAAAATGAAAAAAATTCACATAATAAAAATTCGTATTTTGCAGCTTCAAAATAAAATTTTAAAAATTTAAAAAATATTTTTTTTTTTTTTTTAATTTCCGTCTATTTAACAGCTGGGAATTTTCAGAATGTGAAAATAAAATTTTAAAATATAAATTAGTTAATAAGTTATTTGTAAAGAAAAATATCCCATAGAATAACATTAGCTTCGGCTTTCGGCGGCGGTGAGTGAGGAGGGCCCTTAACAGTTAAAATAATCCTTTCTTCACCAACAAATCAAATTTATAGCCATAAAATTACCGAAAAGGAATAAAAATAGGAGTTCGTCCCCAGAAAACTGTGTGCGATCGAACAAAATGGGCGTCATATTTTATATCAGGAAGTCATTTCACATAAGAATTTGCAAAAATGATGTTGTGACAATTTTCGTGCCGAGCAGTAGTATTTATTATGCGTGCTAACCACCAAATGTGCATAATCTGTAATAGTTATTTTCAACTATTGCTTGTAATGTTTTGTCCCTAATTTTTTGTCAAGCCATTACCAACATTTTTGTATCAAAGCAAGATTTTTTTTTCCCAATTTTATATTTCAATACTTTTTAGTAGATAGATTTAGAAGATATTTGTATTGTTAAGTAAAATTTCGAATTATGCAGCCAGCACTTTTTTATTTTTAATTATTATTTATTTGAAAGTCAAGTTCGCTACAAGATATTGCACAAAATATAAAACAATATATATATATATATGTAACTGAAATTGTTTTTGTCTCTTATTGGAACTTAATATGTATCGTAACCTTTTTATGATAGTTTTAGCAATGTGTTATTTATCAGTTTTATTTTTGTTGTGTTGGTATTGACATGTATCTATTAAATGCTAAAATATTAAGGTTAAAGTTTATTAAGATATCTATCATTTATATATATTTATTTATTTATTTAAGGAATTTCCTGTAATTAATTTTCATTATCAATATAACACGCATAAGTAGCGAGTTACAAAAACTAAACAACTCGCCATATTTCTTTTTCTCTGGAAATATTTTCAAATTTGTTAGTCGATTGCAAACATATCGTTTTTCATTTGTTAATCGGCCTTATAAATATAGATTTCATTAATTGGCTTTGGAAAAATAATTTTTTTCAGTGGCTTGAGTAGCAAAAGTACGAGTCCTAGAACGGATCCTTTTGAAAATTCGACGATATTGAAATGGACCTTTCACAAAATTCAGCGAAGTTAAAACGACCTTTCACAAAAATTGGCAAACTGAAATCCAGTTCTATAAAAGATTGGTAAAACGGGCCTTTCACAAAAAATCGGACAATTTAAAAAATCATTTTCAAAAAAAGCTAGCTTCTTTGGTAACCAACAGTAAAAAATTGCGAAAAAGAATCGAGTAAGCAAAATGGAATCCTACCATCTACCGGTCACTGGCGAGTAAATTAAAATTAATTTTTTAGGCCTAATTTGCAGACCTAAACGTTGTTATTATTTTTATTATTATTATTATTATTAAAATATATAATGCACTAATTCAGTAAGCGAAAAAAAAAATCTATGTAATAAATCATCATTGTAGTTAGTGCGTCAGAATTCAAGAAAAATAAAAGAAAATAGCCAGAAAAATAAAATTAATTCACAGACAAAATTCTGGAAAGATACAATTGGACAATAATCAGAGAAACATTAGGTTACCAATTACAAAAATTTGATGTGATCACCACATGACTTCATTATACATCTATTAGAATATGCATATTTTTATGAAAATACTGACATTTTTATGTGAGGTAACTGATTCGTAAATGAACAAGCAGGTTCCTTTCCAAGAATATTTTTAAAAACAAGCAAAAAAAGAAAAAAAAATTACTCCTATCACAAAAATCGCGATAATAGGATTATATATATCACCGAAACAAATATAGCAGTTTTTTTTTTTTTTTTTTTTTTTTTTTTTTTTTCAGAAATCTCCACGGCTTATTATAGAATCTCTCATTGGCAAATGCACAGCTTAGAGTTCAATTAAAATCATTTGAGTATACATGATTTACTTTTGCTCCCTTTGGCGAAAATTAGTGGCAAAAAATGATAAATTTTACCAAAATAATTAACTCAGTTAAAATTGATAAAAGGATTTAGTAATTCTGGCTATCCTGAAAAAAAAATTTACCGCCAAATTTGATCGCTAATCTTGCCAAGTAGTCGAATCTCTAGCCAACGCAGATTTTTATCTTGGTGTCGATTTTGGTGATTTGGCGAAAATTTGTAGTTTAGGATTGGCAAAGTTTGGAAGCTCAAATTTAAAGAAAAACAGAGTTCTGGAAATTTCCGAAAAGATTCATTGGTTCATAACGCAGAATCAAATGTTTCGAAAGTTCTATAGATGACTAAAAGACTATTAAAAAGAAGAAAAAAAAATGAGTGATTATTTATTATTGTAGTGATTATCGATTTATTGTAACCTGTCTCTATCTTTACGTTCTACTCTCTATACAGTATTACAATAAAAGTGGAAACAGGTATTTGATTTTTCATTTCCACGAAGGGGAGCGTTGATTTAGCGTCAAATTAGGCATTCAAATTAGGCATTCAAATTCCAAAGTTTGGAATATCTAACTTCAATAGGAACTGAGTTCTGGAATTTTTGTAAGGATTCACTAGTTTCTAATGTAGAACTACCTCAAACATTCTACAAACCACTCACAATACCCTTGATGAATTTAAATTCCATTCAGACATCAAAATCTTCAGTTGTTCCTGTATTATTAAAATGTCTGCTCTCTAGTATATTTAACAATGTTTATTTTATTTCTGTAGTAAGAATAACTATTTCATTTGATTGGTTCAAGAATATTTATTGATTATGGATTTTTGTTACACAAAAAATGTTTTATTCAACTGTTTCCTAAATATTCAGCTGTTTCCTAAATAAAGTACATTCACCGAATAGAACCTGCTTATGCCTTTAAGAATTGCTTTCTAGACACAAAAATGTTGACAAGTTTCATAACAATGTCTTTTCATTGAATATTCATTAAATAAAGCGCATTCGTCGATTAGAACCTGCTTAGATAAACGAACCTTACTTCACTTTTATCAGTTTATGCTTTTATTCTTAATGCGATTAAATATTTTCTTAATAATATGCATAATAAGAAATATTGTTGTCTAAAATTATATATCTGAATCGAAATTTGGCATCTAACTGCAAAAGTATTTCTTTAATCATAATAACATAAATTTTAATCATCTTCCTAAAAGATAAGTTTAACCAGCCTGTTCATTGTGAAATACTATGACTAAAAACACAATAAGATAATCGCTTTATATCCCGATAAAGGAATTGTTAATCATCAATTTATTCAACAAGCTTTTTTTTTTTTTTTTTTTTACTTTTAGTCATTTTTAACCGGCATTTATCTGGGAATACAGATAGCCAAATGTTCGTCAGTATAAAGGGCCTTGTTGGGCTTTAAAAATAATTAATTATCACTTTCATAAATTTTATAAAATCATGCACTGTAAAAAAAAAAAAAAAAAAAAAAAGAAATCCCGTAAGATTACGGGGAAAGCCCGGCAGCGGAGAGTCCAGAAAAAGCCCGTAAAAAAAACATTGGTTTTACGGGCAAAATGTTTTTTTACAGGCATGTAACGTAATTTAAGTTTATTATATACTTAATTTACGGTCTAAGCGTTTCTTTTTACGGGCTTTGTCAGGAATCTCTACTGCCGGGCTTTCCCCGTAATCTTACAGGATTTTTTTTTTTACAGTGATGGTTACATGTACCCTCTCCTTTATTTTATTTTATTTCATTTTTTCATTTTTTAACCAAACTATCTATAAAGAATATATATATATATATACAGAAGACTTTGAAAAATGTTTATTTAGATTGTTTGAACTGAAATGCATCATCTTTTAATTTCTGTGCTATAACAACTTTCCCCAATCACCTAACATTCAAAACAAACTTAAAGAAATTGATTTTTTTTTTTTTTTTTTTTTTTTTTTATGAGATGCAGTTTTTTAGGCATCATTGTCCAACATTTAAATACGTTCTTGACAAATTACCCTACATGGTGCCTTATTGGGCAAGACCCCCAACAGAT